>CM040242.1:240817594-240958323 GCA_022545495.1 Chrysanthemum lavandulifolium
AGCTTTGGTTTGTAATCGCTAGATTTGGTCCATATCCTTTCGGATTGGGTTTTAACGTAAACTTTTCAATAGTCATTCTTGATTCACCATGTTTGTAAATATGATTTTAAACTCTTTGATTTTGTTTTGCAAGCCGATAATTTCTTCAAGAAGGTCATCTACCCGATTCGTTGAATGCTTTTGTATCTTCGAGAACTGCTTTTGACAATTTAACAACTCGAATTTTTAGTTTTTGATTTTCCAAGGTGAGAGCGTTAATTTGCTTTTTATGTTCATGTTTGATTGTTCTATTTCGGACAATAAAGCATTCTTCAAGCGGCTAGATCACGATCTGTCTCTCTAAGTATTTTTCGTTTTGATGAGATTTAGCAAAAGCGGCTTCAAAACCTTTTTCACGGTTTTCTTGAGTTTTGAAAAAGTTGAGTTGCATTTGTAAGCATTCAAAATCCTTGGTTAACAGTGCATTTTTTCTTTTTAAGTCCTTATTTAATGCATAACATTCCTCCATTTTGATTTGATGGTCTTTAATTAAACGAGCAAAATCTGGATGAGGCAACAGATCATCTTGTTCAACGTGAGTCACAACATGATCATTGTTTAGATCCTCAAGTACAACCACGGAGTCAATTTGATTATCAAAGGAAACCATAGGGTCATCTTGATCGTCAAATGTAACTCTGTGGTTAACTTGAAAATCGTCCGAATGAGATGTAAATGACTCATTTTGAATAGTCGATCCATGCCGGATTCGGATATTGGCGGAGATATTAGTTCGAGATATGATGATGGTTTGTTCGGCACGAGACAAGCCATCGAGTGTCATACATCTGGGCTGTGTCACTCATGTGTAACTCATGCATATTAGCCATCAACATAACAATTGCATTGGCTGCAAGTCCTCCATATCATCATCCGAGTGCGATACGCCATAAAGCTCATTCTTTGTTTGTGAGAGATCCACGACTTCATCCTTAAGAGCCAAAAGAAGAGCCTCTTTGAAGTAAGCACGCCCCAGTCCTTGGCTTTGGGCATGCATTAGCCGATGTCCTTCTCATTGCGGTTGTAGCATCAAGACCATTCAACCCATTACGAGCATTTCCTGTTCCACCACTTGAGCTCTGTTGTTATTCCTACCCATAGCATTAAACCCTTGACCACCTCCCATTTGACGACCATAACCACGATTACGAACTTCAACTCGTCCATTGTTCACAACAACCCGATTTCGTGTATTGGATGAGGAGCGAATCGATTGTTGGATTTGTTTGTATAACGGCTAAAAGCATTAGCAATCACAACAAATCCTGTTGCAATGCTTGAACGGATCGGATTCCTCATTAGTTTGACTATGAAGTACTTGATCATTGTTGTTGTTGTAAGGAACCAATTGATTTTGTTGAGGTTCTTTGTGATTGATCGTTTGGTGTGACCGAGGCGATGGGTTGAGTTGCTTGTTGAGGAGGATAACTTTGTTGAGCATATAAGGCAAGTTGTTGATTGTCCGGATGTGTAGGTGGAGCAATTTGAGCACGGAGAATCCTTTCCCGATCAACTTCCTTTTCATGAGGCTTCAAGTAATCGTACAACAATCCATATGTAGAATGATGCATATTCTTAAGCAGACGGAGAAAGATGACATACTTCTCCCATTCGGGACCAAGACTACTCAGAACTTAGTATTCACGCAATTCTTGGCATGATGATGTTGTGTTTATCCAAATCATTGATGATGTCGAAAAACGATGATGATAGGACTCTAGTGTCTCTCGGGTTCAATCATGAAGTGTTCATAAGCCAAGTAAATTTTGGATTCCAAATCCTCACGATTGAGTACCGATCCTTCCATAAGAAGGCGAATATGATCCCACATTTTATGTGCGGTCTTTTGAGCATCAACACTCCGAAGAATTGGGTTTGGTAATCCTAAGAGGATATATTCCATTGCAAGTTCATACGCTTCATAGTGGAGAAGTTCTTGAGGATTCAAGTGCATGAATCGTAGCAATGTTTGTTTGTTCATCTCTTGGTGGAATAGCGGTAGGATCTCTGGGTACAATGACAATAGGCATCTCAAATGGACCTTCCAAGATAACCTTCTTTAAGAACTTTCCATGTGGCTTCTTGGATCACAAAACCTAAAGAACCTTATCACCCATTGATCGTAGTTTCTGGAGTGAGCATTGGAGGTCTATCAGTGATCCGACTTCATGAATTGATTGTTGGTCGCTTAAAGCTTCACAAATTTTTGCAAACCAAGTGGGTTCCTTCATAGTGTTCCTTGATGGATGTTGATTGTAATCATTTGTGTAGGGTTGAACTTGGTTGAACCATTTGTGTAGGGGGAATTGCACCAAGTTGTGGAGTATGTTGTTGATTAAATTGTTGTTGATAAATAGCTTGTTGTTGATTCCATTGTTGATGTTGTGGACTTAGTTGTTGTTGTCGTTGAGGATAAGTGTAAGGGAAATAGTTAGAGTATGGTGGTTGAGACATGTTGAAAACTTGTGTTGGTAAAATGGATATTTGTAGTCGAATGAACCTTTGTTGATGAAGTGTCCTTAGGCGAGAAAAGACAAGAACCAAGTAGCACTTATCGTAAAAACACCAAAGTTACAGCGTAACAATAAGGAGTTACGCGTAGGATTTAGCTTCTGCGTAAGTAGGAAAAAACACTAAAGTTAGGCGTAGACAAAAGTTAGGCGAGAAAGTTAGGCGAGGATTTTCTTGTCGTAAGACTAGGCTTAGGCGAGGAAAAATCTTAGGCGTGGGATTTCTGGCGCCGAAGTTTATGCTTATGCGTAATTTTAAGGTTTTTTTTTTTTTTTTTGAAGACTAAATGATCTTTTACACTATCACGGTGCAAGAGATATCCAAAGTCAACGTATTTTCGGACTTATACAAGTAAGAAAACACGGAATAAACCACTAAAATGAAGATCAAACCAAGGATGCACTTACGCGTAGTTTTAGGGTTTTACTACGGCGTAGAAATGCTCAAAATTTTGATTACGTCCAAAAGTGTTTCTAAACCGGTTTTGTGTGATAAAATAGCTTCAATAACACCAAAATACACAAAAGTGTGAAACTTGATGAACCAAAGCCTCTAAAAGCGATTCTTAGTAGGATAGAACCCTCGTTCAAAAACTCGATCAAAACAACTATCCACGATAAAGTTTGAAACTTTTGCCAAAAACAAGTATTTTAACACCTTAAAACGTTGAAAGTACAAGAATCTTGGATTAAAAAGTGTAAAAAAACAAGTTTTTAAGTGAACCAAAGTATCAAATGTGCGTTTTAGGCGTAGGACCGAAACCCACTTCAAAAACAAACATGATTCACCCAACTAGTAGGCTATTGATACCACTGTTAGGTCACTAGTTTTACAAACACAAGCTTATAAGAAAGAGATGAGGCGATTGAACAAGTAAACAAACACAAACATACGAAAGACTAAGATGGTTATGCGTAGAGTGTAGGTGAAAGAAAAACTTGAACAACCAACCTTCAAATGAAGGTTTACATAGAGTATTTATAGGAGGAAAGCTAGGGCAACACTCCTAGTTTCCATCCTTTCTTAAATGGGCTTGGGCCTAAGCTCATGGGCCTTCTACATAAGCTTAAGGCTAATAACAAACATAAAGGCCATAATAAAGCTAACTATTACATATTAATTACAAACACTTGATTATGGTTTAGGAGTGATTCCAACAAAGAAGCTGCTCAAGAAGATGATAATTTGAATGAGTGTCAGGTGAAATTAAGCAAAAGTTGTGATAAGTCGGGTAATGTTTCAAGTGACAGGTCGGGTGATGTTGAATGCAGAATATCATATACAACAAAGGATGATGAAATCGGCTTCACTGAATACAAAGGCTCAGAGTCAGATCAGCTTGATATAGCCAGCATTTTAGTGACTCTTATTATGCATGATGAGAATGCAGATATAAGAATGATAAACAATAAGGTGTCATGTGATGAGGTACCTTTAACTGTTCAATGTAATGCATCTGCTAATTTACCTAAACATGCTGATCTTAAGGATGAACATGACTTTGATGAATGTTCCTTGTCTGAAACTGAGTCTAATTATTTCAATACAAATGATATGATTGAAAAAAGGGTTTTTGACGAACTTTCAAACAAATACTCAATTCTTGAAAAGCATTGCATTTTCTTAGAAATTGCAATACAACAAAAGGAAGAAAGTTTTCTTTTTACAAAAGCTCACTGAAATCTGGAATTCCCTGAATTTCGAGAATTTTTTGAAATTAATCAGCTAAAGACTCAGCTTCAAGACAAAGACTCAACCATATGTAATCTAAAAGGTCAAATCTCAGATATACATATGAATATTAAAATGGGAGTGAACTGTCTTTACAATGAAGTTAGTGATGAGGTTAAATCTAGGAATGATGAATTGGCATTATGTGTGGCAGAGTTGTTAAGGGAAAATGAGTCCTTAAGGAAGAATCAATTAGAGAATAAGACAAAATTTTTAGATCAGACTAGTTCCCTGTTAGCTGACATAGATGACCTCAAAACCAATCTTCAGAACAAGAGCTTCACTATAGTTGCCTTAAAAAATGAGCTTAGGAAAATTACTAGGAATGGTGGTAATGCTAAGTCTGCAATGGTGTCTACCTTGGAGAAACCAAATTCACAAAGGGCTAATGATAGATCTGTTGTTAGGCAACCAAATGCATTTAGGACTGAAAGAATTAAACCATTCAAATCTAGAAACCCTTCCCAAGTCAAAAAGAACAATGGTTTGCCAATGTCAGTTGCCTCACCAAAGCCTTCTCACTCAAATGTGCAACACTCTAAGTTCAGGAATATAGGAAGATCATCCTCTCCATATAAGAAGCATCAAATGACTGACCAATCCCCCAAGAAACAAACTAATTGCAAAAGGATAAATGTTCTGAATAGGGAAATGACTACATCTCACTCTGCTAGCAGTTGTTTTAAGTGGATCCCTATTGGTAGAATATTTAAGTTCACAGGATCCAAACGGTCTTACTTACCTAGATCTTGTCTTAAGTGGATGCCCACAGGTAAAATTTTCAAGAATGTTGGACTTAAAGAGTTTCATATTGATGACACTCCTAGACCTGACTGTACAACATCCAAAAATAAGGATAATTATGTCACTAACCCATCTCTCTGCAATACTAACCCATGTGCTACTAGTGCAAAGTGTCCTCGGTCTTTTCGGTACAATGCTCAATTCAATCATGAATATCATGACATGGTTTCCAACAGAAATGAAGACTGCTCATTCAGGATCTGTAGCCTGTCAGAATTAATGTGCTTCGTACTTTGACTCCTGATCGACTTGACTCAGGACTCGTTCTCATTAATTCATGTAAAAATTAATCTACATTTTTTTAAAAAAAACTTTAAAGTTTCTTTACAAATATCAAATAAATGAGGTATCTCTTGTTATCGATAACATCTACAGTCCTAGAAATGTCATTCAATAATGATACGGGTCCTTAGATGAAGTTCGAATAGATGATATTTTTAACGGGTGGTAGATTTCAATCAATGTTCACTCATTCTTAATCGTGACATTGATTGAGGGAGGATTTGTATGGGTCTCTGCATAAGATTTACTTGTATCTTGGAATCTCTGGCCTGCTGCATGTTACCTTATTTGAAATGATTTACTTTGACGTTTATGTGGTAGTCTTTCCATGATAGAACTTGTATAAGTCTTGTCAATTTGAAGTTGTGCAACATTATGTGGTAGTCTTTCCATGATAGAACTTGTATAAGTCTTGTCAATTTGAAGTTGTGCAACATTACGTGATTTGTGTAGTGGTTAAGATATGCGGTTTGTGTAGTTGTTAAATCATGCGATTTGTATGCTATTAACTGATGCGATTTGTAATGTGTGTCCTTGCTTAAAAATGCGATTTGGGTAGTGTTTACCATATGCGACTTGTCATCTATTAGCATTTTGTTTAGTTCAGGGACCACTTGTGCAATTTGTCTAAATTCAAAGTAATAGTATAAAAGGATGTACGACTTGCAGTGTGGTCAAAAGTTTCTTATATCTTGTCAAACTTCTATACGTATACTCTCTCCATCTCATTCATACTAGCGACTTGTGCAATCTGTTGTGTGGTACGTTTTTGATTTGGTTGGTCACATGTATCTCACTAAATTCATCATTTATTAGACCTAACCAACACATCTCCATTGCAGATTCATCTTTCTTACCCCTCGACCGATCAATATCTTTAGGTTTGATGATTTATTCGTTGTTATCCTTGCTTGAGTAGTTTGGTTTGATGTTAGTATAGTTTATTTATTGACTCGTGCGTGTTTTGCTTTGATTTATTCTGATTGATCTTTGTTCCCTGATTTATTCAACTCGCTCGTTTATGGATTCGTTATGTGTTATTAATATTGTTAGTGGGTTAGTGGGTTGATGTGTGTTGTGTTCGAGTATATGTACTGGTAGTGGTCTGGTCTCTATGGTTGTGGTTTTGTGAGTGATAATGAAATTTCGTGCTCAAAATGTCTGGTAGCGATTTATTTTAGGGTTTATAGTTGCGATTTGTCACTAATAACTAATGTAGGGGATTTGTCCTTGTAATTAAGTTAAGCGATTTGTCTATCAAAATTGATGCGATTTGTCGTTTCAATAAATAAAGCGACTTGTCTCTCTACACCCTCAGTTTGCGATTTGCTTAGTTCACTGTAGCATGCGATTTGATAAAAGCGATTTGTCTACTGAAAAATTGATGCGATTTGTCGTTTCAATATATTAAGCGACTTGTCTCTCTACAGACTCAGTTTGCGATTTGCTTAGTTTACTGTAGCATGCGATTTGATTAAGCGACTTGTCTCATGGGTCTTGACATATACGACTTGTTGTCCATTGGTGTCTCTTGCTATTTGTCCTTTATGATGTACTTCTTGCGATTTGTTGTCAGTGTATGCTATTTGTCCTGACTTACATGCAATTTGTGTCTAATGCATACTCTCCTATATGCATATTTGTTAGTCTTGATAGGTCTGTTTCACACTTATATCCAGAATGCATGATATTGTTATGATGAATGACTCTGTTTCTATATAAATCCTTACTATGTTTCTAGTCAATAATGTTGTCTTGGGTATATCTTACAAAAACAGAATGGCAGACACAACTTCCTCTGATATCCCAGTGATTAATACTCCACCAGTTATGCTTACCGAGGAGGAACTTCTTCCTCATAATGAATGGGTTGATATAGCTATGAGCAACTGCTATTTGGATGAGAACATACATCAACCAAACCCTATCTATCGAATCGCCATTGATATCCTTAAGAACACCAACTTCTTTGGTGCTCTAACCATGAGTGCAATATCCCTACAATTTATACGCAACAATTACGGAATAATGTTACATGTAACAAGATCATCGCAAAATACACCGCAAGTTGGATGACAAATGGTATGAGTTTGACTTTGAAACTCTTAGGGAGACACTTGAATCACACCTCGAGATCCCACTAATCGGTTTGTACCACCACCTAATAATGAAGAACTAATGAACTTTGTGGAAGAAGCGGGATACCCTACTAAGCTTATACGTGTCTCTTCTATAATCACCAATGACATGCATCAACCATGGAGAGCCATTGCCACCGTCCTCAACCTATGCTTAACAGGGAAAACATCGGGTTTGACAAAATAAGGGCTCCAATGTTACAAGTTTTGTGGGGAATTGTCAAGCAAAGAAATGTCGATTTGGCCGAATGCATTTGGGAAGAACTCTCATTGGCCATGGATACATTCATTACCGACAGAGAAAACTTCATAAATCAAGTAAAGGGAAGGAAAGGAGACAACAAAAGGGTGATTCCTAGCATTCGGTTCTCAAAGCTAATCATCCAGCACTTGCAGCTAAAAAATCAGTTCAATCCAAGAACTGAAGCAGTTTTACATAAGGCAAGCAGCGAAGTTTTGCTTGGTAACTTGAAATATGTTGCCAAAGGTACAAACAAAGTGATCTTTGGCATGGCAATTCCTAAAGCTCTACTCACTGAACGAATCAAGAAGGCTGATTACTTCAAGAGATACCTAAAGATGACCTCCAGCACAACCACTGAAGACACACCAAAATCCATCTCCTCTCAACCAAAGTCCAAACAATCTAAGTCCACATACTCAAGTCTTCCCAAGGGAAAGAAGAGACTTGATACATCTGTATCTGTTGAGTCTCCACCTCAAAAGCAAAAAAGGAGAAAGAAAGATGTTGGAAAGGGGAATGTGGAAGGAACCAAGGCTCCAGAGAGTGACATGCGTTTGATAGATAAAAACGAGGCTGCATTGCAAGAAGGGATTAAACAAAGCCTGGATAGCCTGAACATGACTCAGAGACCTCCAGTGGGAGGAATTGTGATAAGAGAACCCGAGCCAGCACCCCGACAAACTACTACAGTCACACAAGATAAAGGCAAAGGGATTGCTGGAGCAAATGCAGTACAAGCCGCTCAAATGCTATTGACCATCTCTTCTCCACCTCCAAAAACGACTACTCAATTCATACTCAAGAAAAGAGATGTTGAATCATCCTCAGCTCTAATTCAATCTGAAGTGGAAAAAGATGTGACAAATACACCTGTTGAAACCCCTGCTTCCAGTGATACTCAATCAGAAAGCCAGGAGACAACACATTTTTCTAAAGAGGTTCCAGTGCTTGAAACAGGTAATGAAGAAAATGAAGCTCTTGAAAGACCCACGGGATATTCTTAATTCGGATCGATGAACACGGGCACATGGAAGAAACGAACATGTCTCTGTGGTCTCTATCCTCATTAAAGAATCGGATCGATTTTTCATTTGGTGATCGTTCTTAAATGACAAACCCTCAAATACCGAGCCTTATAAACAAAATTATGAGAAAGAGGAAGCTGAGTCCATGTACACAGTCGACATTCAGCAAGACACATCAACCATTCCCCCGATGTCAGCACCTACTCATGCTACCGCACTTCCACCGCCCAAACCAGCTCTAACAACCGCACTTCCACCACCGGAACCTGCTAAAAATCTATCACTTGAATCAGTTGTTACGATTAATGACACGGACGCCCCACCGGCTTCACCACCTCAAATTCTAACATCAGATCAATTGCTCGACAAGGCTGTGAAATGAATTGAAGCTCTTGAGAGGCAATTGCCTAAATCTATCAACGTCCTCGAGCATCGTGTCTACAAGCTGGAGAACCTTAACTTCGATCAAGGAGTTGCAGAATCAATTGAGGCAAAGGTAAAAGATGTTGTTGAATGGGCAATGCAGGCTCCACTGCTTCAACGATTCAAGGATTTGCCCATTTCTAATATGAGAGCTGCTATATCTGATAAGATGTATGATGCTAATGAGCACCAGGACGCAGTTCATAGGAAGCTATACGAAGCACTTCAAGAATCAATCAAGCACGATGATCATTTACAGTTTCTAGAGGATATTCGAGAAATAGAGGCAAAGAAGAAAAGGAGGACTTCTGTGTTGGAATCTTTGTATAAAGGTCCCAAGTCTCCACCTCCTCCTCCTCCGCCTCCAACTGGAGGAGCTGGAACATCTGGTGCTGGTGGATCTTCTGGCACAACCACTACACCTCCACCACAACCACCAACATCTCCTCCAAAACCTTCAAATCAATCTAGTTCATCCGGTAATCAGGGTACTCAGAAGAAGTCTACAGCATGGACCACGATTGATTCAAGGTTTACACCCACCTTCTCCACTATCCCAAAAGACCAGGTTCTACATGAAGAGTCTTATGTCATGGCAGAGTCAGAATCCGATGACGATGATGCTTCCACCAAACATATCCCGAAGCCGTCTGAAGATGAGGATTGGTTTGATGCATACATTTTAGGTGAACCTGTTAAAACTTCTAGAGTTGCACCATCAAAGGATATGACTCAAAGCTGGCTCACCAAAGAGAGACCTCAAACTCCTGAACCTTCATGGTCTATTCTAAAGTCTGACACGATAATTCCTAACAACAATTGGGCATCAACCATCACAACCAACTATGAAGCTCCAGCAGAAGACTCTCTTCTTCACATCACAGGGGATATGGGGAGTTTTATGAAGTGGTTTTGTGAGAA
This sequence comes from Chrysanthemum lavandulifolium, assembly GCA_022545495.1. Lineage (NCBI taxonomy): Eukaryota > Viridiplantae > Streptophyta > Magnoliopsida > Asterales > Asteraceae > Chrysanthemum > Chrysanthemum lavandulifolium. Next base: position 240,827,713 of record CM040242.1, read on the forward strand.
GAAGATAATTTCATCAATCACTCCTAAAGATCTTGAAGGCTAAGCGTTTGAAATAATCAAAGTCTTCCACTCTGATGCTAATCAGCTTCAATATCAGATGGAAGAATGCCATAAAATGCTAAATGATCAAGTCAGTGAATAGAACAGCCGTTTTGATGTTAACAATCCTCTTCCTCTCGGTGGTGAACCAGGTCAAGTAACGATCCAATCAGAATTCTTCTTCAACCGTGACCTGGATTATCTATGTGTCCGAACTGCAGACAGAATACCAGCTTTATCTATTTCTAAAATGAAAGCTGCTACCTATACAGATCCGAGTCTTGAGCAGATGGTACCTGATCAATTCAGACGAGACAACGAACAAGTGTATGACATCGCGGCCGTCGACATTTCTCATTGGTGGTTCAAGAAGAAATTCTACATTGAAAGACATGGAGTGAAAAGAGGACGCAGTTATTCGATCAAGTCTGGATTCTAAGTGTTATCAATGTAGAGATCTTCCCAATTTATGGCTATGATTATCGAAGAAGATTGTTCTTGAAGAGCGACTTGAAAGATCACGTGATAGAAGAAAAGCGACTTCAAACATCTGGCGCCAAATGACTTTGAAGATCTCTATCTTACGAACCTTCAAGGACACCTTGACCATCAACTGTTCATGAGAAGAAGGCTCTATCTGCTGCTTGTCAATCTTTGGATAAGGGCTTAGTCATTCGACAAAGAGTTGGAGATTTTCAACTAGGCGTGAAAGCTACCAGACTCGGGTCAACCTAACGAGACCACAATGGGAAGCCTCTGGACATGAATTTCGTCATGACTATGTAGTGATTGATACCCCTAGAGCAGTCCTCTTTACCGACAGATACGGGTCAAGAATGCTAATGAGGTTATGCGAGCTATACAAGTTCAGTGATGGTACACTCAGGATGGTTGAACAAGAATTGAACTCAAGGGTTAAGGAAATCAGAATTGACCTGAAGCCGTGGAACAACACAAGATTTTTGTCAGAACAAGATTTGAAGATGTGTGAAGAGTTTGTAGCTGCAATTGGTAGAAGACTTAAGACGAGAATGATCTTTCGCAGCCTTGAAAGTTTTGTGGGTGGTAGACTTCGGGAAGGTCATTACAAATTGCTTCAAAGAACTGAATGAAGTCATCTTCCTGAAGTAGTTTTTGTTATGTATTAAAATGTATGTGTAGTGTGGTGATTGTATTATGAACAACTATAACTATAATGTATATCGTAGTGATAGGTTATAGGTTAGAGTTCCTTTTTTATTCTAAGAAGGAACTTAGGAATGGTCTTTTTCAGATTAAATAAAACCGGACACATTCTTCTCCAACAAATTTTTCTTACATATTTAAATCACTTGAGATCCAAAATCTCAAAAGATTTGAAATTTTTGATCGGGGGAGAAAATGTGATATAAATATGCAATCTGATAAAAGGTGACCAATTTGTCTCAAAGTGCATACGGCTCTCTAGTATGTGCTAAATTATTTTCGAATCTCGAAGCACATATTGAGGGGAGCATTTCTAAAAGAAAATAAACCTTCAAGGTACAAAACAAATTTTTTAAAAGTCTCAACAAAAGTACCTTGATTGTTTTCTAATGGTTTCAGTATGGATGTATGATCGTGAATGTGCGTCTAAGAACTCTTTCCTCTTCGTGCAAAACAATTTCAAAAATCACATGCACAAATTGAGGGGGAGCAACTTTTTGAAAACCATAGTCTTTCCATAAATATTCGTAACAAAGTATGAAAAACACTAATTTTGATCAGGAAAGTGATGTTGAAACTTTTTAGAAAAATGGTAATCAAAGAAGTGAATCCTTCATCTTGCATCAGTGTGCCAAAACGATTTCAAATACACGATGCACATGTTGAGGGGGAGCTCTTTTTCTAAAATATCAAAAATAATTCAGGTACAAAAATTCTTTGACAATATATCACAAGTATCTGGATTGATTTTCAAATGGTTTTCAATTGGTTCCAATGGCAGATGAACAATACCAAATAGATCGACCAAATTTACTTTATGTATGATGATATAAGGATGGTTAGGTAAGGTATTCGTTCCCACTATCCCGTCAGAGCCGGAGGGATCTACCCAGGGACAAACCACTAGATAGTGTAGAAGTCTTTAGGTATGATGAAAAAAAAGGAGAAAAGTGAGAATAAGGGAAGAGCGCCGACTGATATAAAGCTAGAACTGGAATAAACCCAACAAGGTTCTAGTAATGAAGTCTCGGTAAGCACTGAAGGGGTTGAAGAATGAAAAAGAAATGAATGTGAAAAGGGTGAAAATAAATAGCCCTCCAATAATTCAACCTTAGTGCAGAAACCGGGTTCAATACATATGCTACTGGTGGATACTAAGGTAACACCGGTATTGAAGACAAGACATCATAGACCCAGTGACGCACTGCACTACAACTTCCCAAGCCACTCAAGTTCCTCTTAAAAGGACTTGTTTCATTCTAACGGGGAACCTACATAATATATTGACTTTCTCTTAGAGTTTGTTGATATTGAAGAAGGAGACCATCTTCCTAGTCTCCGACATAGGAACCAAATGTGCACGATTGAGTCTAGAGCCACGAGATCATCAAATAAATCTCATTAGGACACTGTCAATGAAGACTCTCTGTTTTACACAATGTGGAAGGAGAGATTATATTCTTAGAGTCCTACGCATTATCCTTGTGGTATTGCCAGAACATGTGAGTGATATGCATACATATTCACAATGAAGATGGAAAGCCTTCAGAGCCAACATCTAACAAGCTCTTAGTAGGTGGCATGTGAGATCTATCCAATAGATCAACCATGTGACAACCGAAGCGAAACAAAGGGCAATTCAAAATTATGAATCAATCTGGTTCGGGTTATGGATTGACGGATACCTTTGAAAAACCGGTCGTTGTGCCTAAAACTCTTTTCTCCAAAGACATCGATTGTGCATTAATATTTCAAAAATAAAGGTGTTTATGATTGATAATTGATTTTCCTTCAAACCTTCGTTGTACTGCAAAAACACTTTATTTTGAGCAGTACATGATTGTTTTTCAAATCTCTTTTCATCAATCGGTGAAACTTAATTATTTGGTTCACTCACTCCGTGTTGTCTTCTTTGAGATGTTCGGTTTGAGAACGACTAGACCATTGCGAAACCCCGTCAAGGAGATTCTTGAATTATACGATCACAAAAGACTTGTCTTGATCAGCGGGAACAAGTGGGCGTGTACCTCAATTCAACGAAATTGATCAAAGACACTTTCGTGCGCTTTATTGCTAAGCTGTTATATGCGTATGCGACGCGTTTGCGGTGATCGAGAATAGAGAGGTCAATCCATAGCCGCATGCTCACACAACACATTCATCTCTAAAGAAATCATGATAAACGCATCAACGACTACGATATTTTCACTCCATGCTTACGCTATGCTAGTGCAACACCGTGGAGGAAGGACGGGTCTTTATCCATTGTATGCACGATCCACGGCCGAAGGAGGCGTGCTTCTTTGTATAAATAGCCCTCTCCCACAAGGAGAGGTTGGATGTTCATTTGGAATCTAACCTTCCATGAGTTTCTCTCACTAGAATATCCCACTTTCTCTCTCTAAAACCATATATGGTACACCTCATATTAGTGATTGTTTGTGTGTTTGTGAAATCCAATATGTTACAGAATTTGATCCTCTCATTCCCAAGTGAACTCGGGACCTCTTCGAGAATTAGAGTGAACCTTGACGATAGGAATTCAAGTTTTCTTAATCCGCTTAACATTACGATCCATGATCTCCACCGGTTCTTCAACAAAGTTCAACTTTTCGCGAGTTGAATCTCCTCTAAAGGTATGACGAGTGATTAGTCGGATAGACACTTCTTGAGATTGGAAACATGGAATGTGATGTGTACACTGCTGAGTTCTGGTGGAAGCTCAAGTATGTAGGCCTCTGGGCTGATTCTATTCGTACACCATGGCTACCAATCTTGATGACACTAGTCGGTAGGTTGTGTCTAGGATGACTACTGATGCATTTGTCTTGTCATCTCGAGACGTGGTGTGAATTGGGGCTAGACTTTTAGACTGGAGTTGAGTTAAAGGTTTATATAAAAGCTTTGCTCTCCAAGGGTTTAAGTAAAATTTTGTTTTTAGATAAAGTTTAAGGTTACTAACCCCATCATAACATGATTCTTCCAGAATTAGACACAGGTCATCAGGCTATGTATAATTGAGGACTAATGATGTAATGCTTGGTTTAGTTAAAATAAGTTTAACATTATTAATCATTTGTTTATAAAATGGTGGTTAAAACAATTTTTAAAGGAGTAATATAGCTTATATGACAACAACAAAATTACTTGGTAGGATGTTTGTAAACTATATTGTAAGATGGTAACAAAATAGATTTATACGATACTTAGCAAAATATTTTATAAAATGGTAAGAGTCTATGATATATTATTCAAAAATTTTACAGGATATACATAAATTAATTTAAAACAGAGTAGTAATATATTTTCAAAAAATGGTCGAGTAGATGGTAGTGAAGTGGGGAGTGTAATGGACAAGAGTTGTAATAATGCATCAGTAATAAATGATAGAGAATCCATAGAAATGTACGTAATATAATGAGGTTACACAGGAAGGTAATTAAGGTATAATGCTAAAGAAATACAACCCTAGAGGGCTTAGACTTCGGTTTTTCTTTAAGGCGGGTAGTTCTCTCCTTAAACATTGACATTGATAGTGGCGTCGTTGAGGTCCTGATGAGCTTCTCCTCCTCCTAACGAGTATGCGCTCCCACCAGCTCTTCTTCTATTCTGATTTCTCAGCTACGGGTCGTGGAATCCATTCTGACAGTAGTTCCTCTTGTTTCGTTGTTACCATTACCACTGTTATGGTGTGTCTCGTAATCAAAAATGGCGGCAACAACTCATTCAACAATGAGTCGTTCGATGGCGGCTGCACTTATGCTTTGTTTCTTGGGAGGCATTTTCTTCAAAATAAGAAAAGAAATGAGAGTTGTAGTAAGGTCGTGTTCTAAAGGTAAATGCTCTAAGATGGCATGTTATATGACGAAAGATTTAAAGTCATTATCTGATTGTCTGGCGTGCTTCTAAACAGTGAAGTACGAGATGATGCAGATATTCTAGATTATGGGACGAGTGTCCAAACTAGTCTTTAGAGACGGTTTGTAAGGTAATCGACGATATCGGTAGACTGTAACTGGATTTAATGTCATTTAAAATGACGTTATGTACGACTATGAAAAGTTTTAGAGACAATTTTTATTAATCACAATGTACTGGAAAAGTTTTAAGGGCCATTAAAATGTATAAGTATGTATGACATTTTAGTGACTTATTGCGTGGAATACAGCAGAAAGTGTGTAAAGTGCAACCTAATTCTCTATAATCTAGGTCCTAAGTGCAACCTAATTCTCTATAATCTAGGTCGTAGCGGAATGGTATCTGGGCGTGACTTAATAGCACAAAGTTACGGTTTCGAACGACCTACATGAGTCTTTTTGAAATACTCGTTTTATCTCATCAATAAGGTTTTACAAGAAAATGTTCCAAGAACAAAACATTTTAAATCTTCGAAATGATGATACCATGAAAATGTGACTTTAGTGATGATGCTCAAGATGCTAATCATGCAACGCGTCTAAGGACCTGAGAAAATACATGCTAAAAAGGTCAACATAACGTCAGTGAGCTCATAGGTTTAAGTATTTAAAAAGCATTGTGGATCACAAGATTTTAATGACAGTTGTATTTAAATACGAATTTAAATATAGAAAATTAATATTGTTGCCCTAAGCTCCTGTTATCGAACCGATTATGTTAGATCAAGATTCTATCAAATATGTTAGTTCAGGTATATTCCTAGTCTGTTAGTTCAAGATTATACCTAGTCTGTAAGTTTAAGTATATCCTCAGACGGTTAGTTCAATGTTATTCCTAGTCTGTTAGTTCAAACCTATACCCAGTTTGTAATTTTTGGATTTTAAGATTTTATAATAGTAATAATGATGACTCAGGCAATACAATAATAGTTTAAGTATGTGTGTCCAAGAGTAAGTAATTACGCATGTAATAGGTAAACAAGTAACAGGTTCAAGTAAAACGAACATGTATTTAAGTAAAATAAGTAATTTATTTAATTAAAAGAGCGTGACTTCTCACCGCAAAGTAATATAACGTGTAAAATAGGGTCCATAAACTCATCTTGAGTACAGTGGTAACTTGGTAACGAATAAGTCAAGATATGGAAGGTAACGGCTCCGAAAGATAACCTAATTAAGTAGTGGCTTGACTTAGTATAATGCTATATGAAATGTGACTATGTGAATGAGTTTTCAAAACGTTGTATCACTATGGCACATTGTGTTTGTGTTTTATAAGTTAAGAAAAAATTTCCGTTTTGTTCAAGTCGTGCATATAAGTTCCGACACTTGTTAAGTGTTCCTACATTTTTTATAGGTTTTCAAAATAATACCCTTTTTATAATTCACAAAAATATTTTGTCTTTTTGTCAGTTTTTGTCTTCTTGTCGGGCCTTCGTAAATAATTATTGTTTATGACTTCAAAAAGTCTAATTTCATCATCTTGGCGCTTTTATAGAAAGTACACATTTTTATTCTAAAAGTACAATCATTTTATATTAAAAGTCTAAGTAACATATATCTAGCGAAAATTCGGCATGACGCGTGCGTAAAGTTGTATACTTTGCCCTCAGGGACTAGTATCGTTTAAGTGGCAAAGTTGTAGCATGTTCAGCCTATAAATACCCCTCATGACTCTCCATGAGGGGTGTGGTTGACCATTAAGTTTGTATTCTTGTTCTTATCAATAAAACTCATCTTGTGTCTTCATCTTCTTCCACCAACCTAGATCTCGTAAAACCACATAAATCATAAGTTTTTCGATCCTAACAAGTGGTATAGAGCCAAGGTTATTGTTTTTGTTGATTTATTGTGGTTTTGATACATGTTTTAAACTGTTTTTTGTACATTTTCATGGTCAGAAATTTTTATTTCCTATTAATGTGGAAAACCAGTTTTTAACATGTTTTGTATCCTGTTTTGGTCAAAAAAAATGTCATGGTCCTTATTATGGTTATCAACAAACTGTGGTCAGTTTTAGATAACATATTCATCACACTTTTTAGACATTTTTTTTACCAAATCTGTGAGAATCAAGTGGTAAAAAAACAGGCTATATGAAGCTTTATATGCAGTTTTGGGTCATCTTTGAAGCTGGTCGGAAAACTATGGTCGGAAAACTCGCCGGAAAAAAGTCAACTAGGTCAAAACCCTAATCTTACGCCTAAGGACATTTTTACGCGTAAGAACAAGGTTACTCGTAAAAATCTATCTTTACGCGTATGGTTACGCGTAAGAATCTGGATACGCCTAAGACTCCATGTTTACGCATAAAAAGACTTACTTGTAAGACTTTTACGCATAAGAAAGTTACGCGTAAGACCAGTTTTACGCATAAGTTTCGAGCAAAGGATTTACGCGTAAAAAACTTTTTAAGTGCAAGAACAGAAAAATGTTATGCGTAAAATGGAAACAAAGACTCGACCACAAACACAATACCAAATACCCAAGACTCATAATGACCTCAGGTCAACACCATCATCAGTCCATGTCTATACTAAAATGAAAAAGCACGAGTCGAATCACAAAATCCTAGACCTAGACTCAACCCAAGACCCTCACATCTCTCCCCAACTCTCATCATTCAATCATCAATAATCGAAAATAGAAAATTAATATATCTCAGATTGGATTTAATATTTTTTGCAATTTCTTCAAGATTGTTTTAATTGAACCATTATCCTCATTGACCTTTAGAAGCTTTAACTTCATTAATATTTGAATCACAAAGAAAGAATATAAAAAGTATGTTATATCTTGTCTTAGTTTCGTTAAAGACACAAGGACGAGAACATAAAAAACAAAATTATTAACACCTACCCGAGACCACTCAATGATCTTGAAGATTTAATGGCGCGTTCTTGATTTGGATTGAGAGCACATGAAAACATTAGGTTGGGTGTGTGCTTGTGTTTGTGGGTTTAGATGTACGAGATTTTGATTGATGATAAGCTGATTAGATGATCTGAGTTGAAGAAGTAGTTAGGAGAGAGACTTGGAATGTGGTAGGCATGTGTTTATCATGAAGTGTGATTAGGTTAGATCTTTTAGGGTTATGAAGTGATAAGTCAGTTTTATATCCTGTTAGTAAGTACTTCTGGATTGGATCGGGTATTCCAAAACTTGGAAGTGGGTTTTGGCTTCTAATTTGGATCGTGGTCCTCACTCTATTATGGAACGGGCTTTGTTAACTGGATTGGACTGGGTCTTCAACATATAGTCTTGGGCTTTACAAATAAGTGATTACTTGGACTACTATAAACTGTTGGTCGAATAAAAGTTGCCAAGTTGGTATCCGAATTTTTTTTCCAAAAAAATGAGGATACAAATTTTTAATTGAGTGGTATTTTGGTATTATAATTTTCACGGAGGATACACTATTCACGGCTTGAGCAATACATTTGAAAAAATGATTATGGGGTTTTTGTATGGTATTATTGATGCGAAATTGAAGTGACATTTCACGGGTGATCTTCTTTATCATTGAGACGTTGGTTGGCTGTTTGCATGTCTCAAGATAACTTTTCGGGGCATTTCCCATAAGTGATTATGAATTTGACAATCTGGTTATAACTAATGTAAGGAGTTACGTTGTAGTGCTCACAGTGTACAACCATCACTTTAAGGAGTTACGTTGTAGTACTCAGTGTCACATGGCGTTGTGGATTGTTCAAAAATATAGAACAAGAAGTAAGTCACAAATTTGGGATGTTTTCTTCATTTTCAAGTTAGTCGTATCGCGTTATCTCCATATGTGGTCATTACAATTAGCCGGTGAATCAAAAGGAGGTTCGATTTCAGGTTGGTTTGAGAAAAGTATTGAGTGTATTTTTGTGACATATTCTCATGGAATTATGCTCAATCTAAGGATTTAAAATTGAATCAATTAAAGGTAATATGTCATGTACGCAACATTATGATGATTCCAATAGCTCGCAACCATCAGGAGGGAGAAGTTGGTATTTCATCTTTCGTGATTGGATTGACGAAGGGAATTGTACTTAATACCAAAGAAAGAGAAGTAGTGTGTGTACATCGGGGCTTTTTACCAACTTGGATGCAATACTAAGTGAGTTATGTTGTTACTATTTTCCCAGAACGACAACCATTGTGCTAAAATCAAGAGTCTACTTTCTCCACTGCGTGTTGGAAGAGAGTTGTCGATTCAGGAGGGAGCAGAAGAAGCAAAAAGGCTCACTAGTTAGGATGGAGTAATAACCTAACTAGACTGTTACAATTGAAGTTCAGAGCTACAAGGATTTGTGCCGTCAGCGCCAAAGATCAAATACCGAGATCGTCGGAAGAAAGAACTTCAAGTTTGCCTCAGTATCTAGACTACAGAGACTCTGCGCTTCAACAAAGTCAACATTGTCTATTATTATTGTAATTTACTTTGTTTATGTATTTATAGGTCTCATTGTAACCATTCACGTGTGACGATATCTTGGAGGGAGATTGTTAGCCTCGCTATTTTATAAAGATAACGTCACTTACGTGAATTGGACTAGATGCATAGTATACTTTGCCCTCAGAGACTAGTATCGTTTAAGTGGCAAAGTTGTAGCATGTTAAGCCTATAAATACCCCTCATGACTCTCCATGAGGGGCGTGGTTGATCATTAGGTTCGTATTCTTGTTCTTATCAATAAAACTCATCTTGTGTTTTCTCCACCCTCTCTCTACTTTCTTTCACTAGAAAGATGAATCTCTTCATCTTCTTCCACCAACCTAGACCTCCTAAAACTACATAAATCATAAGTTTTTCGATCCTAACAACGTTCTTCATGTATCAAGCCTTCAATATGTTGACAATGATAACAATCTTTGTCATGGCTAGGAAATGGTGGTGGAAGAAATGAAATAGCTTGAGATAGAAGGTTTGGTTGAGGTTCCACAAAAGGAGGAAGGTTAAGTGAGGAAGGTTGAGGATTCTCAAAAGAAAGAGGAATTTGTAGAGGTAGTTTAACTAAAGGCGGTGGTGGTGGAATATGTGATGAGGATGGTGGTAGAGAGGTATCTACTTCCATGTGATCCGGTGGTTGACTTTGATGATTCCTCATAATCCAAAAGGGACTATTTGAGGGTGATGGAGAAAAAGATGCCAGGGCTAGTGTTGATTCAACACCTTGATTTTGTTGCGCTATTCTTTCTATTGAGGAGAATGTTGGTAATGGTGGAGGATGAGATGGCCTAGGAGGCAAGTCCTCTAGATTGTAGAGGTGTGGTGAAGAGAGTGGAGTGGTGAATGATATGGCTCTAGGTACTAAGGGTGATGGTTTAGTGGAAATAGGAGTGTTTGGTTTAGGAGGTATGGTGGTGTTTGGCATTGGTATTTTTGTGGGAACAATCCTTTGATAGGTGGAGGGGAGATCCTAACATTTGTGGATTTAACGAGAGATGATTCGGTTGAAGAAATTTTGTGAATAACACGAGCAAGTTTCTTGGGTGGTCCTTTGGTGGATGAGTTACCACTAGGAGCTTTCCTCGTGATGAGATAACAAAAAGGTTAGTGGGATAGAGGCTTCTAGTTGCTGAGATTTAAGTTGTATATGGTGACTAAGAAGTCCTAACAAGATAGTTTATAAAGAGAAGGATTTTGCAAATGCATTCAAGACTTAAGCCACTAAGATCCTTTGAAATGTGATGATTTGCATGCACAAGAGTCAACTTCAGAGTTGCACTAATCAAGGAGGTTGATTAAGACAAGATGGAGTGTTCAAATTAGCAAGAAGAGCTTGAAATGATTGTTTTAGCTAGAGTTAGCTGAAACTGTCAGCCGGTTCCCTCCAACGAGGGATCCGTCTAGGCTAATCCTATGGATCCGGCTCTCAGTAGCCAAGAAAAGAGGAAAAATGATGCTTGTAAGGTCTAGTATCTATACATCTTGAATTTTTTATTCTTCTTAAGTGTCTTAAATGAAAGGGGACTTAAATGATCAAGGGCAATGAGTGATGGAAGCTAATGATTGCCTTTTGTGGAAGAAAATGGGACTTTATGAGCACCAATGGGTGATCAAAGATGACACTAAGAGATATGAGAGTGTCAAGTGGTGTTAAATGATCCTAGAGATCAGATGGTAACTAAGGATAAATTTGGAAAATTTCTTAAAAATTATAAGAAATGAAAAACTAGTTTTTGACCCATTTTGAGGTAGGGATGACTAAAATAAATTTGCTAAAATTGAGAGAATTATAAAACTAGATGTGTTGACATGTGAGAAATGATGTGTGAGTATAGGAGCAGAAGGATGATGAGTTTTGGTGAAATAATAAATCAAAAAGCACCTTGAGTGTGATCCTAAATGAGCTATGAGTGAGTGTGAAATTTACTGAGTCTTGAGGAAGACTTAAGTGGTCCTAAGGCATTATGTTTAGCTATTGTGAAGTGGTCTAGTGGGATGGTTTGATGTGTGGAGGTCTGCATTGTATTTCTGTCTCCCCGGATCCCACGGATCCCTAAAAGGAGGGATCCGTCTAGTACAAATTGAGGGATCCGGCAACTGCAGATCAGTAGCATCACAGAAGATGTGCAGTTTTTGCACTATACTTTGCATACTAATTGCTACTAGTCTCTACTATAAATGAACATCAAAACAAGTAAATATCTCATAATCCATAACATAGATATGAGTAGTAGAGATAATATCCAAACAAACAAGGTAAAACATCCACAAACATAATTATCCAATGCAAAATAAAATATATATCTAAAAAACAACCATAATCCTAATGTCTCTTTTGTCGATATTTTCTCTTCCTCTTTCCCGATGTCATGAGGTGGTTAGTTAGGCATTGGATCATACCCTTCAATTGTTTGAATTCTTCGGACTTGTTTGGAAGAGTTGGAAGTTGTTCAAAGTAGGTTATGGGGTCCAAGTTGACGTTGGCAATGGGGTTGATATTTACTTCTTCTTCGTCCGAGGAGTCTGAGAGAGCACAAGGCCTTTTTCCATTGATCATGAACCATTTAGAAGGTTGTTTGGTGAGTGGTACCATGACGTGATCGGCAAGTAAATGATCATCGTTGATAGGGGAAGGTTGCATTGCACTAATATACTCACGGAGTCGTGTTAGGAGCATACCATAGGGAAGTACCATGTTGTTGGCCTTGAATACACCGGCCATTCTTTTCACCATGTAATAGGCAAGCTTAAATGGTCTTTGGTGAATGAGGCAATAGATCATTTGGACAAGACATGCATTTGGATGGTCTTTGTTTCCAACCAAACTAATGACATTTTCCCTAAGAATTTCTTCCCACTTTTTATAGATGGGATTCATTTCGAAGAGTTCCATTTGAAAGGGATCACGGTGAATAAGCTCTTTGTTGCGATTGAAGCGAGATTGGTCGGCTCTAATTTTGAAAATGGTGTCTTGAACAATTGCGGGGTCATCAAGAGGAGTGCGGTAGATTGGTTTGGGATCTAGTGCAAAGGATTGAGTGGATATTGCTCAATCTTGGGAGTGCATACAAATTCCTTCACAAGGAATGCGGAGAATTTGTGCAAATGTGTTGAGGGGTAGAGTAATGCTTTGTTTATTGATGATAAAGGCAATTGAGATGCTATCATCATTATTTCGAATGATCCTAACACTTTTGTAAAATTCAAAGATGAAAACCGGACAAATTTGTTCATCAATATCAAGGAGACAATCAAAGTTGATTGCCGAGAAGACTTGACGAATGTCGGTATTTTCAAGGAAACATTCCTTAACTACACGACCTTCGTGAATAAGTCGTTTTTCAAGCTTTTTGAAGATTTTACGATCGGTTTTCGAAAACTCCTTTTTCGATAGTATCTAGAGAGGTAGTGGACGGTGTCATGGTGGTCTTGTTGGGTGGCTTTGGGCATGGTTGATCCTAGAAAAACAAATATTCCAATTAGGTAAAATTTGTTGAGATGGGTTTATGGTTTTGATTTGTATTAACAATGTTGTAAACACAATAGAATCTTAATTATGTGAAAACCCTTTTTAGTGATTAATTTTGCAAAACCTAATTTCATCAATTGATGTTTTAACAAGAAAATTAAAAAAACCATAAACCCTAGGATGAAGATGATGGCGAGTAGAACATATGAGTGTAATTACTTACAATGATGTTCAAGAAGGAGATGCTTGAGGATATGAAGCCCTATGGAGATGGAAGCAGAATTTGGGTCGTTTTTGTGTTTTGTGAGGAGAGGAAAGAGCGAGGCGGTTTTGAAAAGCGAGAGTTTTTCTCGAGACGGTTCCTCCGGATCCCTTGTAATTGGGATCCGGCTAGTACAACTCGTAGGATCCGGCTATTGTGAACAGATAGGGTGTTTGGTGTTATTTTTGTAATAAGTTATACAATAGCTTATTGAACAAAAGTAACTTTGAAGAATGAGGTTCCTAATAGAATAAACGTTTTGGTCAACGTGTTTTGATAGGTTAAATATCTAGGATCTATTTGTGACGGCGGTGTTGGTTTGGCGATCTTTAGAAAATCAAAGTGGAATACTATTCCTGATGATGAGTAAGTCGGGAAAGTGGTGAAGAGAGACTTTTTAGAGACTTGCACTATTAACATCCTAATTCATATGTAAAAAAAATTATCAACATATTCATGTAAACGTAAAATAGCTAATTTGTGGATAAGTGAACATACCTTTAAACTCTTGATATTGTTTATAGAGACCATATATCCGAAATACTTCATGAGCTTTTAAAGTAATCCGTTGTACTTAGTATAAGTAGGTTGTGATTACATTTGGGTTCTTCCTTGAGAGTTGACTTCATTTTTCTTTGAATAGAAATGAAGACATTGTAGAAGTCCTAGCAAGAAGATTTCTTAAAAAGAAATTGTTAGAATAATCTATCACTATCCAACATAAAAGAAACAATTTATTTTAAAAGATTTCCTTTGATTTCTCCGGAAAGAGATCAATAATGAGAAGTGTAGTATTTGGGTAACTCAAACGTATTAGGTTTGAGCACCGAGATCGTTCCGAACGAGGGTTGAATGGAATCTTCAACTCACGTCGCGATTATCGGGATTTGAATAAGAAAAGGGGATAATTTGATGTTTTCTAAACTATGGGGCAAGGGAAAATAAAGGGAAGCAATTAAGGGAACTAAATCTATAATGCAATGAAGATATGACAACTAATTACGCAAATTTTAACTAATATGCAAATTACGTTAAAAATAAAACGTGAATTAAATGCAAATAATTCAAATTAATCCCTAAAAGTGATATAAAATTATTATACAGCTAAAAATGCTATTTTAAAACTAACTAAGATTTAAAACTAATTTTATGATTTTTCTTGGATTTATTTGAATTAAAATCTAATTTTTAACTTTAAAAATAAATCTAAAATACTAAAAATTATGAAAACTAGAGAGAAAATTATAAAACTATTTTTCAAAAATATAAATTAACTAAAAAGAATTTTCAAAACAGATTTTATATTTTTCTGATCTTTTTTCAAATTTCTATGAATTTAAAAATATTTTAAACTAATTAAATGGCTAAAAATTATTATTTAAACTTGGAAAATTATGGAAAAATATTTTTTATGACTTTTTGATTTTTTCTTAATCTAGGAAAAATGAAATTGTATTTTTTGAGCTTTTTCTGATTTATTTGTATTAAATGCAATTTAAAAATGCTTAAAATCTAATATAAATGCAGAAAAATGGCTAGAAACTACATAAAACTATGAAATTTACAGGAAAAGTCCTAAATGATGCTAAGATGCAAGGAAAATTACTAAATCCTACTTGTGATCACAGAGAATACAAGTTCCTTTGAAACTGCCTAGAATAAGCACTTATGAAATAAGCTAGAAGCTAAGATAGTGAACCAGAAGCTACCAGGACTTACACTAGGCTAAAACTACTTGAAAACACCTTAATGCACTAAATGTGAGCTCAGATTCTAGGCGTAGAAGCTAATTACCAAATTTTAATTCCTACTCAATTGAATCCCAAGAGTTGTTCACTTAAAGATAACTCAATGTGAAACACGAAACAGATTATAGGCTTAGAAGCTAATTACCAAATTTTAATTCCTACTCAATTGAATCCCAAGCAGGTTCAAACTCTCTTTTTGCAGCTTAAAGATAAGCTGCACAATAAGCTGAAACCTGAAACCAGATGTGGGATCCTCAAGATGACCCAGCAAAGAACAAATAAGCCAATGATGAGCCTATGATAAGCTATATTAAACTTTTTACAAGCTCAGCAATAAGCTGAGATACACTCAATATATACTGAGAGTATGCTCAGAACAGTTTTGACTCAAATGAAGCACTGGTTAAGTGGCTTTGCAAAATTCACAAAATTATTTAAAAATACCCTTGATAAACTCCACCAACATTATTTTTAGATTCCAAAATTTCAACCAATTTGACTTACTAATGAATGAATTAAAATTCCAGAAACACAAGCAGTTTGAGCTTAAAATGGTGTTTTTGACTTTTTAAACAGAATTGAGATTTGACTTAATTGAAATTTGATCTTGCAAAACAGACTCTAAGCTATGATTCTAGATGAAATGAGATCAAGTTAAGCTTACCTAGATGATTATGCACCTAATATGCAAGCTACAAAAATACTACTCTATCTTATATGCAAATATGAGCAGATTAATGTAATTTTGACTTTAGTGAAATGCAGATGCAAACTAAGGCTACAAATGAGTGTAATAGACCTAATTGAGACTATATTGACTAAGCTTATTCTCTAAACCACCCTTTATCACAGATCTATATCCTGATCCAAACGCTAGTTTGATGACTGTTATGCAACTTTTAACTAACAAATCACTAAACTAAACCATAATCACTACTAAATCAGATCCTAATGTCATAAAAATACCTAGATGATGCAAGATCTAATATAATAACTATCAATTAAACACAACTCTTACTAAGTGCAGATCAAACAAGAAAATGAAAGCAAATGAGAAACTTAACTAGATAAGATAAAATAAATTGAAACAAGTATAACTTCACAAAATAACACTTAATTCAACAAATCTGATCAATAACAATAACTACTACTTTGTTAAGCTAATAAGGGAATGAATATTGAACTTACAAGATGTCCAGCCACAATGGCTTGCTATTGCTTGAGAACTAATCTAATCTAACCCATAACCATTCAAATCAGAGCTAAACTCAACCCAAATCTAAACCATCTCAGCAATTCACCCAATCAATTCTGATCTTCGGCAAATTGACTTTTATTGACTGAGTTTGGAATTTGGAAGTAGAACTGAGTAGGAACCAAATAAGCACTAAATAAGCTATAGAGAAGCTTATCAGAACTTATGTTATCATAAACTTGAAATGAATTCAACCTTAGATAAGATTTAAACTATTATTATTATTATTTTGAGATTTTTGTTTAGGAAGATTTATAAGATGAAAAATGATTGAAACAAACTAAATGACCAAACAGTAATGATATTAAGCTATTAAAATCTTAAAAGAGATTAACAGTAATATAAGAATTTTAAGCTAAAAAGTTACTTTATTAATGAAATTGAGTACAAAGGGAAATTCAAATACAGTAATTAAATTCAAACATTAAAAGCAATTTAAACTAATACAAAACTACTCAGAAACTACATGGATTACAACTTGTGAATTCGGGGTCTTATATAGGCGAGCTTGAGCATTGGAAGGATCTGGAAGGCCTTGGGTGTGCTTTCTCTTGTGCTCTAACAACCATTAGATCAAATCCCATCGTCATTCCATTCATATCAACCCTTGGATCAATCTTCACACGTTGCTCTGACCAATCACAAGCTGGGATAGCACACGGATCGCTAACATGGCATTCCCATGTCAGCGTGTGTCAGCTAGAAGTATGGTATTACCCTTAAATTGCTTTAATTTGGTCAATTGGTCGCGGGGCAAATTAGGGTTCTACAATATCTGGGTAATTTAGGGGTGTTTTACGCGGGTAAAGGAAATGGAATTTTTAACATTTGTTTGACTTGCTTGTTTGACCGTAGGTAAGTGTTGACCGGATATGGGTGGGTTTTGACCGGGCATAAGTTGGGCTTTGTTGTTTTTATTTTGGGCCTGAGGTATTGGATTGGATTAGGACTAGTTTTGAATCCGTGTATTATCATAGGGACCAATCATGTCAAATCTGATTTTTCAAGGACCAATTATGTAATTTCTGAAAAGTATTCCAAGGGCCATTCTTGTCACTTCCAAATTAACCAAGGACCATAATTGCCAATCTTGAAACTCCAGGGGTAATATCTGACAAATTCTTAAACTTGAGGGACTGATTTGGTAAATTCTTTAAGGTTGATCAAATCTTTCATAAATCATCCTTTCAGCATCAAAGTCTTCACAATTGCTCATTTCTGACCTTCTGGCTCAGCTTTAGCACTTTTTTCCTTCTCGTGTTTTGTCATATCCGTACCTGCACATGCATAAACTCAAGAAACCAACAAATATTAGGAATAAACGGCTCTTTCTTGGTTATTTTTGGCCTGATTTGGTAAAGAAAAGGTATGTGTTTTAGCACATATCAAAATACATATTTAGATCAACTTATGTCAATCTATTTAGATGTGTATGTTGGATATTGATAGATGTATATGTAAAGATATAATGCAAATGTAAAGAGTAAGAAACACAAAACCATGACACGAGTGCTTATAGTGCTTCGGCTACAAGGACACCTTCGTTGCCCTACTCCAGTACCCGAGTCACCTACTCGAGAGTTCATTAGCACTACACGACACAAATCTTTATGGCGGAGAAGCCTTCACAACGTCGCCTACTCTTTTTCCGGTACAAGGCTAGACACCGGGTTCTTCCATGAGGTAGAACCAAACCTATCACAACGTCGTCTACACTTTATCCGGTACAAGGCTAGATACCGAGTTCCATTACAAAGGAAGAACTACTACCCAACACTACACAACAACTATCCCAAAGGAGACCCACTCCTTATTACAACATCATCAAGGATATCAATATCCTTGGACACAACCTATCTCTATTTGTACATCGATGCACCATATCGATTGTACACCTTTGGCATCTTTCACTATTGCCTTTGACATGATCTTTTGGCACCTTTCACTAATTCCTTCGACTTGACCCTTTTGGCATCCTTCACTAATGCCTTTGACACGGACGTTCGGCGCCTTTCACTAATTCCTTCGTCTTGACCCTTTTGGCATCCTTCACTAATGCCTTAGACACAACACTTCTAGAGAGGAATAAAGAACTATCAACAATAGAAACTCAGTAGTCTTGATGATGACAAAGCATGGCAACTCATGGACTTGAGCTTGCTCGACTTCAAGAGGTGGTGATTTCGCCTTTAAGAGGAACCTAGAGAATCACACAAAAACAAACACAAACTACATAGAAAGATCCTTTGGATCTGAGGTTAGAGAGTTTACAATACTAGGAGAAAGTATGTGTAGGAGTGGCAACTTACAATGAAGAAATGGCTCACTATTTATAGAGGAAAAATCACTTCTGTTCCACGGATCCCTTGCTTGAGGGATCCGTCCAGTGTAAACTGGGGGATTCGTGGGACGCTCCTCTTTATCCATGGGTTATGGGTCATGGGTCATGGGTCATGGGTCATGGATCATGGGTTATGGGTCCTAGGCTTTAGACCATGGGTATCCAAGTAGATACAATGTATCTAGGAGATGCAATGTATCTAGTCAATGGGTTATAGGTTAGCTCCATGGGTCATGGATAATACCCATTATGACTTATGCATGATGTCATTCAATGGATCATGGGTTATGGATTATGCTCCATGGGTATGGGTCATGGACTTTGGGTTTTACCCAACTACATTCAATGTATGAAGTCAATGGGTTAAATACTTAAACTTCTACCCATCCTATTTCCCATTATAATACATACTAAGTATGTATATATTTACCCAATATGTAAACAATAGTTGTGGTACATATGCATTACTAAATCATAAAAGAACTATTACTTGTTTAGTGTTTTATGTGAAAATGTAAGTGTGTTAGTAAACTATTGGCTCAAACCATTTACGTATTTTATTTGTTTCGTTAAAATAATTTTACGTTTGTTATCGACAAAACATTAGAAGATCGTAAAATATAAATAAACGTTTTTACGGATTATTTATATTAACAAAATTGATTCTCGTGAAAAGATGTCCATGATTGTTGATGCATTTAAGAACAGGGAGCAACGTGAATGCAGCTAAGCATGCAAGGAGAATAGTAGCTGTTTATTGTGTTTTGTCAATGGTTGCTCAGTTTTTCCATGTTTGAAAAACAACATATTTTGTGTTTTGGGATTTTTCAATATATTATTGTACGGTAGATCATATGGTAGAACAGCAACAACATTTTATGGTAGTCTAGTTTGTGTTAGTGGTAGAACAGTTTATGCTACATCAGTTTATGGTAGAACATTTTATGGTAGTTAAGTAGTTTATATATCCCAGAACAGTAGTTTACTTTCTTAAGAATTAGTCTATTATGCTATTTCATTGTAATTACATGTGATTCAACATGAATCACATGTGATTCAACCAGAATCATATGTGATTTTGTTTGAATCACACTTATGTTTCACTCATAATCACCTGTGATTTCTTAGCATTAAGCATAATTGTTCAGGTAAAAATTTTCATGTAAACAAAAATGTTTTCAAATAAACTTCCATATATTTGAATTAAGAATCCCTGTAACACACTTGCAGAAGTTCAAACTAAACATGGAAAATCCTTAAAATCCTAATAACACTTTACCAAAGTTCAAAAAAAGTATGAAAAATCAAAATCAAAACAAAAAAAGAAATTCAAGAATCGTTTGTCGCTTGTGTGGCAACAACAATATTCGCTAGTTTTTCAATATACTTTGGATTCAATGGACATGTTGTCTTGGTGTGCTTGTTAGTCTTCTCTCCACAACATCCACATTTCTTTTTCGGCTTAGATCTTTCTTCAAGTGCCATTTCTCTTCCAATTTTTCTACGTGCTTCTTTAGACCAACCTTTGTTTGAAGCTTTGGTTGGATTTTTAACCACAGTTTTTTCAGATTTCTCAACTGCATATACATCCTCAATCACATCTCCTGTTTTGCGTGAAGGAGGTTTAGGCACTTCATACTCAATTTCTTTCTTGATTGATTTCAATTGTTCCACAAACTTTCCTAACTTGCCTTCATCTTTACTCAACAAAAATAAACATTCATCTACAACGAAAGTAGCCTCATTTGTTAACTTTTCAATTGGTTCATTTTTCTCTCCATACCTGTTTGTTTTTCATCTTAATGCAGGTGGTATTATCTCCCTCCTCCAACGCCTCAAAATGTACTTTTCCGGGATCATTTGAACATCATGGTTCTTCAAAGCACAAAATGCATGTCGACATAAAAACCCGAATCGAATAAAATGGCTACAAGTACATTCCACTGACCCATCTTTAAGAGAACGCAAAACCTTATTGTAGAAAAAGGAAAGAAAATTAGAAATTTTTAAATCTTGAATCACATGTGATTCGACAAGAATCACATGTGGTTGAACAAGAATCACATGTGATGTTTATCAAAATATCATGTGATTGTTATATCAGATAATAACATCTAAAAAATATTTAATAGTTGCAAGTAAATTTACCTTGTATTCTGCTACTTTTTCCCATTCCTGGACCTCTTCTCCTTTTTCTGTATAAAGTGTCCTATAAGATGTTGCATTCCTGTCTCTAGCCCTAACAATCTTACAACCCTCTTTCGTTCTAAACTCTTCTATTGTGCAAGACCAACAAGCTTCTGTTATTTCCTTTTGAACAAGCAAAAATATTGTTCTTGTATATACTTTAGATGCATGTCGTTCCATATTTAACTTTGTATAAAGTTTTGGAGCTGAGTCAAATGTGTTAAAGTCCAATTGTTTTTGCCTATACCTTTGCCTCTCCATTGCTGATTCGAAGCACATCATGAAATTAACCAATGTCGACCCGTGATTTGTGAAATTTTTGAAGAATGCGTTTTCACTCTC
Organism: Chrysanthemum lavandulifolium; assembly: GCA_022545495.1. NCBI lineage: Eukaryota > Viridiplantae > Streptophyta > Magnoliopsida > Asterales > Asteraceae > Chrysanthemum > Chrysanthemum lavandulifolium. The sequence continues at coordinate 240,848,899 of CM040242.1, forward strand.
AGACCTTAGACCATGAAGTAGTTCTCATCAATCCAAACAATGGTGAGTCAATAAAATACGCTAGCAGCCGCATTTCTTGAAGTCTAAACATCTTTTTCATCCATTTGTGGTCTTGCAATTTAAAATATTCAATCAATTTTGTCCATTTTTCTTCAAACTCTAATGGTTCCATGAACATATTCCACACAATCTTGTTCAAGCGCTTTTTGAAATCAGTTTCATCATAGATTGTTTTACAAATCTGTAAACAAAATTTCATTTTATTCATGTTATAGATAAAATGAGTCACATGTGATTCTATGTTAATCACATGTGATCCAATGTTACTCACATAGAATCACATGTGATTCAGTGTTAATCACATGTGATTCCATGTTAATCACATGTGATTCAAAATTTTAAAATAGTATATAAATTAAAATATCTTTGCTAGAATTTTTTTAGTGATATGCTACATGCATAGTCTGTGTTTTGATTCAGTAAAAACTACTTCAATTGCTAACTTCATGGCTCCATCTTGATCCGTTACAATCATTTTTGGTTGTTTTTCATGCGCACTCATGAATGATTTTAGTAGCCATGTGTAAGCTTCTTCATTTTTTTAAAAGCATTCTCGCACCAAGTGTCACGCACTTTCTGTGATTATATATCCCTATGAATGGAACAAACACCATGTCATTCTGAATATCACAAGTTTCACACAAAAATTCCAAAAAAATAAAAAACTAAAAAAAAAACACACATATTATTCTCTCTGAATCACACTTTCCTAATTTTTAGAGCAAGAAGCGGAACTACAAGAAAGCTTTCTTTATCTTTATGGATAACCATTTTATTTTCAAATATAGTTGGGAGACTTTACCCAAGAAATGGGTAAAAAAAAAATGGAAAGATCGGAACATGGGAATAGCTCTGATACCAATACGGACTGCCCATTTCAATTGTTGTGCTTTCTTAAATTGCATAATTATACAAGGGTTCAAGTTTTGATCGATATTTGCGGAGTTGATCATCCCTCTCAAAAACGAATATTCAATATTAATCACATGTGATTAACACTGAATCACTTGTGTTTCATGAATGTTTCAATTTTTGATCAAGATATAAAGAGACTTACTTGTTAGTTCTAAATGTTGCATCAAATGACACTATGGCAAAAGTTAAATATAGATCTCAAAATTACCATATATCCAATGAACCAATAATAGTCATTCATTTTTTTAAAAATAAACTTTCACCCTTTTTTTAAAAATTAAATATCTCGCAAACCGTTAATTGTTACGCGATAAAAATCATACCATCGCGACGAGAATTAAATTATCTTTCTATAGACATGCACTACTATATATTTTTAACGATTTTTTTTTCAAAATTTCGGTCCAGAAAAATCATATATGATTTGTGAAAATCATATATGATTTGATTTTTACAAATCATATATGATTTTTGAAAATCATATATGATTTGTAAAAATCATATATGATTCGATTTTTAAAAATCATATATGCATATATGATTTTTCTGGTCGGAATTTTTGAAAAAAAAAAATTGTCGAAAATATAGAAAAGTGCATATTAATCGAAAGATAATTTAATTCTCGTCGCGATGGTGTATTTTTTTTATAGTTTGAAGATTTACCATTTGCAAGATATGTTGTTTTTTGAAAAAAAGATGGAAAATGGTTTTTTATTAACTTTGATTAAAAATGGATGGCTAAGATTGGTTTATTGGATCTATGGTAAATATGAGATCTATATTGATATCAACTCATGACACTATATCTCCAAATTCCTCATAGATGCATTTGGCAACTTCATCCGCCCAAATTTTTCAACCTTATAATGAAATGCAAAGTTCGGCACATACTTCTTTCGGTTTTTCATTTTGTTTATTAGCATTCATGTGTCCCTTTCACCTATGCATGCATTTATATTAGGGGCGGCAATTCTCGACACGACACGATAAACGACATGAAGTTAAACGGATTTGGGTTGAAGATAAACAGGTTTGAGTCAAAAACAGGTCAACCCGACTAACCCGTTTAATAAACGGGTTGTGTTTGGGTTGAGTAAATATTAAACAGGTCAACCCGTGAACCCGTTTAAGTATACAAGACTCAAAAATAAAAAATAAAACCTAGTTCTTTATGTGGGATGTGGATTAAATGTACTTTTTTTATATACTTAATATGAGTGAATTACGATTATACCTAAAATATCATTGAAATTGACACTTATAACTCTGAAAATTGTCGTATAGTTATTTGTATGTTATTTTTATTATGTTTTAGATCTTTATATCATTTTCGCATTTAAACTAGTTAAAATAACAAACCACCAACCTTATTCATTGCTTGACCTATTTAGTTAAACAGGTTAAACGGGTCATAAACGGGTTACACGTGTTATGCAGGTATGGGTTTGGGTTGAGTTTCTTGACACGATTAATGAATGGGTCGTGTTTGGGTAGAGGTTATACCAACCCGCCAACACGCGAACCCGAATAGGTCAACACGAACACGACTCGATTGCCACCCCTAATTTATATCCCTTTGATGATTCTTAAAATCATCAACTGTGCCATGAACATATTGAGTACCACCTTTCATGCTACAGTAGAAATGGTGTGCCCTTGTTGCACCAAGTTTTAAGTTTGAAGCTTTGACAACGAACATTTTTTCAGCTTGTGTCATTTTCCTTTGTTTCTTTGTTAGATGCACATACTCTTTCAGAATCATTAAATGATTGTGCATAGCAATGAATTTAGTTACTTCATACTGTCCAGAAACAAGATCCAAAGTTATGAATATTCACGCATTACAACCTGTTATCCGTTGTCTTACATTCCTGACTTGTTTACCACTGTTTTTAAGATCCAATGTGTTTACATTTATGTCTTTTGGAAGCCCTTGCCTATTACACATAAGGTACTTACTTTTTACCAAACCACTTCTAGTATTTTTTTGTGCCAATTTTTAACTTCAAAGCCTGCTAATTCCGCATATTTGTTGTACATTTCAATACATTCCTCTAACGTGTTAAACTTTTTCCCCTCGACAGGTAAATAAATATCATCAACCACACGCTCCCAATACACTGATCCTCCATGAGTTTCTTCATGTGCGTATAAAGTTGGTCTTGTTGTCATCACAAGATCTGTTTTACATTACATGAGTTTTTTAATAACAGAATCACATGTGATTGATGATGAATCACATGTGATTCTAGTTGAATCACGTGTGATTTTCTAATTACAGAATCACATGTGATTCTAGTGGAATCACATGTGATTCTTTTCTTCTTTGTTACAGAAAAACAGTTAAAACAGAATATGCAGAATAAGCAACAAAATAAGCTGAATATGCAGAATAAGCAACAAAATTAACTAAATCACATGTGATTTACCTAAAAATCTAAATAAGCAACAATATAAGTAGAATCACGTGTGATTTACCTTGAATAACATATATATTTTCTTCGTCCATAACCTCAACATCCACCATAAGCTCAAATTCATCCATAACCACAGCATCCACCATAAGCTCAAATTCAACCAAATCAGAAACAATGACATGATTTTCATCATCTATAACCACGGCGACGGAGCTACGACGATCAACAGATCAATGGCTGATCATCAGGTTGACGGTTATATGGGAGATTTATATGACGGTGATGATGGAGATTTATATGACGGTGATGATGATTGACGGTTATGGAGGATTGCAGGTGATGAGGATTGACGGTTATTGAGAGTGTTTTTGTGTGTGTTTGTTGACCTAATTTTTTTGTTGGAAAATATGAAGTTGCGTTTTATTTTTTGATTATATAATTTCTCTTTTTTGCCCTTAAAGTGTAAATAGCAGATTTGTTCTCAACCCTTGGATCTAATTAGATTGGATGGTTGAGATGAGTTCAATGGTTCTATAGTAAATGATGAGTCTCTAGGGATCTCAACTCATGCTCTAATAACTAAAAAAACATACATGCAATTTAAGTTTTTTTTTTTTTTTTTTTTTCTTGAATGATTTATGATTGTTTTCATTTTTCCTTATTTGTCTCAAAAACCCTTCTCAGCCCTCTATTCTATTAGTCAAAGCACTTTACTCGCTAGGGAATATTCATTCACTTGCAATCCAACACTTTATTTGCTTTTCTCTTTCTTCTCACTTTTCTATTCTTTTATTTTGTTTTTCTCCAAAACTCAACAGAGTGTGAATGTAAGCTTGATTTTATAGTCGTCGGAATTTCACGTCTCAAATCATAAAAAGAAAGCTGGGGTTTCATTCAAGAACTTTAAGGTAAATTCATCAGTTTAATCGTCAAAAAAGTAATGTTTATATGTTGTTTAACTTTATCAAAGATTCAGCAATGTTTTTACTGAAATTTCAATATGGGTTTGATATTCGGGTCAAATTCATATTGTTTAGATGATTATGATGATATATATCTGTTTATTCGAATTATTTTAACTAAGATTCAGCTTCTAAGAATTGATATTATAGTTTTTTTTTTTTTTTTTTTTTTTTTTTTGAATTTTTTGAATTTTGTACATTAATTTGTTTACATAGTAACTGCGAATTCTGTTTAAGAAGATAACTGGTTTTTCTTTCCTATAGTGATGGGCTACTATAGTTACCAGCTTTACGAGTTTATAATATTTTTTCCATTTCAAATTAATGACACCATCTGTCAGTTATGAAAATTGCAGGATATATACATTTACGAAGACGATTTTGAAGCGTTCTTGGTTCAAAAAAACTTATAAAAGGTAAGAGGCTCTCTAAAATTTGAAACTTTGTCAACGTTATTATTAACTGCCATTTTAAAACGCTTGGATTTTGATCTTTGGTATTGAACTTGTGCACACTAGAAATTGTGTTTTTGCTTTGTTTAGATGATGATAGATATATGTATATTTTATTTTTGGTGAAAAGGTGAACAATATATTACTATAAAACTACAATATTTTGACGTACAGATAGTAATTCAACCAGAAATCAATACAGAAATGTGGTTAAATTGATAGAGAACAAACATGGGAACATATGAAGTAGAAATGTTACCGTATTTGCAATTTGTGATTCACTTTGTTGTAATGGAATTAGAGAAAGGAAAAGATTACAATCAAGTTTTGTGAATGATTACAAATGAAGTAAAAGATAGTATTTATACAAAGCTGCAAAGGAAAAGAGAAAGGAAACTGATTTTCCCGCCAACAGTTGTAACAGACTTTTGGCTCACACGTGCCTTGCACGTGATTATTTGAATTCCTTATTTTGGCGCGTATCATATTTACAAGCATCTATACTATAGGAGAGAGGACATATCCCAAACACCCCTTAAAGACAACATTCAATCAAAGGAAACATACTGTCTGCTATGCTATACTATCTATACTTTTAGTAACAAAAATCAATATACAACACATAGCCTCTTTAATTTATTTATTAGTTACTTCTGAGATCATATTCAAAGCAGGTAATGTGCTTTTAAACAGGTTTTGATCATTCATTCTAGTGACTGTTGTTGTATCAACTCCAAGAAATTTCTTGAAATGCTCAACAAACTGCTCTGCTACAGGGTCACCATCAAATCTGTCACCATTTACATTACATATACTAGTTATTCTACTAGTATTTTTTTCTACTCTTGAGTATTTTATGGAAATATTTATTATTCCTATCACCTTTGCTGATCCATTCAACCTTAGCTTGTTGAAATAGGAAATTCTGCTCATCATTTACAGCTTATACATATAGGGCTAAGCATTTTGCTTCTTCTGCTTTGATTTGATCATCATAAGGATTCATTTCCATATTCATCTGGGCTACTTTCAACTTTCCTCTGCATTGCTCTACCCTATCAAATAAATTCCCGTTTTTCCAAGACAGTTCTTTCATAAGGCGTTTCATATTCTTTAATTTTTTGACAACCTTAAACATATGACAACCAACAACCTCAAAATTTCTCCATCCTTTCTCAATTGTGGGGATAAAGTCCTTTTGTCCACAATGAAATTAGTAAATCTGAAACTCTTTTTCGTTTTAAGACATTTAGGAATTATTAGCACAACAGCACTCTATGGTCGGAAATCATGAAAGGCAAAAAGTGACCATAAGCTTCTCCATAAGCAGAAATGAAAGCTTCATTTACCATTACTCTATCTAGCTTTTTCTTAATACTTTTTTCAGGTTTAGTGGTGACTTTAGCCAATTGAAGAACATACCTGAGCTATTGATGTCTTCCACCTCAATCTCATTTACACAGCCAATGAGATCCTGCATATCCCCATTCACATATGAACCCCCAGTTGAATGCTCTTCAATCCTCATAGTTACATTAAAATCTCCAAGAAGAATCCATAGTTTATTATCACTCACATTTGTAGCATATACAAAGTTGCAGTAACATTTGATTTTTGTTTCCACTGTCTCTAATAAACAAGATACAGTTTGTTTAGACACATGAAGTACCGTTAGATTTACCACCTTAATGTCCCAGCCCACAAATTATCCTGCAACTATTCATACTGTTCATAGAATTTGAAACCCAATCCCATCCCCGAAACATCTATTATTAACCTCAGTTAATTTCCCAAGCTTTATATGAGTTTCAATCACTGCACAAACACTAATTCTTTCTTCTCTTATTAGCTTTAATACTTCTTTTTGCTTTTTCAAATTTATTCATACTCCTAATATTCCAACTAGCTATTTTAAAATCCATATTAAACTAACTAGTAAAACAGGCCAAACAAACTGTCAATTTAGAACAGTTTTATCCATTCCACTAACCACATTAGCAGAACAAATTCTTACAGCACTATTCATCCTTTCAAAAACATCTTCAAACACTTCATTCTGTTCTTCCCTTTCTCTTAGCCTATCCTCTTCCCATTTCATTTTGAAATAATGAATCATGTTCTTTGACCAGTTGCTAGTCTCAGAGCATGAAGGCTGCAACTTTTTGTTTAGGTATTGATCCACTATCATTCTATCTTTCATATAGTACTTTCAAACACAACAAATTTGTTTGGGGATTTCCTTATTGCCGACAGTATCTCATCTTGAATATTCCTTCTCTGTCCTGATTTCATTGTTAGTGTTCATTCTGCTTGCTTATTGCCTTGTTTTGCATTTTCCCATTTCTTTGTCCTTCTTCCTGTACTACTTCTTTGCCTTCTTTTCTTCTATACACTCCATTCCTATTTCATGCATTATTCTCCTACTTTTTCCTCCACCCTTTTGATTGTTATACAGACCATAACCATCCTTCTTTCTGCCAACAAACTTTTTATGATTTACTTCAACAAAACCTTCATCCTTACTGTTCTGTTTTCTCTTTTCAATCTTCTCAGCACTTTCCTTATTCTCATAATTCATTCTTGCTACTTTCTTTCAATTTTTGCTATCATGTCCAAACATCTTGCAATGTGAGCAAATATCAGATTTCTATGGGTACTCAACATTCACAGTTTTTGTACCTATCACCTCATTTTCCTTATTCCTATATTGCACACATATTTCCTCCTTAAAACCTTTACCAGCATCATATTCCACCAAAACTCTAGCATACTCAGCTTTCAGCAGAGACGGAGCTAGAAATTTGTGTTAAGGGGGGCTCAAAAATTTTCTCGGTAGTAACGTAGTAGTTTTTTTTCTCAGTAGTACATAATGTAGCGGTTTTATTTGAAAAAGAGGTTCAACCATAGTATTCAAACATAACTAAAAATGATAAATTATAAACTTGAGGGGTTAAAATTAGACTTTTTATAAAAGTACAGCACTATATGTCATTAAAATTAAAATATGATTTTTATGTCTTTCTGGGTCATCTTCTTCAGTGACCTTTAAACCTCCATTAAAACGAAAATATTAAATTGCTTATTAACTGCTTATTGTCTTTCATTTTTCTCACCTTATCATAGGGTAGGTCCGCCAGGGTTGGGGGTGGCCGAGCACCCTCTAGCCCCCCACTGGCTCCGTCCCTGGCTGTCAGCTCTCCCCATTCCTGACTGACAAACTTGTGCAGTAACATTATCCATTCTCAAAGGTTTTCCTAGGCTACCCAAGAGCACTAATACCTTCCTTTGTCATTGTGTATTCCAGGACTGTAATATCGTGTGCATTTGGTTTTCTGGAGTTGTAGAAACTGAATTACATGTTTGGAGACTTTCCTTTTGAAATAATGTGTGTTTATTACGTCTCTAATTAACCCTCACATCTTTTGTTTTTCAGTAATACTACATTCAAATATGACAAATGATAATCCAGAATCGAGCCGTACCAAAAGAGGTCGTTCGGACCACAAACTGATTACAAGTTGGGGTGTTGATCATCTAAATGACGTAGTAACTAAAGTCGTAAGATCATACGAGCAAGTAATTGTGCAAGGGACATTGGATATGTTGAATGAAGATGGACATGGACAACTAGAAAGTCAAGAGAGGAAAAATCGTATGGATTTTCTTGCAGCAAGACCGCCTAAGTTCAATGGTCAGATGGATTATGCAATTGTCAACAACTGGTTCTTAGACATCGAACATGTTTTTTCTCTATGTGAGATTCAAGATGATGTCAGCAAGGTATTGTATGCTTCATACATGCTAAGGGGACAAGCTCTTTATTGGTGGAATGATAAGAAAGCGTCTTCTGATCCAGTGACAATGAAGCTCGATCTCCAATGGGATGAATTTAAGGAATTCATTTTAATGAGTTCTCTCCTGCTCCTCTAGTTGATAAATTGAAACAAGAATATGATAATCTGGTGCAAGGAAAAGATATGACAGTCCTGGAATACACAATGAAGTTCAAAAACTTGGTTAGATATTCATCTGTAGATGACACAATGCAGCAGATTAGCAAGTACGTCAATGGTTTACTCCCTCAAATCTTGGGACTACTTAAATCCCGATATTCTACACAGTTGGGAAAGGTTAAGAGAATGGAACAAGTAGTTGAAATGGCGCTTGAGATTGAAAATCAGTTAATGGACACGCAAACTTCATGGAAAGAAAGTTTTGCTTGAGATTGAACATTTTCTTTTGTCCAAGTAGTTTCTTATATTCCTCCTTATTCTTTGTAAATGGAATCCTAAATCATTTCTATGTTGTATGAATACTCTGTTCATCAAATTGAACTCAAATAGTTTCATTAACCCTTTGATTTAGTGTACTTTCATTATATATATATCAGTATGTCTTGTGAGGGGTGGACTTCCTCTTTCTCTGGTTTTTTAGTGTTATTATGTTACTAAACACCAAAGGATGCTATATGTGTCACGCTTTTAACACCATCTACAAATAGCTGGCTTATGATGCAATAAGTTGTTAAGAGCAGTAACAAGACTTACAATCAACAAAACTTCTGGACTCATTTTAATATTTCAAACAACATTAGTGTGAATAAAACAACCTTCCGGGTCATCTTCATGACCCAATTTTCAGCCTTCAAAATAAGTCAAAATCATGCTTCATTTCAGCAATATATGAGTACTGACGTACTGTCACAACGGAACAGGCTACCTCTACCTCCGCATGATTTTGACTTTTAAGGTAGAGGTAGGCATTCTACCTCCGCATACCCCATTCCGGCGATATTGAGTATTGTAGTTGTTGTAGTAGATAACCAACAAGCGTCATACCAAACAACATTATATGTGCAACAACAATGGACTCTTAAGTTGAGTTCGACATATTAAATAGCAAGTCAGCTTATTGCGTTCACAGACAAAGTTTATATTATAAAATACTTAACTCGCGTAAAATCATTTCAAAATAGATAAACTAACATTATTAGATGACATTTTAGAGAGCATGAAAACATCAAACCACACTACAAGATTCAACATTTCAAAATGCCGTGAATTATTTCTTTTGCCTTCCATCTCATTCACAAGCTTATCCGGCCAATATATATGCCTTGAATTCATCCCATGACATAGCTTTTACTTTATCTTTTCAAGTCTCTTCTTTTTGTGGTTCCATGAGCTTAGCGCACCTGCTCTTAGCATAAATGAGGCATACAATACTTTATGACCATCTGAACACTTGCAGCTTTCAAAAGCATTTTCCATCTCACTAAACCAGTTGTTTGCCTCGTAGCCTCTGTATTCAGGTGGCCTTGAGATGAAGAACATTTTACGAGTTTCCCATTCTTGAAGCTCTTCTTCTTTCAATCTTTTGGTAGTTTCTTGCACCACTTGTCTTTTTTCTTGTAATTTTTTCAGTGTCTCTTCCACTATCATTGGTATCATTGATCTCAAAACACTAGCTAATTCAGCAGTTAGATCAGCGCCTATAATAGTAATTTCTTCAGCTTGCTTAGATTGATCACTTTCTCCACCCTTGCCTTGCCCTGTTGAGCACTCCGTTTCATTTTTAAAGTCCCAACTAGACATTCTTTATTACTGAAAAAAATAATTGAAAATGAACTTCTCATTATTCATTCATTACCAAAATATAAAATGCGTTCAAATTAATGGTAGTTAGTATATATAGCTCCCTAATGTAAAAGGATTATTCAAGTAAAATGAGGTTGTCAAGGAACCAGAACTCTAAAATATCATACCTACAACTTAATTATAAATATAAAAGCTCAAAAGCATTACTTTTAGTGCTATAAAAAGTTGTTTGGGGTTACCCTTTTCAGACTGATTAGATGATAACAGTGCTGAGATACATCAAGTAATCAAACAGTGATAATCAGTTTCAAATTATGTTGCATCTTTAAAATCATTAAATTATCAGAATGTCCAATCACTCATAATCTTCCAAATATCATCTTGTGCATTGATTGTATCACAGCTGAATTATCTGATTTTGATCATTTTCAGAATGAAAAAACACTTTTATTTAGAAAACTGTATCGTTAACACCCCTAAGTTTTAAAGATGTGGAGGTTTATACTTCTTATTCATCCATCACAAAGTTCTTGAAGAAATGGGCATACATAAGAACTATGACATAGAGGGGTTGCATAATAACATGTACTGGTAGCATTTATAAAATTTCTGGACTGATTTTAAAAACAGCAAAAACTTATAAACATTTTATCAAACAATTTCCTTATCGAATGATTAAAACTGATATTACGAGTTAAAAAAGCAATTAAATTAAGCCCTTCCATCTAAATAATAATATCTAAGCTAATTTTAAAATTGAATTCTATGTCGTACCTTCAACTTTGTGAGCAAAGAACAAATCCTAACGTGGAACTCTTGCTCCGACTTCTTGCTCAACACCAATTGGATTTCCAATAATGACTTCAAATATGCAAATATATGTGTGTGTGTGTGTGTGTATATATCATGCAAGAATCAGATTTCAAAAGTCAGCTATTAATATAAACATTGATTTGTTGGCTAAAATTTAAGTATTGTGACGTTTGAGTTTACAATACATTTCAAGAGTCTGCTATTAATCTAAACATTAATTTGTTGATGGAAATTTGTGTGTTTCTACTTCCTATAACTACAGATTAACTTGTACCAATGTCCTTATCTTATTTGATTGTTCCTGATGTTGTTTTAGACTTATTAAATTCAACCGTTTGTCAAAACTATTTGATGATTATAAGGTGCCAATACAAATAAACAGCACCACAAAAGCGTAAGTTATTTGTTACGCATAAAACAAAGAGTGAAGTTCAATATGTTTTTATTCGATAGCTTCCGTTGATATAATGTAATCGTTGCATCTTTTATTTTAAGAAGAAAGTGTAATTACATCAAACATCAGAAATACTTGACACTGTGAATCAGTGATCATTTTCCTTAATTCATAACAATTCTTCTTGAACATAAAGAAACCATGATCACTCTTCTATGTCTGCTACCACATAAGGATTTAAGTGATACAATTTCAACAACTTATTTATAAATCAAAGCTAAATAAAGAAAACAAAAAGGAAAAAAATAAATTGTGATGCAATAAGTTTTCAAGAGCAGTAACATGACTTACATTTAACAAACTTCTGGACTCGATCAAGTTATAATTCTAAAGTAAATTGTTGTAAACATATAAGACAACCTTCTGGCTCATCTTCTTGACCCGATATTCACCCAAATTAAAAATCGGTCAAAAATGAACTTAATTTCAGTGAGTTCCATATAATCAACACCTAACTCAATGAAAAAGAGGCCAGCTAGGGTTGTAACAAGTGATCATGATTAACCGTCATTCACACTAAAATTTGATTCAATTATTGTCTGACAAATGATCAACTGTACGTGTTTTATCATAAGGGTTGTAACTGTTTTTATGGTCGTTAAGTAGTTGAGGTTCATTGTGATCATACTATCTGCTGAGCAGTTGTTGAGATAGTTGTCATTCCTAGCATCTAGCATCTTGCTAGTTTCATATTTATATACAAATCGTTAAAAATACAAAAAATAAAAATAAATCCCTAAGCTGATTAACTGATTAAGTGATTAATTGCTGTTCAAATTTAGAATGGTGTCATTTAAGCTTACAAAGACACTACTTTAAAACACTTAGAGCCAATTTGAGATGTAGAAAACCAATTTAATGTAAATTTAGAACTAGTTTCGTCCCAAACTTGTTGATGGTAAGGTTTTGGCTTTCAATCCAGTCAAAACCCGATAAACTACATTTTATCTCCATCCTTGCTTGCATACACGTACAATTTGACTCTACCTTTTTTATATCAAACGATATATTTACATTTTACTTTTTACGTTTCTACTAATTCTTATAACTAAAAATTTGTTATTTATAAGGACAAGCTGTTCTAAACAAGGTTATAAATAGCACGAGGCTTGGCGCGGCGGCATGACCAAGTCTCACGTTTTGAGGCCAAAACGAAGCTTTTGCGTTTATAAAGCATGGCGTAAGGCGGCACGTAATATGAAAATATTTATATATTCATATCATATTTCATATATATTGAGGGTGCGTTTGGTTTGTTGCCATGAATGACAATCGGTATGAGTTTAAGTATGAGATGGAATGACTATGGATTGCATTAAGTGTATCATTCCGATTGTTGTTGTTTGGTTTGATGAATTACATTTGGGTATCAACTTTTTTTTTCTTTTTTTTTTTCGTTTTTCGAATTTTTATATAAGTTCTTTCTTTAACATCAACAATAATAGGATTATATTTTCCATATTGCAAACACTACAACAAACAAAATAAGACCTATAAACAATACGCAACCATGATGTGCACAAATATAGTTGTTTCAACTTGTGATTATTGGCTTCTTGGTTTCTTGTACACTGTAACAAACAAGCAAACATGTTATGTCAATATTATATGATATTAACATATTAGCTTCTAAAAATTCAAATAAGTTATCGTGTAGACTATAAAGTGAGTGGTAACTTTGAGCGGGAATAGTAAAAAGGAATCAAATATATCATAGTTACCTCTCTTGGGTGGTATGGTTGATTCCTAATATTAGGATATCAATTTAAATTTCAAAACCATATGTTGCAAACAAACATTATGTATAACTATGATTGTCATTCCTCATAACCACAATCATCATACCAAACATACCCTGAGTTTACAAAAAGATGAGCATAAATAAGCATGGCGTGGTGGCATAAGCAAGCCTCACGCTTTTGAAAGGCCTTTTAGAACCATGGTTCTAAATGTAACAAGTGTTTATATAAGATTGTATTTGGGTACATACGTTTATTTCAATAGCTTGTATGTGTATAGAGAATTCTTACATCCAGATTAAATTCAAACTCAATACTTTCTTCGAGTAAAATTAAGCATTACAAAACAGTGGTAAGTACTAAGTAATTTATAAGCAAAACAGACACCAACAGTACATCGCTCAGATGGCATCATAGAAAGCCTAGCTTGAAATTCAATTTGCCTATCCTCCGGTTCTCTTTAGTTTCTTCAAGTTCCTTGGTTTCCTTGGTTTGAAAACAATAAATGAAAGGGTGTTCGTTTTGGTGCCACCCCTTCTAACGCTTGTTCTGCGAACGCCTTTTCAAGTGCTAACGCCTTTTCAACTGTTATTGCTTGTTGAACCACTTCCTCAAATTTGTTTAGGTTGGCCATGTCAAGTCGATCTTTGATTTGACTTTTTAGTCCTCTGATGAATAGCCTCGTCTTCTTCTCCTCGGTTGCAGCATCGATATTTCCAAATCTAACATTTTGATTATAAAACTCAGCCTATAAGCTTGAACAGACTTAGAACCTTGATATTCACAAGCAATATCCTCCAGTTCGTGTTTTGGACTCTCTAGGATGTAATTCTTGTAAATAAGTTCCTTGAATTGATCCCACAACATAAACGGAAATGGTTGTTTTCAATTCCACGCGACACCTTTATCATGTTCCACCAGTATAATGCTTGACCTCTTAGCAGAAATGAAGCATATATAACCTTATGAGTATCATCGCAGCTGCATCTAACAAAAGCATTTTCCATCTCCATAATCCAGTCAGACACTACTATCGGATCCATATCACCATGAAACTGAGATGGGTTTGCCATCAAGAACAGTTTACGTCTTTCCACCTCTTGATCATTCATACTGAAAAAAATTATAAAAAATATGATTCATACTAAAAAATTCCATCAAAAATTTCTTATACTTGATATATCTTTTCTTTTACTTTACATATGATATATGTACAGCTAGTAAGTATAAAGTATGTCCAATAAAGTTGTTATTCTTTTATTGGTGATAATCATACTTGAAACCATACCAGAGTTGTTATTCTTTTATTTTTACCTAATTTGATGTAAGATTAATTGTTGTAAGAGCATGTTGCCAAGCAACAAAATAAGATATTGCACAAACTATTCATACATAATTTTCTCAATTAGTACATCCGTCCTAAAATTATAGTCCCCGTTTGACTTTTTAGTTTTTCTTTTTAACTTTGATCTTAAATATTTTTATTTATGTTATACAATAGTTAATGAAAATTATACCAAATGAAAATACATTAAAAACCCAATCCATTCATATATTTTTGCATCAAGTATTATATAACCAAACAAAGATACCTAAAGTCAAAGTTATAAAAGAAAGACCGAAAAAATTAAAAAGAGACTATAATTTTAAGACGGATGGAGTAACTTTAAGTTAGATCGATCTGATATTCCTTGGTTTCGTAACAATTTTAAGTTTAGATCTGATATTCCTTGGTTTCGTAACAGTTTTAAGTTAGATCTAACAACTATAGAAAAGCATTGGTTGCGACATAGACTTATAAAAACTGTATTAAAACCGTTCGTTTCGAGATCATACAAACTAATATTACAAATGAAATAAACATAAAATTACGCCCTCTCATCTAAGTCGATATTTCTTCGAACTAAATTACCGATCATAGTGATATTTACCTTCAACTTTGTGAGCAAAAAACAAATACTAGCTTTGAACTCGTGCTCCAACTTCTTGCTCAACACCTCTTGGTTTTTCTATTATAATTTGCAATGCAAATATGTGTTTATATATCATGCAAGAATCAGATTTCAAGAGTCCGTTATTAATACAATCATCAAACTTTCTGATTCAAATTCAACTATGGTGACCTTTGAGCTTACAATACATTTCGGATTAATAACTTAATTTTCACAAAGACGTTTTTATTTCATAAAGCTACAAATTTGCTATTTAACCCTTACTACAACCACTAATAGGGATGGCAAAAAAAACCCGAACCCAACGGAAAACTCGAACTAATTGAGGCGGGGCGGGGCATGCTAATCGGGTTATGGGCGGGTTTGGGGCTTAAACGCGGGTTTTAATTGGGTTTGGGGCGGGGAGCGGGGAATCTGCCCGCCTCGCCCCACCCGAATAATATATACACATATATAAACTAGCATGGTACCCCGCGCGTTGTGGTGGCATGTACCCTGAAACTAAAATTCGTGACGTGCAATGTTTTACAATTATACATATTTCGTGACAATAACTTTACGGATGATGATAGTTTTAAGTTGAAATAACTTTAAGCTATAACAAACTATTTCATATAAAAATAGTAGGGTACGAGAGTGATGCATATACAAATCTTCAATAATATAAAGACGATAGTCCGTAATATTATAGAGGCGTGTGGTCAAAGTTGTTCACTTTGCCTTATAGTAAAAAATAGGTATTAGACAACCGTGATAAATTTTGACGACGAATGATTTGTTGACAAACTGTATTTGTAACGGTCAAAAATCTTTTTCGAATGGCTACATTGTATCACTTTTACTTGTTTATGTATATGTGCCCCATTTTTATATCAAGTTTACGTTTTTATATTGTATGAGTTTGGAGATGATCATTCATATCATGTGGTACATGTATGGGTTTGGAGTCATTTTTACACTTTGGGAAGAGAATGCATTTTATTGTACTTGGTTCTTAATAGCTTTTTTGGTCCCTTTTATCTCCCTGTTTCTATATCAAGTTTATGAGTTTATATTGTATATAAGTTTGGAGATAATCATTCATGTCACGTGGTACATGTATGTGTTTGGAGTCATTTTTGCACTTTCGAAAGAGAATGCATGTTACATTACTTGGTTCTCAATAGCTATTTTTGGTCCTTTTTATCTTTTTTTTAATCCTTTTTTCCCTTGATTCTGATTATGGAGATTTCAATTTTTTTCGAATTCTTTGCCACCACCGAAGACCTGGCTCAGCAAGATCGATGTATACCTTTGACAAAATCCTGGTACATGGATTTATGCGCGAGTTAGTGTCCTTTCTTGTTGGGGTTGTAGTTGAAGATGAACTCTTTTTAGAGTGAAAAACAATTAGCGTATTTAAATTCGTACAAAAAAAGGTCACCATGGAGGTGATTGTAGTTCGTTGCTGCAACATTGAGCGTCAAATCAACGAACTATGAATAGCTTATAGGTAACAACGTTTTCTTGTGGAAAGGTTTCCTTATATAATTGCGTTGGTAGATAGTAGGTTATGATCAAATATGGTGCGCGCTAAGTCGTTATGACTAGCATATCGGTAATTATGGTCCGTGAGACTTCATGATAGGGGATTAAGGATTATTTGTTTTAATTTTAACACAATTTTTGCCTAATTTCGAAAGTACCTTAAATTAGTATGTTCGTTAAATTCAAATAATAAATAAATAACGTTGAATGCGTATTACAGATACAAACGCTTGCACCACATTAGTCACACATCTTAAAATGTACTCGTATGTTTTGCATACACCGCGATGCACACAGTACAACCATCCGATTCGTGCAATGATTGAAAACCCCCTATTGAAAACCCCCTATAGGGGGTTCGTGTAAATTGCCCCGTTTTTAAATTGTAAAGTTGATTTAGCCAATTAGGCATTGGTTAAAGCGCATAAATGATCTACAACCTTGAATAGTCAATGTCGTCCGTTGTCCTTTTTTTTACAGCGTTTGAACACCATGACTTTTCTAAGTTTTCATGCCAACTTTATATTACTAAATTACCAAAACTCTCAAAATTGCGTTAATTTAGCCTCTTTTGTTTTAATTTGAATTCAGGTCTTTTGCATTTGTCATGAATTAATGGTCCCCAAAATTATTTACACTTTCATATGCATATTTTGACCTCTATAACGTCCCTAACAAAGTACTCTACTTGACATTTTCCACAAGGTGCTGAAGTGTAAAACAAATAAAATAGATTGAAACACATGGTACACTATATTTAATAAAACTTCAGACTACATTTTATTTTTATTTTGACTCAGACGTCACAATAGTTACAAACACACGAATCTTGTCTTGCCAAGATACATGTCAATGTTTATATTTTGAGTTATCATAACAAAGCAAATGCATTATCCATTACTTATCTCGTTTATAAGCATTTTGATTAAGATAATATCATCGGCCTATAATTATTTCGTATATAAGCATTTTTTCTGTTGGACTTTTAACAGCCTCGCCAATTCTCGACACCAAACTGGATCTAGCAACCAATTTTTGTTTATAAACGTTTTGAATAAGATAAAACCCATTATATCTATTTGTTTGGAAAAATAAAAATAAAATCATAAGTCCCATTTGGATGCAACATAACAAATAGCAACCACAAAACTCAAGTATCACCAAATAACAGATCCGGTTACACAAAAAAAACATTTTCATAACTCATAAACAACAAACACAATAACAAGAAATCTGAGTATAATCAAGTCAAAGATCTTAAAACAAAAGGAAAATAAAAAATCATAAGTAACATTACATCTATATAAAAACCTAATATCAAAGGTATATAATAAGCAACCTCTTCAAAAAGAAATCAAGAAATTCGTTTTTGTGCAAATCATTAAAGATCTGTAAAAAAACTCATATTACCGAAAGATTTCGAATGGAACAATAGGCACATAAATGCTTTGAAAACACATGTCTCAAATATTAGCCACCAACAAACAACCGAAACTAACAACCAGAATCACCAATCGAAACCGCTTTCTTAAATCCACATAAACAAATAGCAAAAACATCAACCGAAGCCACCTAGCCTACCGAAACAACCTGACCCATCGATGGATGGTGGCTATTTGGTAGACAACGGCGATGATGGTGGTGGTCAGTGGGTGGTGCTTTAGAGAGTGATTGATTTGTACGTGTGTTTTGTGAGGTGTGTTTTGTGTTTATTATGTATTAATATTAGAGGACTTAAGGGTTGTTACTGACATTTTGAATGGGCTGTTACAATGGGCTTAATGAATGTTAGTGGGTGGTGATTTAGAGAGAGTGATTGATTTGTACGTGTGTTTTCGTAAAATGAATGAGAAAAAAAAATGAAAGAGAAATTATATTGAAAGCAAGTGAGTTTTAAAAAAAATAAAAATTGAATAGCATGTTCAACAATGGATGATGGGGAAGAAGGAGGGAAGATGGGAGGAGCAGGGGCTTGTAATGAGAGATGTTCGCAACACGTTCAGAATGGTTATGGGGGTTCATAATTGGTTCGCAGTGGTTTGCAATACGGAAAATGGGATTTGTAGGAAGAAGATTGGAATCTTAAAGAGTTCTCGGGAAGAATAAAGAGTTCATAGCAAGAGAATGTAATTTTTTCATACATTCAATACAAAAGTCTATTGCGAATCGAATTTTTGTAGTATTTTACCAAGATTTCTTTAAAAAAAAAACTTTTGAGAAGTATATTGAAATTGGTATCAAATTAAAAAGCATCAAATAATATATTATTTGGCATAGTTTTTGAAACTTTTTTTATTGTAATTTCACATACATGTGAGATTAAAAGAGATGAATAAGCTTTGAGTAGTTGAGAGAGTGAAAGTCTAGACATATAATACTATCATCTGAACAAAGCTCACAATATTCTAGCCAAAAAGGTACTACATACAATTTACATTTAAAAGAGAGGGCATATTTGTATGTTCATATATTTGAGTTACAGTTTTAGCATTATGTAACTTATTCAAGTCATATTAAAAATAAGTGAAACATTCGATGTCATAAATGCAAATTTACAAATGTTAGTCGCTTTTCTTATACCGAGCGTTGTTTTAAAAAATTCTTTGGAACTAAACTGTTGTTTCCATTGATCAGTGTCTTTTTGGGATTTCACTCACAAAATAGTAACGGACTTTTTTCAAAGTTTTGTTTTGATGCAAGAACTATATAAAATATCATTAAATGTAACAAATTTTTATAAAGTGTCTAATATTCACATTTTAATGTTTGCCACGTAAAATTAGTGACACGTTCACTTTTTTATATGACAACACATCAAAATATGCATATCAGACTACTTTACAAAAAAATTAGTTGCATTTAATGATACTTTTATAATTCAAGTACTAAGACGCAACTTTAAAACAAGATTTTTGCTATTTTGCGACCTAAAACTTCTTGCTACAGGCTTTTATATGATCAAGAAAATATTTGCCTTAAAATAGTATGTTTACTAATAAACATATATTGGGACAATTTCATATATTCCTTCTAAAACCTAACTAATTTCATATATACTCAAGTTTAACCATTTTTACCTATTTTCATTCAAAACAATGACCATTATGCCCTTATCATGATCAGAACGTTTATGATTTCATATATTTCACTAGATAAATAAATATAATATCCACGAAAGAGACCATCTGACTATCAAACAAAAAATTTGCAAACACAGACGAGCAAGAAATTTAAAAACAAGTAGAAAACTATTGATAAATGCGTCTAAGATAAATGCATCCAAGACTAAGTTTAATATCAAATTAATGTGTCTATTAACCAACAAATGTATTAGGCTCTATAATATTTATAAGCATGCCTAATTTTGGGAAGAGTTATAGCAAGGATTTTTGTAGTTCATGAAGTAATTCACTTTAGAAATGGCGATTCATGGTTCCCCTTTAGTAGTAACCAGTTAATAAGTACGAACTATCAGGTAACTAATCTAAAAACAAGACACATGTGAAGAATAGAGAGAAACCATTTCACCAAGATATTGGATTTTGATTGAGGAAATAAATGGGATCAACTTCACGAAATTACATAGGATTGAAGAGAACATTTTACTTGAGGAAGAATAATATAAGGGAAGATTATCATTCATATGTCTAATATGGAATGAAAATGGGTATATATGTAATTTAGAAATTTCATTGGGTATATATATGAAATATAAATGATTTTTAAAAGGATATATGAAATTCTTCCATATATTTTATTATCATCTACGTGATTCATGAGGTCTCACTGGCATCGTAATCACGGAAATCGAACAATCACATTGCCTAAAGTATTGTTATGTTAATTCTACGTAGCGTCCCTAAATTATTGCTATTTTTTTTATGGGAAAATGGTATAAAAAGGCATTTAACTTACTATTTTTTTCTTTTGTAGGCATCAAATTTTTAATTTTTCTATTCTAATATCCAACTTTCTTAATTTCCTATTGTAGGCCTCTAGCGCAAAAAAATGATGTGAGAATAGGAAAATTAAAGAGTTGGATGCCTACGAATATAAAGATTAAGAAAGTTGGATGCATACAATAGGATGATTAAAAAGTTGGATGCTACAAATAGGAAAAATAAGAAAGTTAGATGCTACAATAGGAAAATTAAAAGTTTGATGCCTACGAAAGGAAAAAATGACAAGTTAGATGACTTTTTAGACCATTTTCCCTTTTTTTATTTGGGATGTCATGATATAATTATTTATTTCTTATTTAAACTAATCAAAACAAAATATAGTGCGTGGAATTTATTTTGGCATAATTTCATGTATATCATTGCAAATTTCAAAATTACATATATATCATTTTTACCAGTTTTTTATGCATAAAGTACAATGTTTTTAATGCATCAAAGATATATATGTAATATTTGAATTTTGCAAAGATATATATGTAAATGCCCTTTTTATTTTTACTACATAGGTGCATACTTTTTTTTGAATCTTGAAAATTAAAAATTCTTAAAAAACTTGAAAGATTAATGCAACCATTTAAAACTTAAAATTTAACGAACCGTCACTAGTTACCATATAAATACTTATTATCATATGTTGATTTAATACAACAACTTATATTCAATTTACCTGAACATATTTTATTACTGAAATACAATAAATCACAATATATCATAAATGTCAATATTTCTTATGTGAAAATTAACTTTTTAGTCCATTAGTGAATATGATCAAAGTTTTCGAGTAATGCAACGTACTTGTAATTATATATGACACATGGCCACCAGAATTAATGGGACGGCCCTGATCAAATGTCACACCAGAATCACAAGTTCGAAAGTATTATTATTTTTTGATATACACCGTCGTTTTGCACAGATATTCGTTTAGTAATTTGGTCGAAGAGAGTTGTTATCTCTTTTATTTTTTTTTTCTTTTCAAACTGTGTTTTATTTTGGGACAATGCAAAGGAGAAAAAGTATAATTTGTAATCCAGTCTAACTTCTCATAATATCTATGTACGAACAGCCGCGTTTAGAAAATATCTCAACTGCGCAAACAATTTTCATTTTCACATATCAATCAAACACCATATTCTAGTATTCTACCCCACCAACACGATCAATTTGTCCACATTATTACATTATTGAAATTGAGTTATCATTTTATTTGCTCCAAAAAAGAAATTGAGTTATCATTTTTTTTTAATTCAGAGTTAATGTAAAACCTTACAAAAACATTTAATAATTGTTACATTTATACATAAGAGTACTTTTTAAAAGGAAGATATTCTCTGCAATAGGCATAGATATTTACTTACATAATATTTTTTAAGGGCAAAATATTATTAAGCAAACAAAACCAAATTACAAATAGCATTCACTATATTAATAAAATGATTAAATAGTGTACCTAAAAAAAAATCAAAAAAATACAAAATAAAAGCATCTACTATGATAGTTTATAAAAAGATCTTAGAAATGATGAAAACGTCTATCATTTTATTAAGGTTATGTTTGTCACATGAAATTATAGAGAGATTATGCTTATTTATTTATTTTTTTTAAATAACCTACCTAAAAAATAATCTTTGTTTGACAGACAGAACTTATAAGAGATTATTAAAAAAAAAAAAAAAAAATCTTTCATAATCTCTAAAATAAAAGTTCTTCACGTAATTTTATAAAAATAATATTTTTATAATCTTTTCAAGAATAAAGACCAAAGACCAAAGATTCAAGACAATCTATTTTTACCAAACATACTTACAGATAGTGGAAATGTGTTTCATGCTTATGTGAAATGAAAATGTTTAATATCTTGAATCTCTTTTAAATTTAATGTTTTGGTGTTTAGTGAGGTTTAATAGAGTTTTAAAAAGTTTATGCATATTGAAGAAAGGTTTATAACAAGAAAAAAGTTTACAAAATTATGATTTAGGATAACTTAAGATTGTTCACGAATCACGATAATAGATGCTTGAAAGACACACTAAGATTAAATAATCTAATCATAACAATTTGTTTTTACATAGTTACGTATAGTATTAAAACATCAAACTTTTCAAAACAAAAAGACCTCAAATAAAATATCAAGTGGAAGAAATCACGATCAAACAGGCTGTAATTGTCGCGTTGAATTGAAACTCCACCGTACCTATATATGATCTAATAAATTAATTGAAAAAGAACATGAGAGACCGTACTTATATATTTTAATTATATATATCTTGAAGAACATTTTCCATTAAAATCGTACGTGTATCTTGTATAGTACTTGTAAATACCAATGATAATTCATGAAATATACTGTATGATTTATAAATACATTCTAAAATTAACAAGTTTTTAGTAGTAATTTTACTACACTCCAAATTAAGGAAATCAATCAACATACCAGCCTACATTTTATTTATTTTTATTTTAACTTGTTAGGAGGGACCTATTCAAAGTTGTTTTGGCCAACTTTTATGGCCTACATTATCATTTTCGCATAAAGTTTTGCTCAATATTGTGGCCTAAAACCATCGAACATGAGACTCCCAATTCCCAAAGCACATGTTTTCTAATTTTTAATCTTTTGGAAATTAATATATTTATATTTAATAGAGAATAAAAGGTCATGTGAGTAGCGTTCATGGGGCTAAAGGTGTATATACGTTATTTTTTTGTTTGCTTTTGAGCGTTAATAACACAAAATGGAATTTGTACTTTAATTTGGTACTTTCGTTAATGACAATTGTTGCAAAAAATACAAAAACGAACAGCCTGTAAACTGAAAAAGTGAAAATGGCACATGCTAATTTTTAAATGATAAGATCTACTTCTTATTGACCCCCCAAGAGACGTATAAGATTTTTCGTGCCATGATTAACACTATACTTAGTAGAACTAGGGAATGGATCCGGTGAGAAGTAAACTAAAATGAGAAGAATAAGAAGAATTTTCAGCCACACATTTCAAATAAGAGGGAAAAATTCAAGGGGAGATGCAACTCTTTTTGTAGGTGCATCTGAAATGTGTGGTTGTGGTTTCTTCTTATCATTCTCATTTTAATTTTTCTTCTCATTTGATCATAACTCAGTAGAACTATATTTCTATATTGATATTCACAAACTTAGTATGAGAATCGACTAGACATTGCTAACGACAAAGGCTTCTTTACATAATCACATAAAAAATTAGGGAATTTGCTAACGAGGCCTTTCAAAATATGAGAATTTGTAAAATTTAAGTGTATTAAATTAAAAATCACGTTTAATTATAGTAATTTTAAACATATTTAATGTTTATTAAATGTATTGTTGATTGAAAAAGAAAATTTGAGTGTATTAACTACACCTTAAATGGATGTATTTATAGTTTAAATTAGTATATGCCTAATGGGCACCCATTAAGAAATCTCAAAAATTAAACGTTAAGTTCATCACATTAAAAATCACATGTAATTAACGTATTTTATATGTTTAATTAATATGTATCAAATATATTTTTCAACTAAAAAAAAAAGGTCCTTAGCATTAGATAAATAACACCTAAGCAATGTCATATGAGCCATCCAATAGTCATATTCATATAAATATAAATGATCCTCTTTAATTTTAACTCGACTTAAAAACTAGTTTGCACTGCATTTACATATTGATTCGTTTTCACTTTATCGTTCGCATGTAACAAGGAGCTTGTGAATTCACTTAACCGTTCATTTACATTGCTCCGTTAACACATTTACCTTAAAAGGATTCCGTTGTAGTATTTGTAGCCGACCTTTCTTTCAACTTGACAATTATGTTTAACAAATAATACGATATCCCTAAACAAACAGCTTTAGGTTCTTTAAAATAAAAAATAAGTTAAGTATATACAAAGAAAATAATATACCGTGGGTAATGTGGTTCCATCACCACTTGATTTATGTTATGGTGATATGACATCAACGGCATGAATCGAACCTCGTTGGGTAAAGTAGAAAAGGACCCTACTTGTCGTATTGTGATTCATTATAGGTGTACTGCACTTTTATTATGACATGCAAAACTATTACTGTATATAATCTAATAATCATATATAGCTCATAAGAAAATATGAGTATTATGCAAAAAGAAGTTAACTAATTAGGGTGAAAAAATGCTTAAAAGGCTGATTAATCGGTGTTTAGGCGCTATTAGTCACTAATATTTTTTATTTGTGTACATCGGTTAATCGTGATCAACGACGGTCAATGACTGCCAACGATGGGTAAACTTGCCAGAAACTTGCAAATCTTGCCGAAAATACCAAAAAATCGTTGTAAACTATTTTTAGTCACGTATAGTCGTTGTTTATAACAATTACAAAATGTTTTAAGGGAAAATCTTAACGAGAATACCCAAAAACTCGACAAAAAGACCATAACTCGCCAAAATGTCAATCGGGTTACTCACCGATCACTACAAGAATCCTGTCAGATACCCACGAAAATTACCCACACATATTGATTAGTGGGTATTTTCCCACAAATTACTCATGAATTACCCATGAACGAGAAATTTATATTGCGCCGATAGTTACTCTCGAATTACCCACAAATTTACCGATGAAATTACCCGCATAGTTAAACTTGGTGTGTACTTTGCGGGCAAATTGTTCCCGCTACAACATTTCCCACAAACTACCCATAACGTGAGCCATCGTGGGAAGATGTACGGGTAATATCGTGGGTATATTTATGTTACCCACATAATTAGCAAATTTCATTTGTTCGTGGGTACTTTTTGATGGGTAATTTATGGGCAAAATAAACACACGAATTTACCCCAAAATTATTTATGGGTATGTCGTTACGGTTAGTTACTTGTTAGATTTTAATTGTTAATTAGAATACTCACGTTCTTACCATTTTTATGTTTATATGGGTGATATTTCAAATTTTATATGGGTACTTCAAGGGTTTGTGAATGACCATGATACTATATATGATTTCTTTTTATTATTTTTTAAATCATAAGCAATTTTCTCCGTAACTTTTGGATTAACAACCATAATATAGTTTTATGTACATTTCGTTAGGATTTATTTGACAAAATAATTGTTGTTGAAATTGGAGATGGAGATTTACCCGGAGAAAGAGAAGGAAATTATTTTTTCAAAAAGATTTTCTTTTATGTTTATATTAAAAAGATTTGATTTTAGAGATTTTGAAAGATTTATTTATTTATTTATTTACAAAAAAGATTATATTTTAAGTAACTTAATTTTTTTTTTAAATAAGCATAATCTCTCAACAATCTTGTGTGTCAAACATACTGGGTATGTTTAGCAAAATGGATTGGGCAGGGGCTCAAGCTAGAGCTAAGGCTGGAGCTTATATTATAACCAGAAAGTCGTAGCGTGTATTTTTATAAAATCATTTAATTAATAATCAACAAGTTTGAAACTTATTAATGACAATCGCATAAAATAAATCAAATTAAATTAGTTATAGTTTCACTTTTACGTGATAATTTATTATATTTTCAAGTATTTTGACTAACTATCGCCCTCATGCTCGTTTGAACCGACTTGAGCTTATGGAGCTTACGTCTTATAAAAGTTTCCATAAGCGTTCGACAAACAAAACTTACAGTAAACTAGATTATTTTAAAAGCTTAGACCCCTATAAGCCATTATAAGCCTTGCGTCAAACATAACTGAAATGGTCAAGAGCTTACATATCAGAGGTATGTTTGACAAAAGTTAATGTTGCTGGAACTGGAACTTGAGATGGAGTTGTAGATGTAGATTATAAAAATAGATTATTTTATTAGATATATATAAGAATATTTTATTTTTAAAGTTTATGCAATTTTTTTTTTTTTTTTTTTTTTTTTTTATTTTATAATATTATATAGGTTATGTCTGTCAAATGAATATATTTTAAGTACCAAACATAGTACATATTTATTTTCTTACCTTTGCACGGAGTTTTATATTGCCATAAAAAGTAAAATAATTTTTTTCTATAAAGTTTATAGATAAGTTGGTGTTTGATCTTATCCACGGTTTAAAACAAAATTCACAAAATTATGGCGCTGAAAATTGGTGGCCATCTCAAATTCCAAAATTTAAATTCCACTTACAATCTTATATAACTGAAAGTCTAATTTCATTTTAAAATTTTAAAACCTCCACCCAAACCTTCCTTCCTCCAAGCCCTTGCAACCGTCCATGGTCATCTTGATAATCCCCTGATAGTCCACATTCACAATTTATTTCTATGTGTAGTAGCATATATTCTGGTCTTCATCCATATCATGAAGAAGTTGGCTCAAAATTTTGTTTCGCATTTGCTATTGTTGTTAAAACATTTAGATCGCTATGCATCACATTTCTCCTTTTATTTTTTATTGTTAGTGTCGATTTGTTTTTTAATACGTTAGTGATTCAACAACGACGACATGCTCACCAGATTCATTTTTGCCATGTTCCACTAGTCGTGGAGGCTAAGTGATATCTTCAGGTTTGAACATAATCATTCTCATAAGTTATATATTTTGTCATTAGTTCAAGTCTTTTCATAAAATTATTTTGGCTTTTGAGCAAGTATTTTCATGTTGTTAATTTTTGTCATTTCCTGATAGTTTATTATTGCACTTGCAGGTTCAATATGAATACCACTCAAAAGTGAGATGAGAATCATGCTTGAGCATATGACAAAAAGGAAACTGCTTTGGTAGATTGATGACTTCGGATATAGCTCCCACCCTTGTTATGTGGAAACAAAAACATATAAATTAATTGTAACTGAAGATTCATTGTGTTGATTGTAAGAGTTATAATTTTATAAATTGTATGGAGATCCGAATTTTAATTGAATGCATGTTTCATTTTGATATTATTGTTTATGATTCGTATATGAAATTAACCAATTTTGTTATTTTTCGCGGGATTTGTCCATATTAAAGTGTATGCAGGCTGCAGCTACCATTTACCCAATATATCCGATTAATTTTTATTTCGTATTATCATGGAATGCGTCATCAAGATGGATCACTACTTATATGATATATGATGGGCAATTCAATCATGAATTTGCCCACGAATTAGTGTCGGAAAAACCAAAATATATACACTTGAAATTAGAGACGGCTTTACCCATGAGAATTTTTACCCACCGATTACCCATGACCAAATACAAGTAAATTTTCATGATGTTTTTAAAATCCCATGAAGGATTTTCCCACCGACTTAGGACGTTCACCCAC
Organism: Chrysanthemum lavandulifolium; assembly: GCA_022545495.1. Taxonomy (NCBI): domain Eukaryota; kingdom Viridiplantae; phylum Streptophyta; class Magnoliopsida; order Asterales; family Asteraceae; genus Chrysanthemum; species Chrysanthemum lavandulifolium. Next base: position 240,877,008 of record CM040242.1, read on the forward strand.
ACATTATGTTGTGGGTAACATACCCATGAATTTGATTACGTGGGAAACAAATTAGCCTCGAAGGTTTTACCCATATTTATATATTTGTTCGGTAATGTGTGGGTATTTGCTAATTACCCACAAATTTGGTATATTACACACGGATTTGGTCCGTGGTTAATTGACGTAATTCTTGTAGTGGATTAATCATGCATATACCGATTACAAGCTATATGAAGGTTAACCGCCCAACTACCGTTTCACGATTTTTGCAACCTTGCTAATTAGTAATCACATTTGAATTGAGAATCTTGGGTGCGAGGGAGTGGTACCATACGATTAATTGTATCAAATTAATCGCCTATCAAGATTATTGAAAGTTCCATAAAAACAAGTTCCTAAAAAACTTGACAGCGATTTTAACATGGAGTCTGATACGCTAACTTTGGAGATGGACGTAGTCAGCCATCCTCGTCCGTGATGAATAAGCAATAATAAGCGTATCATCCATAAATTGTCCTCCGTACTATATGACATAACTTTGTGTTGTTGTCAGTAGATCGAAACACATTTGCATAATTACAAACTATTGTTCAATGTAGACAATAGAATTGAAGGTCATTATGTTGTAAACATCATTTTAGTTCATGTTTCAACAAGCCAGCCTAACTTCCAATTCTGTCAAATAGGTTAAGATATAGTATTTCACAATTTTTGTTTGCCTGTAAGTGTCAAATAGAGGAATTGAACATGAAATCATATTTGTAATTTCGATAAGGACAATTCTGGCAAAAAAAAAAAAAAAAAAAAAAGGCTGTAAATTGAGAAGCACATGTTGAATTTCCTATTGATAAGATAAGATGTGCTTCCTATCGATCTTCCAAAGACACGTACACGAAAGGTTTTTAATGCGCTAAATATCTCTTAAATAGCTTTAAATTTGCGATAGTGTAGCCATAGAATCGAAAACGATAGATCTTAGGTGGTGTTATTAGCCTATCGCCTAGCGGTATATAAGTGATTCATCAAGTAAAAAATTTTGCGATTCAAATCTCCATGCGAGGAGTTTTTAGGTGACGACGTATTTGTGTGTGAATGTATACTTTTTTTTCTTTTTTTCCTTTTTAATGTAACATTGGCTAGACTATATAACTACAAACCCTGAAGTTAATTAACAACTATTTCGAAATAATAGGTTGAAACAAATTGCTTTTTAAGTTGGTAAAAAAAATAAAACGTAGACATCGCAAGTTGGTAATGAAAGAACAAAAAAACAATGGATAGAAAATAATCAAAACGATCAAACGAGACTAAAATATTTTTCTACCCATTTTAATTTTGTTCAAGTTACAAAGCCAGCCTGGAGCAAGTAATTTATATCGCTTTTTAATACTTCATCCGTCTCATATTAATTGTCTAGTGTGACTTTTTTGTAGTATTTCAACTTTGACCTTAAATATTATTGTTTGTGTTATATAATATTTTATATGAATGAAAATACATTTAAAACGCAATTCATTCATATATTTTGCATCAAATATTATATAACAAACAAAAATATTTAAAGTCAAAATTGATGACGAAAAACTAAAAAAAAAAAAAAAAAAAAAAAAATTAACAATTAATGTGATACGGATGAAGTATTATATTACTCAAAGATGGTGCATATAGTTGTAATGCAGATTAGAGAGTACCAATTTTCAGCCGTTGAATAGAAAGGAGTTAAGGACAAGAAGTTTGTCTTCTAGTTATAGATTTTTTGAACGAAATCTTCTAGTTATAGATGAATCGTAGGAATATCAGATTAAGCAAAAATTATAGAAATGGTAAAATTTTAGTGAGTTTGTTACTTTGTTTAGTGCTTCAGCCTTCATGTTACCATCTATCGATTATTGTTGCAATGTATCTACTGTTATAAAGTTCTAAAAGTAACCTAATTGTTTGTTAATTACGGAGTATAGAAATTGGGGTAGAACACAACACGTCACCCGGTGCATCATCAGGGAATATTGTTGTTAAAAGAATGGTAGCCCAACAGTAAATCATTTTTTTTATGTGAGAATCATTATTTTGAAAAACAGACCGGACCGGCCGGTTCAATTGAGAGCCGGGACGTCAGCCGGTTTTCAAAGTCCTGCCAAACTGGCGCGAACGAACCGGTCAAAACCCATGAACCCGGTAAAACAAACCGCTCAACGAGTTATAGTTTCCGAACCCGGTAAAACAAACCGGTCAAAGAGCCATGGTTTCTTGTCGGAAAACTATAAGTTTTCTGAGAACTTGTCGCAACTTTTCAAAAAGAGTTTTGATATAGGCCTGCTTAAAGAGCTTAAGGAGATTTAACGATAAATGTATTATACAAGATCATTCGCACAATTCGTTTATCGTTAAATTCCTTTGCTCTCTTTTGCCAGTGCTCATTTATCATTTTCCTTTCAAAAAAGGCATGGGTTATTGGTACCCATAAAACACCAACAATACCCTCACAATGTTTTTTGCTTTTTTTTATTATTATAAATTTATTTATATTTAAAAAATTATAAAATTGAAAGTACGAAACATAAAATATAAAGTTAATAAGTCAAAATTATTAAACGGATAGAAAATATGGAACATAAACTTATAAAATTTGTGTTTTAATATAAACATAAGAGAGCTAGGAGGGGGTATTCATAATACCACCTTTAAAAAAATTTGTAAGAAAACCAGGGCCGTCTTTAAGGGTATGTAAGGTGAGCGACCGTTCAGGGCCTCAAAATTTGTCCCGTTAATATTTACATGCATGTGTACACATATTTAAAAAAAAAAAGTATTTAGATGAGCAAATATATTAAATTAGTAATATATTAGAACGTATAGGTAAGTAATTGCATTATATCTTATAAACGGTGACACTTTATATATAATATTTTTTATCGAAAGGCCTTATTATTTAATTTCGTTCACGATCTTTAAAAATTTCATAAATTATGGAACGGCCCTGAAAAAAACAGCTATATCTTTGAAACTTTAGCTTTGTCAAGAGGCAAGTTTTTTAAGAAAGTTGTTACAGTATATGATAACCAAGAAGATGATATAAATTCATGAGATTTAGGAGCCGTTTCTTTTTTTCTCTTAGCTAAGTGATACCATTTAATATTATTCTTTTTAGGTGGGGCCCATAAAAATCTATTATTTGGTCTATATCAACAAGGCTTAAATTATCATGTCCTTTCAATTAAGATGCTTTTATAGAAGTGAGACCCACATGAACCTTTAGTTAAGGAAAAAAGAAACACAAGAAGGCTTAAATTATCATGTCCTTCCAATGCGAAAGTGACTTTTGTGGACGGTTTTGTTTGTTGAGCATTGAATTTTCTTGAGAAATACGTTTTATTATGCAATATATATAAAGACAATATATAGAAACTCTAATGGATCTTTTGTCTACAAATCGGGCATGGGCCGACTTTATCTCTAATATTTCTTCGCAATTTGAGCGGCGCAACCGCGAAAGTTCGAGATTGAAGAAGTAAACATTGATAATAATGCTAAAGAAAAAGATAACAACTTGTTGACAAGGAATCTTTCATATTGAGTGATTTGTTGAATCACGGAGTTCTTCCTTGTTATTCCCACCGTAACCGGTTTCCCATTACTGACGTCTTTCATCACTTGAGGCGTCTTGCACAACATGAAGTTTCTGACCCCAAACGATCCAACAGCCTCGAATGGATTCAAAGTTTCAGTACCAGCAATGGGGCAATAAAGCACAAATTCATTAATATTAGAACCAAGAACCGGAAGCCTCCGTTCAACAGCATACACCCTCGACGCGGTATCCATAACATTACCAACAACTCATCTTCATTAGCCACAAACCCTAATGGGACCCGCACTTCCAATAAAAATAATACTTATAAAAAAACTAAAACTAGAAACTTATAAAACTATCAACGATCAACGAAACAAACGTCGACAGGTAATCAAACACTACTACCAACGATCGACTAAAACAATAGTAGACTGGTAATCAACAAATAGTGAAAATTAAACAAAAAATTTGACTGGTACAACAATACCGATGATCGACTATAACTTGTTACACACGACGACTGGTTATCAACAAAAACCAACGATCGACGTAAAATGGAGAACGCGCCGACATGTATCAACAAAACCAATGATACGACGAAAAACTAGGGTTTGGAAGAAGTGGTTTTAGGCATAGTTGTTAAGATCCCGATCCTGATCTTAGGATCTTACGATTTTACGATTCTACAAAGCAAAAACGATCTGGATTCTACGTAGGATCTTAACAAGCTTAAGATCTTATAAGATCCCGATCTTGACCATAGGATCTTAAGATCTACTCCGATCCGATCTTACTTTTTTCTAATCGCAAACCAAAAGACTGTAAATTATGGTTTATATTTTTATATAATTTAAAAAACAACATGTGATTCTTCTTAAACATTTCATATTTATAATTTAGGACAACATTTCCATGAAACATTCATATAATTTCTTGTTTATAAAATATAATTATAAATTGTAGATTTGAATAATATTACAAAGATCATTAAGAAATGACATTATAGTAGGATCTTGGGATCCTGATCCGATCTTACGATCACGATCTTGCAAAGACGAAAACGATCCTAGGTAGGATCCCTATCTTAAAAACCTTGGTTTTAGGGTTTCGTGGATGATGAAGATTGGTAACAGTGATGTATACATGTGTTTATTTTGGTTGTTTTGATCAACACGTGAATGATGGAAGTTAAGAAGTATGCAAATTAATGAAAGCTAGCAAGCAATCACCTTAGGATTTAATGCAAATACACTTACGTGCTTTTAGGAATGAAAATGAATGTATTATTGGTGGATGAAAAGCAATCGACAGAGAACAAGTAGAGGATGGAGGCGTGATGTTGGTGTTAGAATTTTAGGGATAATAGGTGGGTTAAGACATGACGTGGGTGCCATAGAGGCAGCGGTTTATGGCGGCCGATTAGGTCTTGGCATCAAACCTGCTCATGATACCATGTTGATCATTGAATTCCCCGTGGGAAATACGTTTTATTGATGCGCTATTTATAAAGACAAGGCATACAATCCCTAATGGACCCTTTGCCCACAAATCGGGCTTGGGCCGACTAATTACCTCTAATATATGTTTACTCCCTCTTACGAAGAAATTACTGCGGAACTCTTCAAAATTTGACTTTTTGCACGCTGTTGGTCAAAACTTTAATGATCGTTATCTAATCGTGTTATCTCCTAACATGTGAGTTGCACATGAGGGTATTCTAGTAATTTCACTTTTTTATTCTTCAATCTTCAGCTTATGCATTTGTTTAGGTTTTTTATATTGTTACAAACCACAACCTCACACAAACAAATGAAACACCACACACCTCATAACTTGTTTCTCACAACAAATTCAACCACAAATAAAACAAATCTTATCACAACTCAATCTTGTGTATATTGACTCTCGAACCACACCCTTTTCACAAGTTTCATTTACACTCAACACAAAGATACAACCTGTTGGGGTATCACGAAACACAATCAAACCACAAAAGAAATCACACAAATTTATTATTTTTTATTTAAAATCTTTATAGGGTAATGGCTAAGTTTTTCTTTTGCCGTTTGTTAAATTTTGTGGTTCATGTTTACCAAAACACAAATACAACCCTTTTGATTATAAAAAGGAACTCATTTATGGCTTTATTGTGGGTTTTGGTTATCTTGGTCTTACTCAGAACTCAGTTAAGTTTCGATGATGGATGTATATCTTTAGAGTTCTTTGTTTTTGTTAACGATATATCAATGATGGGTTGGTGTGGATCTTTTAAGATCTTTTCTTGAAATCAATACAAACCGAGATCTTGATTTATTTTATGTTTCGTTTCTATTTTTGTTGCTAGAGATCTTGAATTATTCTACTAGCTATCCTCATAGATGGGCTAGGTTAACATATGTCACCGGTGGAATATCATACTATCCTTAAGTATCGTCTCATGATTCCTTTATTTAAGGTTGATGAGTTATGCCCAGTTTGTCGCAAGGCATGTTTTGATTCCTTTGGGGAACATGCGGTTCATTGGAAAAAGCTTCCGGACTTCAAGTACATACACGATATGGTTAGGGACGTCCTTTTTGACGTATGTAGGCATGCCGGGATCTCAGGTAAGAAAGAAGCACATGTGAAATTTTTGACTCACCCGTTGGATGGAAAATCCACACTCAAACGGGCAGAAGTTTTGGTTTCTAGATGGGTTGGAGGGAAACATGCGTGTGTGGATCTAACGGGGTTCTCCTCTCATGGGTTTTAGTATCCCGGGTTTTACAGTGGGGAGGCTGTTTTGAAAGCCGCTTCGTATAAAGTGACAAAACACGAGAAAACATGCATTAAAATCAATTTGTTTTTATTCCTTTTGCGTTTGATACTTTTATTTTTCTTTCACCTAAGGCGGTAGAGCTTTTCAACCGAGTCTAACGAGTTATGCATAATAATGTTATGACACCTAGATAAAAATGTCGTTTTCAAAAGAATTAGTTTTGTAATACAAAACTACCATCGTGTGCACGACACAATCATTTAACGGTCATTGAGATTTAAGACTAGCAGCATGCAAAAATCTAAACATTTGGGAGATTTGCAGTAATTTCTCTGTAGTTGGGACTTAACATGAAATCTGGGTAAACTACAGGGTCTAACGGTGTAATTTATTTACTAGCAAAGTAGCAAACATATCTTAAAACGCAAGGGTCTGTTTTGTGACTTTTGGATTGATGAAATGAGATTGAACCCATAAAACCAATACCTTGCAAGGCTACCAGTATTCAACATTTAGACACTTTATTATTATGGGTTCACTTTTTCCACTGTCTCTATCTCTTCTATTTTCAAAATAAAAATAACAATTTATTTATAAAATACATTATCTTGATATATTTATAATTTTTACACTATTCCACATCTTTCAAATGTATACCAATCTTTAAGTCCAACCTAAACTTATTTACGAACCAAACGACACCTTAATAGCCAGTTCCTGGCAATGGTTAAGTTTGTTGTCATGAACCGGCAACTGGTTCGCTCGACCGATTAAACTGAGAACCGTATGGTCGTTCGGTTTCTAAACCTTAATGAGAATCTTATCTATTAAGGCTATGTTTGGCACACAAGATTATGAAGAGATTATGCTTATTTTTCAAAAATAAAATTCTTAAAAATAATCCTTGTTTAAGAACATAACTTATAAGAGATTATAAAAAAATAATCTCTCATAATCTCTCGAAAATAAAAGGTTCTTCACGTAATTTTATAAAAATAATCTCTTTTATAATCTTTTCAAAGAATAAAGAATAAAGACCAAAGACCAAAGAATAAAGAATAAAGACCAAAGACAATCTATTTTTGCCAAACATACCCTAAATAGTTATTGGTTTAAGTTTCGTAGAGACATGTCAGGTTAAATTTTTATATTATAACAATTGTGATATACTAGTCAGCTTAAAAACATTTTTGTTTTCTCATTTAATCATTTAGATAATTTGGATTAAGGTTAAAGGTCTTAGTAACAAAATTTAAGTTAGATCGATAGCATGAAACTAAAAATCTGGCTATAAAGTGATGACGGAAGTTGTTTTAATTTTGGTTAGTGATGACAAGATTGGGTGTGTTTGTTAAAATTAGCAGTGAACAATAGCTGTGAGTTGTGAGCAGTACCCAAAGTTCACCGCTCACTGCTTCCTAAACAAACATTGGAAACTTAGCTTTTTTGAGATTTAGCAAAGCTAACCGTTCTTTTGCCAAACAACCATTAAAATTCAAAATGCTCATTGCTTACCGTTAATCGCCTCAAAACGCCCAACACCCGTCCGCGCCAAACATACCATTAACTCTTAAAATAAACAAAAGTGTGGTAGAATGGTTTGCATCACGTATCCTTAAACGTTCTAGTAATATCAACCTCTTGGCGTGACCTTTTTAATTAGTTGTTTAGGACAAATTTGAATGAAAAAGAAAAACATAAATTCGGACCTCTTAAAGCATATTCGACTATTTGTTATTTGCCATAATCATATACAAAAATTAAACGAGTAGTACATTTAAAGGCACATGCATGTTCCCCCACTTATTAATTTATTTTGTTATCAACTACCTCTTTTCTGTTAAAGAAATGACATTTCCATTTATGTCGATTTTAATTTGGTTGAATGCAGTAGTTTAAAACTATATATGATAAGGTATTCTGCTTATTATGAATTTATGTTATCAAGCAAAAAGAGACATGAATTGAAATAGTACATAACTATATAAGTTAGCACGCAAAATAGAAAGGTAGGTAATTCGTTATTTTCTTCAATCGACCAAGAAGGTAAACTAGGTTGACTAAGGGCATATTTGGCGAAACTCATAGCAGTTGCAATATAAATCAGCAAGCATTGTTTAATTGAGTTGAGATTAATATATAACACAAATCTTTAAAGATTTAACGAACAAATCAATAGTTATTTATTTTTTAATCAAAATAAGAAAAAACCATTTTTTTAGCTTTTTTCCAAAAATAAAGTATCGCACCGGTAAATCATAAAGAGACGAAAATACAACATCATGACGATAAATTTTTTTCCTCAATTAAATGTCTTTAACACTGTAAATCTGAGTTAAAATTTTTGGGGAGAAGAAAAAAAATGGAATGTTTTTCTGTTCTTGAGTTTTTTCTTAAGAGAGAAAGAGGAAGTGAAGAGGAAGATGGGAGAAATTTTCTTAAATATATTCCTCTCATTTCTTAGAAGAAAGGGCAAGGAAACTTTAAAATATGTTGTGTAAAGACTAACATGTCATTTTTAAAATAGTTACCACTAACAACTAAAAGTCATACATGTAATTTGAACAATTTATTTTATTTTCCCTCTATTTTAAGAACATGGTTTATAATTATTTTCCTTTTCATTTTCTTTATCTCAAAAACATACATATAACTAACACCTTTTTTACTTTTTTTTTTTTTCTTTTCTGTTTCTCATTATTTTTATTTTCATTTCTTTTAAAACTCAAGAACATAGTGTAAGATATCTCTTAAACTTAAATTAAGCAATACAAATAATAAAGCTATTGTATAAATCATTCAAACACAAAAACAACAATTTAAAAAATACAAATAGTAAAGCTAAAGATACAATTATTTAAGAAATACAAGTTTTAAACATATATTTACAAATATTTAATGCGCTAATATATTTATACAACACTTATAAACAATCAATAAAAAAATACAATTTATATTCCACAGGGTACAAACTAATCAAGCTACTAATGTGGCAATCATAACCCAAACACTTAAATTTGATTAAAAAAATCGTACATGTTAAAGTACGAAAATTTTCAGATAATTTATAAGGTATGACTAATGTGTAGCTTATGAATACAATATTCATATTTTGTTAAGCAATTCCATATATAGATTTAGTAATCATACATTTGCACGAACTAATGTATACTACTCTATGTTTACTCGTTATACAATATTTTGACAAATATTACTATATACTACATTTACGAAACAAACGTCGTTGCATTGATTAGAAGAAAAAAATTTCCAAAACGCCCAAGGACTCACCCTGTGCTTTTAGCTACTTACGACTTTTTATGTAACAAAACTTATTTATCAAATATCTAACAAATATATACCGTTTTCTTTATAAAAGAATATAAAGGTGAAAAGAAATTTAAATTTCAAACAAAACGAGCCCAATATAGCAATGCTTTTGACATACGTACGATTTAAAAAAAATGTTGAAGTTTGAAATATATTTTTTGCAAAAATAGAACAAAACGAGCCCAATATATCTGCAAGTTATTTTTGGCAGTTTTAAGAAAGGAGTAGGACTAGTAAGTTTCCAAAAGGTAGTATCCTGTTATGGGTTGTTGAATGATTAATCAAAGTAGGCCTTTTGAAGGCTACATGGTTGAATGCCAGCTTGGTGATGCCTTGTTTATTTACTCTGCTTCTTCTTAATTGTGAGGTGGTGGCTGCAATTGGAGGATTTTGAGGAAGTAGATTGGGAAATGTAATCAAGTAGGAAGTATTCTTAAGAAACTACTGCATATTAGGTGATGCTAGCTTGGTAGAAATGTAGCCTTTATGTAAAAAGACTTAATCGAATTGGAGTTTTTCTCATGCCCTTGATGATGCCTTAGTGTAAGAGCCTATGTGTTTAAAGGTGTGGAGGTTTAAGCACAGGCAAGGTGTTTGCACTAGGAATATGCAATCAAGGCTTGAATTTCTCCATGGTTGCCTAGTGCTAGTGTACATGCACTAGGAAGGGGTGTAAGTATTGTTTCATTGGTTAGACTCAGTTGTATGTAGTTTTCAAATGTATGTGTTCTTTCAACTGTCTTGTGCTTTTGTGGCATATCCATCAAAAGGCAATGATATGCTTGTTGTAATCTCGAGATTGTTTATTAATATAATGCACCCATTTTCAAAAATAAAAAAATAAAAATAATTAAAATAATTAAAACAATTAAAACATACCCTTAAACTATCTAATAATTTACAAAAAATACCTTTGGCTTTATTTTTAATAAAGGAAATTGCAACACCCGCAGATTATGTGACGAGTTACGAAAATTTCTCTGTGCTTTTTGCTATTTATGTTTTTTTATTAAACCTTATTTAACAAATATCAGCGATTTCCTTATCAAAAAATATACCTATGGAAAGGTTTCTATTTTGTGAACAAAATAAGTCTGATATTGCAATATTTTTGACATATTACGCTTTTATAAAAAAATGAAGTTTAATTTATTTTATTGTCAAAATAAAATAAAATTCAAAACCCACCCTTGAAGTATCTAACAATTTACAAAAACTACATTCGATTATATTTTAATTTTTTAAAAATCGCAAATCAAGATTATTGATAAAAATATCAAAAGACAAAGTGAAACACAAAAAGGTCTTTAGGCAGATGATTAAAGTTGGAGACGATAAAGCTTGAGGTCTTAGGTTCAAGCTTACCTAGATGCAATTTTTTTTATTTTTTACTTGGAGGATATAAAAGTAAATGTTAATAGACAAATCAAACGGAGAAGGCTTAATATAGAATAAGTTTTAATAAGATGGTTAAGGTAGATATCTACTATGCCAGAGTTTTTGAGTTCAATTCTCCTAACTCTATAATATGTAATTTTTATTGGTTAGTAATCATGTTTACTAATCTGATTTTTGGCTAAAAAAGAAATTTAATCCGATAAGGTGTCGCTACAAAATTTTAAATGGATGCAAAATGTAGTTATTTTTAAGCATTCTTTAATAAATTTGTAAAATACCGAAAATTTGAGATTTTTTTTAAATATAACAACTTTTTCTTTTTATATAATCGCAAGTGAAGATAAAAGGGAGATTTTTATATGTGAAGAAGAAATTAAAAAAATGTTGTAAGATGTGTCATTTACCGAAACGAAAAAAAAAAAGTTGTCAAAACAAATGTGTCATTTACCCGAAAAAATGCTACCTATACCCGCAACGAAGTGCGGCTAACCACCGTACTCGTTACACAACATTTACTGATTAGCAAGTACTTTTCACCGTCAATCGTCACTACTTCATAATAATACTAACTATCATTTTCGTATAACCATTGCATGTGCACGAGTACACTACCATATTTATATGAGATAGTGTGCGATAAAGTTATTCCCTAAAGTTCTCGTTATACTTAAAGTTATTATCACAAAAAATAGGGTGAAGGCTGAGAATACGTAACAAACTTTCTCAAATATACCGAAGTACGTAACATACAAATTTTATTATTTATATACGTAATATACTTTCAAATTTGGAACAATGTACGTAATATGACCGGTAACTAACAAGTTACCGGTCAAAGTTTGAAAAATGACATAAATGGTCCACGTGGCTTGCGTTGACTTTCACGGGTCATCCATTGACTTTATTTTCGGTTAAAAGTTTGAAATAGTCCTTATGGTCATTGGCTTTAGATTTTGTCCGTTTTTTTTCGTTTTTTGTCCGTTTTTCTTACGTTTTGTCCGTTTTTATCGGTTTTCATCCGTTTTTCTTACATTTTTCTTCATTTTTTGTCCGTTTTTCTTCCGTTTTGTCTGTTTTCTTTCGTTTTTGCCAGTTTTCATCCGTTTTTGTCCGTTGTTCTTATGTTTTGTCCGTTTTTCTTATGTTTTTATCAGTTTTTGTCTATTTTTCTTACGTTTTGTTCGTTTTTCTTACGTTTTTGTACTATTTAAACATATTGAAAATTTTTTCCAAAAAGAAAAAAATTTCAAAAAAAAATTGCAATTTTTCTCAAATTTGAAAAAAAAATTCCAAAAATTTTGAAAAAAAATAGGAAAAAAATATTTCGAAAAAAAAAAAATTTCAAATTTCAAAAAAAATTGAAAAAAAATAGGAAAAAATATTCCGAAAAAAATAAAAAATTCAAATTTCAAAAAAATTTGAATTAAAATTTCAAAAAATTGAATAAAAAATTTATTTTTCAATAATATTTTTTAAATCTTTAAAAAAAAATTCAATTAAAAATTTTGGAAAAAAATTTCCAATTCCGACATATTGAAAATTTTGAAAAAAAAAAAAAAAAAACTTTTTCAAGATTTTTTAAAAATTTTGAAAATTTCCAATTTTTTTAAGATTTAAAAAAAAAAAGTTTTTTAAAAAAATATTTTTTGAAGATTTTTTATAAAAATTTGAAAAATATTTTTCAATATTTTTTAAAAAATTTAAAAATTTCCAATTTTTTAAAATTTTTTTTGGAATGTTTTTTTTTCAAATTTGGGTAAAAATTCCAATTTTTTTTTTTGGAAAATTTTTTTCCAATTTTTTTTTTTTCTTTTTGAGAAAAAAATTTCAATATGTTTAAAGAGTACAAAAACGTAAGAAAAACGGAAATGTAAGAAAAACGGACAAAAACTGATAAAAACATAAGGAAAACAGACAAAACGTAAGAACATCGGACAAAAACGGATGAAAACTGGCAAAACCGAAAGAAAACAGACAAAACGTAAGACAAACGGAAAATAAATTAAGAAAAATGTAAGAAAAACGGATGAAAACCGATAAAAACGGACAAAGCGTAAGAAAAACGGACAAAGCGTAAGAAAAACGGACAAAATCTAAAAGCCGATGACCATAAGGACTATTACTGAAACTTTTTTAACCGAAAATAAAGTCAATGGATGACCTGTGAAAGTCAACGCAAGCCACAGGGACCATTTATGTCATTTTTCAAACTTTGACACAGTAACTTGTTAGTTACTGGGTCATATACGACATCGTTCAAATTGAAAGTATATTACGTACATAAATAATAAAATTTGTATGTTACGTACTTTGGTATATTTGAGAAAGTTTGTTACGCATTCTCAGCCTTCACCCCAAAAAATATATAATCGAAACTATTGTTCGTCAAAGTTTTTAATTACAGGGTATCCGCGACGGGTACCTTGCTAGTAATGTTTTACATGTTTATGTCTTTGGTACTAAAACGCACACACATATATTATATATATATCTGATCAAATTGCTATGCCGAAATAGTTAGTTATCTTTAGCAAAGTACCGGTTATCAGGGACGGACCTATGTTAGAAGTATGGGGCATTTCCTGGCAATTACCGAAAAAGTTGAGATTATAGTGTAAATTTTTTAATTTTGACCTTTTTCAAAAGTGACCCCCACTAAAAACTCAAATTGACACCTATCCACATACTAAAATCCAACATTCAACACTCTAAAGTTCTTTATAAATCTTTCATCTACGGGTAAAATACACTATTTATCATTCTGATCTTGGTTTTTTCGTCGCGTTTATTCTTTATTGTAGAAAAAATTTTGCCCCAAATATTTTACTTTTCTGGGTCTGTCACTGCCGGTTATGACAATATATGTGTATCAATCAAAACAAATTGATTCCACACATTATATACTGTGAGTTAAATTATTCGAAATGTGTTTTAACTAAAAAAATGTATTCAATATAATTTGGCGAAAAAGAGAGGCAAGAAAACCAAACAGGTACCATTTTGAGGTAGGAGACACATGCCAAAAGGGGCATATTATTAATTGACCCTTGAAAAAAGCAATTCCCTTGAGTTTATACAAAGTCAGATTTGTGAAAATAACATATATTGAATAGTATAGTTACACGCCTATCTTGACTGTTATATCATACGGAGTAATCCATAAAAAAACAAATTAATGGAGATTGATTTAGATCGTGATGCCTCACATGTGAGTGTGCTCGTCAACTAAGATAATGTAGTTTCGGTTCTCATTGAAGACATTTATGAAGTAGGATGATATAAGTGGTATATGTGTAAGCAACTTGCGGTTTTTAAAAAGAAGTAGATCATGAAACCAAAAACAATTTAATTAGGGATCATAATAAGCCTTTTTAGCAAGGCTGGATTTGAGCATGTGTGGAGTACTTGACTGCACAAATCTTTCAAATTTACAGGAGCCTCAAGATTTGAATAACAATGATGTTTTAATTCAGGTTTTTTGTCATAAAACTAACGAAAACATATTCTAAAACCCAAAATATAATGATTTTGATCGAATCTAAGTAAAAAATGATTCGTTTTAAGCTGTTATAAGGAAAATGGCTACATACTAGGTTATGGATGGTTACACGGCTAAGGGAGATGACAAGTCTTGACTGTTTTCACTATGCACCCTGACGTTTTTAGGCTTTGCATTTTTGCCTAACATTTCAGTCTTGTTACAATATAGGGGGATGAGTCTGTCTATGCGTCGTTTTCCTTCTCTACCATGATGAATCAAGTGATTTAGTGTTATGAAATTTTCAACCCAAGTTTTGAAAAAAGTTTAAAAATGATCCAATTTCTTTTCTGGATAATATATGTTTTTATATTCATTGTAATGATACATATAAACTTGTTAAACACCGTTATTTTAAGGTTTTCAAGCATTTAACATTTTTGTAAATTTTTACAATTTTATTTTTATATATATAATTTTTCATGTTGCTTAAGGGGCTTAAACTTTCATTATGCCCATGGGTATTTAACAAATGACAAAGTAGGGCATAAACTTAGCTTATACATTTGTTTTGGTTTTTAATATTGTTACAAACCACAACCTAGAACTGCAGGGTTCACACTTTTATTTTACAAATATTACTTTGTGTTTCATATTAACATGAGGTTTACCAAGATGTATTTGTATTTAACATCAATTCTAAGAGAATGGATTATTAAAATGTCTTCTAGTATCTACTGTATAATTTTATGAACTTTCCTTTTCTTTAGTTTCCAAACAAAGCTTTAATCTTCATTATGACTATAAAGAGAATTAAAAAGGAAACAAACCCCAAAAAGGGTGGTAATTCAAAACCAAGAGACATGATAGTTCATGGTTAATGAACCCATGTTTAGAATTCTGAAAAGGTGCAACGATTAAAATATGGTTGAATATATGTGACAACCAATTGTTTTATTAGACAGAGTTTTGTATGGTTATCTTATGTCCAAGTCTCAAAAATAAGAAAAAAACAAAGATTAACGAAAAGATATAATTAAATTACTTGTTTATATAATACGAGTAAAATTGATAAGTTTTTTCATGTTAAGGTTGTCACCGAAAGACGAGTCTTTTTGACTCAAATGCACGCGGCCCACCAAGTTAACATGAGGCCATTTCTGATCTTCTCTAGCACCTCAAAGATGCTCAACGAGATTTAAACTCTTAATCTTTTGTGTGAGACAGAAGACCTTACCAATTGACTGTTGGAGTGTATCTCTCAGGAGCGAGGAAAGACAATCAACGCGATGAAGAATCTGGCTGAGGTGGTTCGGATATCACTTGGAATCGTGTGATCACTTTCCAAAGTAAACTATTCGACCCTAATGCCTGGGTATCACGAATATCTACTTGGGATAAGACCAAATGCAGTTAGAGAATTAGGCACAATTCTATAACCCTTTCGCTAATAAGTGTTTTTCGTTTTCTGTCTGTTATCATGCATAAACAGATATCCTATTTATAGGATATTACTCTTAACCGTTCAAATGGAATTATGAGGATTAATCGGCCCATTAATCACCTCATAACTATCCCCATTATAGCCGTTAGTGGTTACATGACCAATTAAACGTGGTCATAATGCGGTTATAATCGCCATTTAGCGATCTTTCAATAAGCGATACTTTCCACTAGCGGTACTTTCCACTTGAAGTGGAAATACAACCTATCGATGGAAACACCGCTTATCGATTTCATAGCACTAGCGGTGGATACACCACTCGATGGAAACATCGCCTATCGCTGGAAACATCGCTTATCGATGGAAACCACAAGCGATACTTTCCACAAGCGAGATTTTCCTCAGCGGTACTTTCACCAAGCGGTACTTTCACCGGAAGCTTTCACCAAGACTACCAATACAAACCACTATAAGAGTCGGGTGTTCATGGACCTTATGGGTGTACGCTCCGCACCTCCCAACCCATTACAAGGTGTGAACTAATCCCACAAGTGCACTAAATTTTCCAACAATCCTCCCAAATTTAGTTCACTTCCTTTGCATAAAATAAACATCAATCAAAACATGTGCATAAACGAAAATGTCACGAGGTTGAATTTCCATCTTAGTAAATTACACGTTCAAATATTCGAGAATCGGGGTGTTCTAAGAATTGAACCCTTGACCCATTTGAATACACGAAGATAAAATACACACAAGTTTTCAAACACTTAAAAGCTCCCGACACTATACAAGCCATGTGTCCATATCCAAATTCATAAATATTGTAAAAGCTAAAATCCAAAGCTTCCAAGCGGCAAAACTTCAACATTTACATAGGTGGTTCCTCTTTAGTCATGCTCCCGCCAAGCACTTTTCAAAGAAAATTAACCATTAAGTAAAGACTTCATCCTCCTTTCAGCAGTTTCGAGCACAACCTTGGGATGTAAATAAAACATGTGCTCCATCCATTGAATGTTCGACTTTCCACATTGAACTCAACTCCTAAGTTTCCTCGGGAGGAGTTGGGTGTCCTAGCATTCGATGACTAAGTTGGACTTAAACCCATCCCTTTAGCAGACTTTATAACCAAGTCTCTAGCCGGACCTTCGTCAAGTGATCGCCTAAGTTCGCTGAGATCTCACAAACTCTATAGATACCACCCCATTCATGATAAGCTCACGAATCATGCTATGCACGACACCTAAGTGTCTAGACTTACCATTGTACATCCGGCTATAAGCCTTAGCCAATGTAGTTGCACTATCACAATCGGATAGAAATAGGTGCTATAGGTTTAGGCCACAATGGAATCTCGAAGCAAGTTTTTCAACCATTCGACTTCTTTACAAAGTAATTTGCTAGAGCCACAAATTGATTCCATTGTTGAACGGTGATGCAAGTTTGCTTCTTGGATGCCCAAGAAATTGCACCTCCACCAAGTAGGAATACCCACCACCGGTAGGCTAATTGTCTTGATGTTCTCGATCCAACTTGCATCGGTGTAACCTTCCAACACCGATGGGTAACTAGTATACGGAGACTATAATCCATAGTTCTCTTCAAATACTTGATACCCTCCGAAGCGCTTGCGATGATGAGCACTAGGATTACTAGTATACCGCTCAATTTTCCCACCGCAAAACCAATATCGGGCCTTGTACAAGTCATGGCATACATCGTAGCGAATTACCCTAGAATACTCAAGTTGAGATCTGCCTTGCCATGATTAGGCATCGACTTCTCACAAGTATCCATAGGTGTACTCACCGGAGTACAATCAAAGTAATTGAATTTCCTCAAGACCTTCTCAATATAATGAGACCCGAGATAGAAATTCTATTACTTTCATGTTTAATCCTTATACCAAGGATAACATCAGTCTCCCCATGTCTTTCATGGAGAACCTTGATGACAAAATTCCTTTGTCGTCAACTGATTTTGGTCGATGCCAAAGATCAACATGTCATCAACATATAGACAAATGATGACTCCTTTACCGATTCATCAAATTTGCTATATCACATTTGTCGACTTGGTTAAGAACATAACCACTAGACAAAACCACTTCATCAAACTTTTGATGCCATTGTTAGGTGCCCGCTTAAGTCCATAAAGAGACTTAATCGGTTTACACCTTGTTTTCATTGCCGAGCATGATGAAGCCCCGAGGTTGGTTCATATAAACCTCTCTTCCAATTCACCATTCAAGAAAGTCGTTTTCACATCCATCGATGAATAACCAGTTGTGAATAGATGCCATAGCAATCAGCATTCTTATGGTATCGATACAAGCCACGGGGCATAAGTATCAAAATAGTCTATTCGACTTTTGTTTAAAGCCCCGAATGACTAGTCTAGCCTTGAACTTTTCAATAGTTCCATCTACCTTCATTTTCCTTTTGAAAATCCATTTGCAACCTAGAGGTTTGCAACACGGTGGTAGATCAACCAACACCAAGTGTTGTTGCCCATGATGGAATCCATCTCATCATTGATTGCTTCTTTCCGAAGGCAATGTCCGGGACTTCATTGCTTCTTCAAATGTCTTGGGATCATCCTCAACTATGAAGCAATAGGAGTATTGGTCGAGACCTCATCCTCGGTTCCTTCAACTAAGTATAGTTGAAACTCGGTCCAAATGACTTTGGAGTCCCGACCCTTTTGCTTTTCACGAGCGAGTTCAGTTCTTTGAACCACAACCTCATCGAGGACCACCGATGGTTCATCATCGGGGACCTCGATACACCAAGTGTCATGAGTTCCATTAGGAATCCTCGACTTGGTCTAGGGACCGATGAGAATCTATTCTCATCAAAATCTGCATCCGCAGTTCAATTATTGTGTTAAGCGAAACATGTTCATTAGGTTCAATAACATAGAACCTAAAAGCCTTGGAATGCTCGGCATATCCAACAAAGATGCGATCAATGCCTCTTTCACCCAAAGTCTTTTGCTTTGGATCGTGGAGTCTTACTGACCCTACAACCCCAAACCTTGAGATAATTCGGGTTGGGTTTCTTTTTAGTCCGAGTTCATAAGGGTAACCTTGTTCCTTTTGTTGGGAACTCTATTTAGCAAATAGCAAGTCGTTAACATAGCTTCACCCCGAACCCTTGACTCGATCTGAATAGGACAACATGGAATTAACCATCTCCTTGACACCTGTTTTCCTTTCGAAATACCATTTCTTTGAGGAGTATAAGGGCGATCGTTTCATGGATTATTCCAACGGTGAAATACCGAGTATCCATGTACTCACCTCCCTATCGATCCTTAATCTTTTGCTTAAAGACCCAGTTGTAATTCAACTTCGCTTTAAAACTTTGAATTTATCTAATGCTTCATCCTTGGTATGTAATAAATAGACATAACAAAATCTAGAAGCATCATCAATAAATGTCACAAAGTACTTATTCCCAAAGAAGGAGTGGCATGCAAATCACACAGTCACTTGTGAATAAGCTCCAAGATCTTAGTCTCACGACTAACACCACGAAAGGGTTTCTTGGTTATCTTGGTCAACATGCAAGTTTTACACTTTTCGGTGTCCATGTCAAAAGCGTGGATTAAACCATCCCTAGACATATCTTGCATTCTTTTATAGTGAACATGACCAAGTCTAGCATGCCAAAGGGTAGAATCGGTCGATCATATGTGGTCACAAAAGTCGAAATAACAACATCGGTGGTAATATTAAGCTGAACATTTGATTACATAAATAACCAAAACCAATAAAAACACCACATTTAGAAAGAACAAATTTATCGATTCAATAACTTGTTTATATCCATGATTATTCAAAACACTACTTGAAACCAAGTTCTTCACGATATCGTGAACATGAATAACATTAAACAAAGTTACAATCTTTCGAGAACTAAACCTAAGATCTACACAACCACGACCATGCACCAAGGTCGTTGACTCATTTCCCATGTGAAGAATAGAACCATCATTCGGTGACTCATAAGTCTTGAACCGACTTCTATCTTTACACATGAACTGTTGCACGAGTCAACCCACCACGCAACATCATCATCCTCGCACATAAAAGATTCGGATACATATGTAACATAATAAATCGAAAAGACTTATTAAACATATTTCGACCTTTCGGTGAGTTGGTGAACCACCACTCCACGAACCATTAGTGCACGATCCATTGGCTTTACCACCAATTTTAACACCCTTGCGGTCCCTTTTAATGTGACCGGTCTTGCCACATTTCCAACAAGTAGGTGTAGCCTTCTTGTTAGGATCGCCGCCTTGTGTTGTCATGATATTTGCGTTTGCCTTTGTTGTCATTGTACCGGTAGAGTTGTTATGCTCTACCATATTGACAACAGATGGTCCAAAGACATTGCTACTCTTTGGCTTGTCATTATCACGCACCGAGAGATTCCTCAATGCGGATGATCGCCTAACTCAACAAGAGTTAACTCCTCCTTCATATGTTTCAAGGTATGCTTGAAGTCTTTCCATGAAGGAGGAGTTTATCAATGACACAAGAGACTTTGATAGCCTCGTCCATGTTCATTTGGTGTTGTGTAAACCTTCCAAGTATTCCAAGAAGTTTATTGTATTGTTCCATAGCGGTCTTGAATCGGTCATTTTGTAATTTGTGAAATTACTAACAAGGAACTTCTTACTTGATGCATCCTCGACCATATATTTGGCATCGAGAATCCTACGTTCTTTGGAAGATTCAAAGTTCGATAAATATCAAACAAAGAATCGACATACCATTGAATAAGACCTCTGCATATGTAGTCATCATTCTCCCACTTGCTCCTCCTCCCGATCGCTCCACGGTAGCATCATCACCATCATCGAGAATTGGAGTAGTCGGCACATAGACCACACTCATGCTTGATGACCAGAAGTGCATCTTCTTCGCCGCCTCCTAAAGTCCACCCTTCAAACTTGTCCGGCTTAGCAAAGTTTGAAGCCATGTGTTCATTGCGTGATTGCCATTGATTATCACAAAATAGTTTACTTTGATTGTTGGAGTGTATCTCCCGAATGGGGTAAAGACAATCAATAGCGATGTAATACCACTGGGTGGTTAACGGATATCACTTGGAATCGTGTGATCACTTTCCAAAGTAAACTATTCGACCACAATGCAGGTATCACGAATATCTACTTGGGATAAGACCAAATGCGATTAGAGAATTAGGCACAATTCTATAACCCTTTCGCTAATAAGTGTTTTCGTTTTACATGCATTATCATGCATAAGCGGATATCCTATTTATAGGATATTACTCTTAACCGTTCAAATGGAATTATGAGGATTAATCGCCCATTAATCACCTCATAACTATCCCATTATAGCCGTTAGTGGTTACATGACCAATTAAGCGTGGTCATAATGCGGTTATAAGCGCCATTTAGCAAGATTTTCAATAAGCGAGACTTTCCACTAGCGGTACTTTCCACTGAAGTGGAAATACAACCTATCGATGGAAACACCGCTTATCGAGATTTCATAGCACTAGCGGTGGATACACCACGATGGAAACATCGCCTATCGGTGGAAACATCGCTTATCGATGGAAACCACAAGCGATACTTTCCACAGCGATACTTTCCTCAGCGATGCTTTCACCAGCGGTACTTTCACCGGATGCTTTCACAAGACTACCAATACAAACCACTATAAGGGTTCGTTTGGTGAGCGAAATGGAATAACAATGAATGGAATGAATAACGTAATGGAATAAATGATGTAATGAAATGACTCATTACCATTATTAATCATGTTTGGTTAGTATAATAAAATGTAATGTAATCAATAGAAAATGACTTAAATACCCTATTTATGATAGATCTTTTTATATAATGAGTATTTAAAGATTGGTTTTATGTAATTTGATTAATTCTGAGATGTAATGAAAAAAAGAAGAAGGGCCCTAATGAATCAAATTGATGTAATGAGTATTCATGTAATGAGTTATTGCATTACATAATAGTAAACAAACATGTTTTCTTCATTCATCGTAATGATCTATTTCATTCATGCTTTCATTCTGACATCCAAACGCTACGTGAAGAGTCGGTGTTCGTGGGCCTATATGCCAGACACCTCCGTCTCCTGGCCCATTCTGAGTGTGAACTAATCCATGAGTCAAGCTAAATTTTCCAACATTGACTATTTGATAGTCGTTAACTTAAGTAAAATGATTGTAACTTAAAATGTATGGTTACACAAGAAGAGGACGATAACACAAAAACATTGTAGATAATAAATTCACAATATCGTGCACTTTTTGATAACATATCCATCACAATCGTGCAGATACAACTCTACCTATATTTTTGCATCTGTATTGATTGCTATTTCTGGCAATATGTATATCTTTTAAGTTTTGTATATCTTCATACGTATCTAATGTAGACCATTCTTTCTTTTCTGATTATTATCCATTATTGTATGTCATATACTCATATGTATACCTTTTGCGAGCACCGACCCAGCCAACCCTCTTGGATAAAATCAAGATTTGACCGTGACTTCAAGTTCACAAACACGAGATACATAAGTACAGAACACATACTATATAAAGTACCTCTTGATCAGGACGGACCCAAGCGTGTAAGAGTTGAGGCGGTACACATGCCGTAGAAAAAGTTGATATTTTAGTGTAATTTTATTTAATTTTGGCCTTTTTCGAAAGTGACCTCACAAAAACTCAAATCGCCCCCACATCACACACTAAAATCCAACGTTTAACTCTTTAAAGCTTTATCGTCCTTCATGTCTAAATAAAAATACCTGGTTTATCATTCGTTTAGTTTTTTTCTTTCGCGTTTTATTGCTATCGTAAAAAAAAAAAAATTGCCCCCCACATCTTATTTTTCTGGGTCCGTCACTGTCATCGATATCGCTTTAGAACCAATTCAGTTTCAAATTAGACTATGAACCTTTATACAAAAGAATTGTTTTTTTGTTATAATAAAAAAAATTTGGTTTAAATTTGTAATAAACCTAAACTATAGCAAACGAGAGTACTCCATTTCTAAAATCATGATAGTCTCATGTCCATTCTTTAACTTGAAAATTTTTCATTCATACATTTGACTAAAGATAGTTTACATCCATGAACTTTGTTTCCTAGTAGAATTGCATTTTGAACAAGTATTAATTAAGATTGTCCATAGCGAATCTAGATTACTTGCATCTCACATATGTGTTTTTAAAGTTTCAAAATGATATTTTGTTCTTGTGAGATATGATTAAATGTTTTCTTGCTCCCTTTAATGCTAAATGATTATTTGCTTAATTATTGAATGCATGTTTATTAAAAAGGTTTCGTTTTTTATTAGTTATTCTAATATTATATCTCTTGATATATATCCATGATACATGCTTTTATATGCTAAATGTCAACATGTTTTACTTAATGTTTTCATTTAAAGTAATCATGCTTCGTATGCATCTCTTCACATGACTTACGTGTTATTTGTGCACCCACACTATCTCGGTTTGATATATAACGGACTAGGTATGCCTATAATGAC
Organism: Chrysanthemum lavandulifolium; assembly: GCA_022545495.1. NCBI lineage: Eukaryota > Viridiplantae > Streptophyta > Magnoliopsida > Asterales > Asteraceae > Chrysanthemum > Chrysanthemum lavandulifolium. The sequence continues at coordinate 240,900,535 of CM040242.1, forward strand.
AACTCTTATATGTCATATAGTCTTACACATTAATCTCTTTAATTATTGTGTCAATGCATGCTTAAATGCGCTTATATGCCTAAACCTTTGAGTCTTATGCATCTAGGCATATATCTCCTCACACTAGAATATATTTTCCTGGTCACTAGTGCCACAATAGGTCATAATAGTCACAAAATGATCTTAAATTTTCCAGATTCTTCATGCACACATTTCTTTAATCATCATCTCGTTCTCTTTCAAATAATCCACTCTTTTGTCTAGGAAAGATTAGATACAAATCTATTATTCCTCCAAGTAGGTTTGGCAACTTAAATATTTCATCCAAAATTTTCAAGTAATTTAACTTGCGATCTCAAACGTTAAAGGTCATATCCGAAAATTCATATTCAAGCCTTTTAACTACATAAGTTGAAACGCTCATCCATAAGCTAAAAGCCAACATCAACCTTCGGGTGACAAAGGACTTATGAGTTCCTACATAAGTGATTCATAGTTCATTTCATTTCCATAGGTTTGTCATGGATTTTTATTGTCGAATTCTTTCTTTCTTAACAGCAATATTATTCTCACATAATCAATCCTTTGATTATTTCACATAAACTGGGAAAACAAAGAAAAATTGAAAAACTCCGCACTCCCACAGGCGACGGTCCCAGAAACATATGGCGTTCGACCATCCCCAGTAAAGGTGTCACGGACTGGTTCACTGTTTTCCTTTTTCTGCCTCTTTGACTCACCACTCTCTAAACCGGTTTCTTTTTCTTTGTTTAGATGAACAATATTTTGAACTTTTCTATACCATGCTTTGTCCAAAATAACAACTATTTTGATTATCTAATCACCTCCTTGTTCATCACATCCTTCATTTTCTTCATTTCACCTTCTCCATCTTTCAATTTTTTAGAGCCTCTTCTTCTGAACCTTGCAAAAAGCCTAGTATAACCATCATTGATCTCACCAAGTAAGATAAAACACCCTCTCCTACATACACCAATTCCACCAAGTGCACCCATGAAAACTTCATCAATTAGAGGAACCTCTTCTTCTTCTTCCTCGCTTTCTAGACCATACTCATAGTCGACACTACCACCTCTATTCCTTTCTCACATGTACTTCTTCTTAATAATACACCCAACAAAACTAGGATCACATGCAACTTCTTGAACATGGCATGCATATCATTGTCAGTACAAACAATCCTTTCATGGTTTCCTCTCACACATCTTCATATTCTTATCATCTTCTTCAACATATGGCTAAATTAAACCACCAACTTCTAATAAGAAGTCTCCCATCTTCCTCATTTCTTCTCATCATCACTCATTGTCAGTGCAAACTATTTGTTAATCCACATCATCCTTGCCAATCGTGGCTCAACACCTTCCATCTTCATTTCCATTCATTCTTCCCCACTTTTCAAACTTTATGGAGTCATTTTTTTTTCATTCAGGAGCATGTCGCCCTCATTCTCATGACTCGATATAGACATATGTCTTGATTCCTCACTTTCTTGGAAGAAGTTAGATAATGATGTGTTAATCAATAAACGAATTACTTTCTCGTTTATTTAAGATAGTATAATTGACTTAACAATTACAACAAAGGGCGTCAGTCGAGTCCTAGTCCTTAAACATGCGTCTTAATTTTGTCTATCATTTAGGTTGTCATTATAGAATCTATGATTGTGTATGTCTAGTTTCTATTGTGTTATACTTTAGTGTACTCATATCTAAGTCGTGCATGTCTTATTCTCTGATAGTGTCTTGATATATATAGCTATCAATATATATATATATATATATATATATATATATATATATATATATATATATATATATATATATATATATATATATATATATATATATATATATATATATATATATATATATATATATATATATATATATATATATATAGGGCCTTTATTTTGAGAACACATTCATGCGAATCATGGTAACCCCTTATGTACTCCTAGTCATGCATATTGTGCAATATATCAATGCAACATAACATTTTTGAATTATAAAACTTTTTTATTTAATCCAAAAGGGTAAAATAGTAAAATTTAATTTTATATTATTTTTTATTTTTTAAAATAAATCACGTTTTTTAAAAACATTCAATTTTCGTTTTTTTTTAATTTTGTCTTTTCTTTTGTTTTTTTGTTTTTTTTTTGAACATGCATGTTTTAAAACTGATTTAGTGCATATGTGTTTTTATGAATTAGTTTTATTATTTTGGTTTTTGGAATAGTTTTTTCGACATACATGTTTTTCAAATGAAAATGTGCCTATGTGTTTTTAGATCATGTAAACTTATAACAACCAAGAACATAATGTTAAACACAAAATTCGATATAGATCAAAATATAATTAAAATACAATATATAATAAGAAGAAATACATGAATATAATCTATCTTTACACTTGTGCACAAACAATAATTAACGTAAACGGACATATGTGCACAAAACATATGTTTTTGAAGTTTCTCATCATATTATTTTGAACATGTGTGCATGTCTTCCAAAAACATACATGTACGCCTTTCAAGAACATATATGTACTTCCAGTATGTGTGCACGCCTTCATAGAACGTCACGCCTAGAAAAAATAATAGCCAAGATTAAATAATTTTAAAATAAAACTTAAGATAACATAACATACATGAACAACCTTAAACTAACATACACAAATAAACACGGGATTTTTTTTACGTATGCAAAACATATATGATCCAATTACAAAACATATATGTTTTATAATTCATACACAAAACATATATGTTTTATACATAAACATATATGTTTTATACATAAACATATATGTTCACCTAACGACTTCATGATCTCAACTGCTTCAATGTGATTATCACATTAACATATATGTGCACCTAACGACTTACATTCGAAGTTATTCTCATGAATAGTAGGATCATGACACATAACTAAAAAGGGAGTTAGTATCAGTTTGCAATGATGTGATGTAGGTGTCCCGTTTGATCCGAAAACTGACTCAGCCAAACAAGCAAACAAGCGATACATCCAAACAAGCGATACTTAAAACTAATTTGCCACAACTAAAAATATCAAACAAGTTGTAAACTTGTAAATATCAATGGTATACATAATAAAGGTATACATAAGGATTTGAAAAGGCCCTCATTAATTACCATGCTAGTAATAAACAAAAAAAATATATAAAACATTGAAAAGATCATATGTCCAAAGTCTAGGTTAGGGGAGCCAACATATTGAAAACCTGTTACCATTTTGACACCTACCTTTTGACATTTTCATCACCTTTTTTCTTTTTTCGTTTTAATTTGTTACAGCCACCATTCGATCACTAACCATTTCCTTATCTAGCAAGAATATAATAGCTAGATAAAATATTACACAAATAAATTGAAAGTAAAAGCTAAAGGAACTAGGTCAGCAACAAGAGACTGTACCTTGAAAAGAGCAAAAGGGGTTTGTTTTTGGATACGGAAACTACGAACTTTGTCATGATCCACTAGATCAAAGTATATATGTTTCCCTATCTGTTCTTGAAGATCCCCATCACGAGCAACCTAATCACATGAAATTACAAGGTAAACCAAAAATGATTCACGAATCTCAGTATAGTATACAAGGTAAACCAATGTGAGCGACGGAAGTTCAAACCTTTATAACTGTATACAAATGTGCCTCTGCCTTTTCCTTTCTTTTCTGCTCCTTCTCTTCTTGTTCTTTCTTCAGTCTTATCTGAAAGACAGTTCGAAGCAAAATAAAAAGAATTTAAAAAAAAACGATTAATACATAATAAATCGAAATAAAAAGCAAGATTATAATTAGCAAAATAAAAAACTTACATACGAAGAAACCAAATTATAACAACTGTCAAAAAACGATTTACACATAATAAACAACTGAAGAAAAGAGAAAATCAAATTATAGATGAAAGTCAAAACTTACATGTGAAGATCTATAGATGAAAGTGACGAGATTTAATTAGATTGAGAGAAAGAAGGCTAGGTTTTTTCTGTGTGAGGGAGATGGAGAAAGATAGGTGGCTAGGGTTCTTGAGGAAAAGAGATTGAAAGAGAGTAGATCTAAAAAAAATAAAACCTGGAAAACAGTTTTGGATATATAATCCCTTTTTTTTGGGAGAATTTATTTCCCATTTTGCCCCTAATTCAATTTTTCTTTCAAATTAAGTTACATATATTTTCAAAAATGCCATTATGCATTGACATGATGTACATCATGTATTATTAGGAGTAAAAAAGGGGTTCTCACAGTTCTCGCACTTAACAGGGTTCTCAAAATAAAGATACACTATATATATATATACATATATACATATATAATAAATATATACATATATACATATATATATATATACTAGTTTTCGAAGCCCGCCCAATGGGCGGGCATGTCTTATAATTATCCTTTACATAATTTGCTATAGCGAAATTATCGTTTTGAAAAAATACGTTAACGGAAAATAAGATATACACGTACCAAATTTTTTATTGAATGCATTAAGAACGAATATATATTTCGGATGAATTGGAAACAATTTGCATGGGTAATAAGGTAAAATATTATAAAAGTCTATTTATAATATTTTTGTAACAAAAAGTAGTCAAAATTGGAAAGTATATTTGTTCATAACCGAAATTGATACAATTTTAAAAGGTTTCGAGTGACAAATGAGAACCTTTAAGTTTGTTTGACCCTTTTGAAAACCATTTCTTACCCTCTGTAAAAATTACATGTTATGACCCGCTCAATAACCCGTCTAAGCCACCCATTTAAAATGGGTAAAAAGTTCAAACGCCTCTCAAAAAAAATTTACATGCTTTCAATAAAAAATTTGGTACGTGTATATCTTAAATCATTCCCAAAAATAATTATTAAAATACACACCATTATCTATGCAAGAAAATCATCTCAAGACCTTTTTTGGTCTAATTTCATATAAAACCTTCAAATCCACAAAATTTTTTCTTGGCATCCATTGCAAATTTTTATCAGATTGTTTGATTCAAAGTATTTTTTGTTTTTCCTATGTAACCAACATTATCTAGGTTATTTGTATACAGTTAGCTAATCATCCTCATCTGTATATTACAATAAGTTAAGTAATCATACTAATCAGTAGATTACCGAAACACTAACCTAATTTATTTTATGGAAATCCATGGAGGCGTTTGGGGTTATCTTAAAGTGACAACCTCAATCGTTCATTGATAAGAACTATAACATTCGAGTTCATTACTCGAATATGACTTTTAATGTTGTTAAGATCGCACCTTAAACTGTTGAGCAATATAGCCCTTTCCTGTAACTTTAGTGCAAAGAAACTCAACTGAAATCATGTTCAAACTTATATTGTAATTTTAGTGCAGACCATGAGACCCGTGCTTAAGCTAAACAACGTCGATAACCCAGTGTGCATGTTCGACTGGCATAGATGGTCTTTAGAAAATTCTGAGCTTGATTGTACGTTTCTTTTTTTGGCTATTCAGAATAAATCATTATTGTAAATTTTAACCCATAAAAGTATCATATAGCACAAAAATTCATCATAATTCTTGATGGTCAAGATTCAATATACCTAATCCAAAGGATGTTTGGATCTGTTTCAATTGACACTACAATAAAAAATGATGAAAGTTACCATTCAATCTCATTCCGCCTCTTCATGAGCTCATCAGCATCCTGCAAGCGCATTATAGCATGTTAGGCTCAATAACGCCAACATATTTCACTATAAGATTAAAGGAAAAAACCAACATCAGAAGTGCCTTTTGTGTCTTCGGTAAGTTCTTCAATGGTATTTTTAAATTCTTGTGTCCTTTTAGTTTCATCTATGGGTAGGGAGATGACATCGGATTGAACTGTAATTACATACTGGTAATGGTTTAAAATTCATATAAGATATTTTTGTATCAGATACATTCCCAATAGAAACAGTGGTACTTTGGATTTGCTAACTTTCCACCCCCACCCTTCATATTCATGTGATTCAGTAGAAACATAAACACACAAAATTCTTAGCATACATGGTTTGCAGTATGTTGTAAGCGAGAGGGTAAAGGTCAAATATGTCTAAATTCGCCATAGTCTATTGATTATTATTAGCGCACTAACTTTTTAAACTTTTTGAAATGCCACAAAAAGTGCTTTCGGGTAAACTCATCCTAACCCGTTCCACTTTGAACCTAAACATGATTAATTTCAACCTGGTCCCGTTTCGACCCGTTACCAGACCCACATAACATGTCACCTACCTTTGTGATCAGCTATGCACTTCAAAATCCACAAAGGTTAGCATGGCAAGAATAGCATAGTAGCAGACACGTGAAAAGCATCATATCAGCACATGTTTAAGATAACATCATTATCGATTTACGGTTGCAAAAATATGGCTGATGAGAAAATCAATGGAAAATGTTGAAAAACCTTTCCCCTCTGGTGGTTGGGCACAAATGGGCAATCCAAAAGTGTTTGCTTATTTCCAAACACTTAAAGTTGAAAGTTTTTTGTTGTTTTGAATCAAAATGCAATATCTGTATAAGCACTTATAGAGAATGTTTGCAATTGCTTTTTTTTTCCTGCCTATTTATTTCTTTTGTAGATTATAAGCAGTTGACTTATTTGCTATAATTTGGGGCAAATCCACATTTACCAACTAAAATGCTTTTTCATAAATCAATTTGAAAGCGATGAAGTGTTGCACCTGTTAGTGGTACCAATTATATAAACTCCCTTGCGTTGATCGGTAACATCTAACTCTATCAATAGCTGCAAAAATAAAGAGTTTTCACTTTAGGGGGCAAAATATTCATACAGAAATGATTATATAGACGCACGATAAGAGAGTTTAAATAGTTAATTTTTTAGATTTTGTTAACCTGATTCTAAAGTTGCTCAACAACCCATCCCCCTTCCTTCCCTCGATTTGTTGTCAGAGAATCTACCTGAATCAAACAAAGCAGCAACAACGTCGATTAAATACTATTGCAATTTTTTTCTAGTAACTAAGAGCTTGTATAACCCAAGCAACTGAAGCATAAGAAATTTGTCAAAATCTTATAAGATACACGAAAACCTCATCGAATAACAGGATGCATGGAGAACACGTACGTGCACAACTGAATGTTGTCCACACTGCTAGAGAGTAGAAACAGAATGGTACATAAGATGCTAGAGAGTAGAAACAGATCATTCACATTACAATTCTAAATAGACACTCATTCACATTACAATTCATATCAGCTCAGAAATTTACACACTAAAGGTCAACCAACTAATGTAATATTTTGGTAAACTCATGCAGTCATGTGAAGCTCTAATCTATATTCGTTGGAGATGGTAACTGGACGGGTCAAGTGATGGTTTAGGGTCAAACAATATTCTAGAGCAAGTAAAAATGGCCAGTTTTCCATCACCAAATTACATAAACGAATAAATATACTGACCATGTAAGCTTGAAGGATCAAAAGATGCCACCAGTTTAACTCCATGGACACAGTTTGTTCGTATCAACAATATAAGAAAATTAAAATACCCGAACGTATTAGTAAAATTCACCCAGACATGTAAATTTCGGTTTATTTATTCAAAATGGACCATTTTGCTTCTACTGTGTATCTATCACGAATTAGCTTAAAGATATTACTCCATAATATAAGTGATCGCTCAATTATATTATCGAGTATTTTTTTATAAAGTTCATATCCAAACTATTTGATATGGTTTTGTTGCATCATCGAATAACACAAATTAGCCTCCCCACCTAATCCACGGATCACAATTACAAACCCATTTATCACAAACGGATCAAAAGGAGAGCAGGTCAAATGTGATAATTTTAGATTTTATAATCATAGTTAACCCATTTATATAAAGGAAAGTTTATAGAAATTGACTAAAAGTGTTAGCTTGGAAACTCCACTAATCACCTGAACCTATTTTGAATCTTGGGACCTGCATGCGGCTTGCGACTGCTATCTTGCCACATATTTTGTGATAGCTATGAGGACCATAACAGCAGAATCAAGGGTGTGTTGTATCTAAATCATATAGTTTAGAATATAGAACTTCTTGGTACGTGAAACATTCTTACTGCTATTTCTCGAGCTCTGCAACGAACTGGGTGTTTTTCTTTTATCTTTTCATATACGATATGACTCAAAACTAATGGTGTTTGTCCCCCGCTTCCTGGTGCTTCGTCACAATAGAAAAATAACTTGCCGGGGAAGCTTGGAACCTGCTTTATCAATTGGATAGTTTTATTGAAAGCAAAGATGAGTATCATATAGATTATCATGTTCAAGCCGATTAAATGAGCAGCGCCATTTTTCGTCCTATGAACACATTTATTAATACGAAAACACACTATAGTATTAGGAATGACCAACCTATGAGCTATCGTGGAACAAACATAAACTTTGAGGAGTGCTTGGCATTGCTTATATACACAGCTTATCAGCATATAATATTTTTACCATTATTTATTGACCTGTTGCCTTGTGTATTTGCATTATGAGTAATATTGGATAATGAAGATGTTAACAGACATAAAGACCGTGAGATGGCGTCCTGTAACAGTAAAGACATTATTTTTACATAATATGGCGGGAAAGAATCATTTTTGAAACCTTGTGCAACCACCGTTGGTCTGCTGCCTTGTGTATATCCAACCTGAAACTCCACAACTAAAGAGCTTGGTCTAAGTCGCGGCTGTTTCTTGCCATTTCTATTTCATGTGTGAGTAAGGTTGGATAAAGAAGTCGTGGCAACTACAAAAGACATGAGCATAGTTGGAACCATTAAGGAGATATAAATGAAATATGTAGAACGAAAGTATGCCATAATCATAGAGTGCATACATAATCATACTTGTAAAAACTAATATAGTTTCAAAGCTTCACAAATAGAAGAGATAATTTAAAACTGCTGTTACCTTCTGTTTGTGGTTGATACTCTTGATGTGAGTTCAAATGAACGTGAATTGTTCAGTGATTTCTTCAAAGTCTACTGATCCATCTACAAATATTATGACAAAATGAGCTAAAACCATAATCTATTTTCATAAAATAAACACATATAAATATATTATAATAGTCAAACTAAATTTGGGTGCATGCAAACAATAAACACATCTTCAATCTTCCAAATATATCCCCAAAATCTTATATACAATAAACACCAAAATAAATAAATAAATAAAATTGTTAACCATACCTGTAATTCGAATCGTTGATGCCAATATTTTAATTAATAAAGCTTATTGAGAAAAATAATTTTTGAAACCTGAAGCAAGCAAGTTCTTCCTTCAATCAAGAGACGGGTACCAGCTGCCTCTTACTCTGCGTATACAAGTATGACGGTTCCTATCCAACTTCATTAATAAGCCTCCATCACGTAGTGTATGTGTGTCTGCTTCAATCTCGGATTGATTCATCTTCAATATATAACCTCCCGATCCTCCTTTTACCATATCAATCTAAGGAAAAAAAACACATGAACTATAAGAAACAGAACAAATGCAAAAATAATAGGCACTTATGATGTTATTTCTGTGTACTTACTACCCTCTATATTCAAAGTAACCTGAGAATTAACAAACGATATATAAGTTTAGAAAAACTAATCAGAAAAGCTCACTTGACGAAATAAAAACAAAATTTAATATATTCAAATGTATGGTACCTTGGGAGGAATTTGACCCTTTTCAAGATAGCCAACATAGTCCAAGACCATGGTGCATACAGCGGCAGATTTACGGCGATCAACAAAAGTTGACGGTGAGTCATGGTACTTGAAAAGATGACTATTATAAGAATCAAACGGTATTATAGATGTACTTACATAAAGGGCACCTCCGACTACTAAAAGATACCAAGGGGGTCTTTCTTGCTCTAACCCGCATTGCAATTCGGCTATGTAACCAAGCGTATGTATTTTATTCTCTATAATGCGGAGCATAAAATAGAGATTGTACCTTTAAGACTTTCAATAGAAACATATGCACATCTACGCAGATAAGCGTGCCTAAAGGTGGTCAAAAGCGTGTCTGTAGTACCTTGGTTGTATCGCCTCATGAGTTCATCTGTAGTACCTTCGTTGTACCTTGGCTTCATGATTCAAAACTACATAAACCGATCTAATCAAGTATCTTCTGTACAAAAATGGTTGATGGTCAAGATTCAATATACCTTATCCAAAGGATGTTTGGATCTTTTCAATTGATACTACAATAAAAAATTGATGAAAGTTACCATTCAATCTCATTCCGCCTCTTCATGAGCTCATCAACAACCTGCAAGCGCATTAGAGCATGTTAGGCTCAATAACGCTGGTATACGACGCTCAAATTTATATAAAAATAATCAACTGATAAAGAATTTACTTGAACTTTAACGATTCTCATCAGGAGCCACCTCCCCATTTCTGAAGCAAACCATATTGCTCGAAATAGGCATCTTTCATCAGGTGAACCCTGCATTTCCATTATCACCTGAAATATGAATGTTGTTGAGATAACGCTTACAAATACGTTATTGTCCCATATCCCATCTGTAACGCCTTTTTTCTCCATTTCTCTCGAGTTTACCTCATTAAATAGCTGCAAAGTATTACCATGTCGGTACGCATAAGTAATAATCTTAGTATATCAAGGTAAAGATAAATATGAATAATATATACTATTTCAGAAACTGTGTTTTGACCCCATATTGACTAAATAGACGTAGTTTACTTCACTGAAAAGATCACATAATCTTTAAGTAAACAATTGATACGTAGTAATATCTTATTACCATTCCTACATAAGTTCCGATTAAAAGCGTATGCCTTCCTTGCATATCAACAAAGTATAAAGCACCAAAAGCACCTGTAAGTCATAAATGTGATAATAATTAGATACAATTGGATTCATAAATGTGTACTAATTGAGAATTGTGTACTAAAAATCACATAGTTACCTGCACAATTGGTAAGTCCAACATATAAACTTGCCAATGCACCATTTGTGATTCCAGCATCTTTGATAGTTTCTGCCGGAAGGAATATCACAGAATTTACTTGCATCCATTATGCTGAATTTCACTGAAGAAGAGAAGTGGAGTTCATATGAGCAAAATCTATGACGACCAAAGAAAACTCACAATCAACTCATGCAAATTATCATGATTATGCGGAAAGGCTGTACTATACAAAATTGTGTTGAAGACTTGAGATTTATGACTTGGTATCATCAGTTCACCTTCCTGTTATCAAATGTTAATTTGAGCTTATTAAGTCACTTATTGAGCATAAGCCTAGGAAAAAAGAACCAAACTTAGACTAACACCCCGGAATATAACAAAAATATACTTTGCGCAGCTTGTTGCTCGTTTGACTTGCACCTCTATGTAAATTGAAAGAACATATTAGTGTTAATAAAAAAAAAGTATAGCTTTAGTGTGCTTTTCAAATAATGGAAAGATAATGTCTTGGTTCTCTCATATATCTCTATTTAGGAACATTTTGCAGTTTTATTATGTATAAAAATTATAAAGCATTTTACATACATGCATAAAAATCTAAAGAATAATAACGTATTCCATAAACTACAAACAAAGCAAAACTAATCGCTAGGATTTTAGGTTCTGTGGATTTACCGTCTCCATGAAAACCATTGGCGAACCTCTGCACGGTTGGAGGTAGCTCGGTGATGGTGATGATGGCCTGACATCCGAAAAGGCGATTACTGATCACGGAGACACACGAACTCAACTTATTCGTGCATACGATCATGTACTCATGTCTAATAAAGACCTTTAACCGAAATACTACTCCGTTTACCTATAATCTCGGTCTTCTTTAAAGTAGTATCTAAACACCGGTTGTCTCTCATTACATCGCCAAATTTCACTTCAAGGCCGACCCAATCCTATCATGGCTCTTATAAAGTTATTGCTAAATGGCACACAAACAGTTTATGTACCTTAGATGTCCATGGGCGGGTTCAAAGGCATGGACGACTTACGCACCATGCACATATCCTAAAGCTGTCAAAGCACTGAAGCATATGAGAATCAAATTTAACCTACCAAACCACAAGTAAAGTACTCTTCAATATCGGGATGAGCAGTTAAGCGAACATAACGATTGCGATAAAAATACGGTGGTTAAGTATGTATATCTAATCTTATAGGTAATAATCACCCGAAGTTTTAGAAATTTCCAAATCTACGTATTCCCAAATAAGAATATGAATTTTATGCATAAAACCATGCATGGATGCTACTTTGCGGTAGATGAACATCTGACATAAGCATATTAACTAAAAAACTACATGAAGGGTATTAAAACGAAGAGCATTACACATTAAAACCAACTTGAAACAATACCTGTGGCCAAGACAGACACCCAAGATTGGAATGTCTCCATCTATGGTCTAATTATTCACCTGAATATGATAATTTCATTCATGACTTTCTCGAATACTTGATATGCAATCTCATCACACAAAAAACTAAATACAAAAGAACAATATGGAGGAGTGAAAATATGATGTCTACATGAACTTACCTTAAGATAGTCAATGATCATCTCAGGCAACATATGTTTCCTGTAATCATAATAAAAAGTTGTAACTAATAAAGGAATTGAAAAGATTACATATACGAATGATCTTGAATCACTGGGTCAGCCGGCGTCCCCTTTGCCGAGCCGTTTTACTGGAGTTTTCATTAGATGTCCATATATATATATTTGATCTTTCTATTAAACTGAATGATACTAACCAATTGATGTATTATTTTTAGCCGGTCTGCCCATACGTCGTGGAAGTAGATCATTGTTCAAAGCTGTTAAAAAATGAACACATTAAACTTCAATAATATATTTATTTGGATGATGTTATTTCATAAATAGATACATAAATTAAGTGTAAACGCATGTACAATATTTAACTTACTTGAAGATCCACGCTTGATGTGTTTTTGCTTGGCCCTCTGCCTGGCCGGCGAATAAGAGTTCATCACTGTCAACTGTGTAAAATTTAAACATATACATACACAAAATTTTTGGTTCCAAAATTGTCAGATGAATAAACATATTCTTGTGTAATATAATGGAGTACCTATTTGGTTTGGAATGAGATGAAGTTTTCTTCATGCAGAGATTTTTAATGATTAGGGTTTTTTTGGTGTGGGAAAAATATACGTGTGGTTTTTTTGTTAATAATGGATTTAGGTTACCAAATATTTATCTCATTAAAATGGTGATAAGGTTTATAAATTTGGACTTTAAAGATATAATCAAAGACTTGCAAGATTTAATTCAAAACATGTGTTGGTCTAGTGGTTATCATGTGTCTTTGTGGACTAAGAGACCCAAGTTCGATTCTTGTTAAGCTCAAAATTTTTGAAAAAATAAATAATATTTACTAAAAATCCGAAATTTAGAAGAATAATTATTAAAAATCCGAAAATTAAATAATATTGCTTAGTGGATAAAAATATTGCTTAGTTGGACAACAAATGCTTATGTGGCATGGAATTTGATTATGTGGCATTGAGGTGGCATTGAAGTGGCATTGAAGGTGGCGTTGAGGTGGCATTAATGTAAATCGCCCGTATATATAATATAGAGATATATATATATATATATATATATATATATATATATATATATATATATATATATATATATATATATATATATATATATATATATATATATATATATATATATATATATATATATATATATATGGTGGCAAAATAGGCGGGTTAAGGGCACGACCCGAACATGCACATTATTAAACATGTACGGGCTAAACGATCACGGGCCAAACGAGCTCATGTTATACGAATAATTTTAGAAAAGACCCAAAACGATGAAATAAATTCCTAAAATATAACGGCTCATTCATATTTAAAAAATTAAATATATTATATCTATAAGTTTTTCTTTAAAAACAGTTATAATGGTTTCAATTGTAAAAATATATATATATATATATATATATATATATATACATATATATATATATATATATATATATATATATATATATATATATATATATATATATATATATATATATATATATATATATATATATATATATATATATATATATATATATATATATATATATATGTATATATATATATATATATATATATATATATATATATATGTATATATATATATATATATATATATATATATATATATATATATATATATATATATGTATATATATATATATATATATATATATATATATATATATATATATATATATATATATATATATATATATATATATATATATATATATATATATATATATATATATATATATATATATATATATATATATATATATATATATATATATATATATATATATATATATATATATATATATATATATAATATATATATATATATATATATATACATATATATATATATATATATATATATATATATATATATATATATATATATATATATATATATATATATATATATATATATATATATATATATTAATGTGCTGTCTACTAACATGGTTTTGCAGCACTCATCCATAGCTCGATTATTTGGTATCTCTAACAAGGGGGAGCATACACCAAGGGGAAGCATTTGCAAATTACAAACTCATTTGCAATCGTTAACGTATCTACACACTTCTTTCTATGTCTATTCCACCCTTATAATGCTACTCAAATCCTTTTACATACTTTGTTGCTTGAAACTAACCCTTGATGTAGGTTACGCTTTCGTAATATATTTGATCCATGGATCCGCTAAAGTCAATATGAAAGGGATGAAATAATCATGGGGATGCAATGAGCTAGGGGGAGCTCGGAGGTATACATGGTTTGGAGATTGGTTAAACCATGATGATATGAGCGAAACTTTATTGGGATGATGCAAGCTCGCTTAATTTCTACATCACTAGCTTCTTCTAATTTATTTATGTACAAGCTCGCTCGAAGATACAAGCAAAGAAATATCTCCTATACTCGCCGATCTTCTTTCTATCTCTACATTGGCGACACCTTTTTGTTTCCACAAAAGGGGGAGAAGGAGTGTAAAGAAGTAATTTTTACTCTTTACTATGAGTTACAGTTTACATATTTTGTCATCATAAAAAAGGGGAGATTATTAGTGCAAACATTATGACATTTAATCTACACAGCCTACTTGTATTTTAATGATAACAAACATGCAACTTGTAATACATAACGTAAAGTGCATAAGTTACTCATTTTACACAAACCATCAATGCATGCACGCATCAACATCTCTTGACGTCTCAAGTTTGGATCACTTAAGGTATGAACAAATAATATACCAAACTAGTTAAGTGATCAAAGAATTATTTGTGTCCTTAAAACTCACATTTTTATAAATGTGACAAACCCTTTTTACAAAATTAAATTATACAAATTATTTTTGTATTTTAAAGAAATGTTTTAATAGAAAAATAAGTTTGAAATCTCCAACAGCTATTTTTCCCGCCCATAAGGATAACACCTTCACCAGATAAACATTTCACCACGTCAGGAAAAAAAGGTAGCGTCCTATGGATGGCCACTTATAGGGGCGACGATCCCTTATATATAAGGGACCGACCATGTTTAACGGACCTTCCCTCGCTCCTCGAGCTGCCTATAAATACTGGCTCATTTCCAACTGATTTTCTAACATCTTGAGCACACAAACTTTCTGTCTTCTTAATCTCTCTTCTTTGATAATTTAACTTGTTTAATCTTATTTAAATGTGATTCTTTCTTTCTTTCCTCAAGTGCAAGAGAAGAAATTTCGTTATCACCTAGATACGAAGTTATGTAGTCTAGTTAGTCCATGTGTAACATTTGTTACATATAGATCGAGTTAATATCTTTCAATCTTGTGTAATAGTTAAATCCAGACGGTGTGTAAGTCCGAGAAGTGTTGTGTGATTCGGACGATGTGTAAGTCCGAGAAGTGTTGTGTTTAGATCTGAATGGTGTGTTAGTCCGTGAAGTGTTGTAGTGGTTAGTGTTGTGTAGATCCGGATGGTGTGTGAGTCCGTGAAGTGTTGTGTAGTGTTGTGTTGTGTGGTGTGAGTGTAGATTGGTTCTAGCTAAGATTAGAACTCGACATTTAGCTTAGTATCATAAATCGGTGTAAGCAATGTGGTGTGGTTTTCCTCTCCTGAAAGGAGCTTGTTGATTAGTGAAGTAACTCCCGAGTTGGGTACTTGGGGAGTACAATACGGCGAAGAGGAGCTTCGCGACCGAACCAATATAAATCATCGTGTCCGGTTTGTGTTTTCTTTTACTTTCTGCTTTACGTTTATATTCGCTTTTTTTACTTATTATTATGCTCGTGTTATGTTTATGTTTGTGTGATTGGTTGATATGTGTGTCTTGGCTTGGTAAACATATTTGTAAATATGTTTGTGACATAATCTATGATATATATAGTTGTTGTAACTATCGTAATCACTATTCATATTTTGCCACGCTTGATCGGAAATTTGATACAAAAGATTTCTAGATTTTAAACATAAACGTATTCACTTCCCCTCTACGTTTCTACAATGTCCTTTGCTAACCAACCTGTTAAAAATGAAATAGACTTTAATGCTGGTTTTGATAGTCATGTTAGTGATAATAGTGATCATGCATTAGCACTTATTGATAAGAACGATACTTTTCAGGAGCATGATAATTTTGAGGTTAATCTGTTCCAAATGACTCAGGGTAAGCAGTTAGAGAAAGTAGGAAGATCACTTGTTGATTTGAATAACAGGTTTGAGGAACCTGATATTGATGTTACTATGTTCCAAGTGACTCAGACTAGTGACTTAGGCAATGTAGGAATACCACATAGGTGATGGCCCAATTCTGGAAAATGAAGAGAATAGTTGTCAGGAGAATTATGTACAACTTGGTTTGTTCTAAGGGAGTCAGAGTACTGAGTTAGGCAATGCAGGAACATCTAGTAATTTAAGTGATGGCGTGAATTTGGAAAATGAGTTAGCTGTCATGGATAATAATGCCTTTTACACTGCTTGTGGTTCTGACTCAGAGGTAGGTAACTCTAGGGTGCCAAGGGTTAGGACAGAGTATAATGCTGCTCTTTATAACACATTCTTCTTCTACGGTCAAGAATTTCCTACTTTAAAAGAAGTCAAAGAGAGAGAAAGAGAGCATTCAATAGAAACTAGAAGGGAGTTGATTTTTATAAAGAATGACAAAGAAAGAATAAAGATCAGATGTATGGGTTGTGTTCGACTTTTCAGGCCCAAGTGAAAGTGTTGGACTTGGTATAGGCCCAAACAATGCAATTAGAGGTCCAATAGGCAGAAAGGGATTATATACATTAATTGCTGGCAAAAAGGACTCTTCCCAAATACTTTGCCCATGGCTGTTGTTTGTCGGCAGAGATGGTGCAAATGGTTCTTGTACAGTCAAAAAATATACTGATAAACATACATGTTTGCAATCAAGGGTTCTCAGAGCTTTTGACCTTAAATTTATCTCAAAACAAATAAGAGAACAAGTTCAAACCAATCCACGTATTCTGGTCAGGTCTGTTCATAATCAACTTACCAAGTAATTTGAGCTTCAAGTGTCAATGCAGAAAGTTTTAAAGGCCAAACAAAGAGCATCAACAAGCATTAGGGGTGGATTCAAGCTACAATTTACCGTGTTGAGAGATTATGTTCTAGAGTAGGAGAAGAGAAAGCCTAACACAACAGTTAGGATGAATGTAGAACGTCCTGCAGATGATACTCTTACAACAAGAGAAATCAAGAGAATTTATGTTTGTTTATGTGCATTGAAGGCATGATTTATAGTCTGTCGGAGAGAGTTTTTGGGGTTAGATGCTTTTCCTATTGATGGTCCTTTGAAGGGTCAACTTCTTACAGCTGTGGAAATTGATAGCAGCAATGGTATATACTCACTAGCTTATGCTTTTGCAGAATCAAAAAACATATGATCATGGACTTAGTTTCTTCATTGTTTATCTGAAGATCTTGAACTAGAGCCAAACTCAAACTTCACTTTTATTAGTGGCATACAAAAGGTACTCCCTTAAACTGGTACTGAATTCATGTCCCTCTGTTTTTAAACAACCGCTAAATAAATGGGATTTTGTGCATGGTATCATTCCAGCTTTACGAGAAGTTTTTCCAAATGCAGAGCACAAATTCTGTCTTAGAAGCATTCATGAGAATATGAAATTTCAATGGAAAGGTAGGGCCTTCAAAGACCATTTGTGGAGATGTGTAACAGCCTCAACTGTTATACAGTTTGAGAAAGCTATTGTTGATTTCAAGAGATTTAGTAAACATGCCCATACTTGGTTAAGTAAGATACCACCAATCCATTGGTCAAAGTCACAATTTTCAGCTAAGTCACCTATCTGTATAACTTAAGTGGTATATGTTAATGCACTATGAAATATATAAGTAATACAACTTTATTTGTATTGTTTAGGGAGAGCTCATTCTGATGTGTTACTTAACAACATGTGTTAAGTGTTTCATGGAAAAATAATTGAGGGTATGAATAAACCAATTATTACAATCTTAGAATACATAAGGCAATACTGTATGAAAAGAATAATGCATGTTGTGATTGTGATTGGGAAGAGTAATGGGCCACTAACACCAACTTCGCAGCACATGTTATATGCTATTAAGAAAGAGGCTGTTAAGTATAATGTTTTATGGAATGCGGGAGATAAGTTTCAGGTTAGTAGACCATGGGGAGACCAATGTGTAGTTAATGTTGTAGACAAGTCTTGTACTTGTAGAATATGAGAGATAACAGGTTTACCATGTAAACATGATGTTGCTACCAATTGGAATATGGCTTTAAATGGACAACAAGTAAGAGCTGTGAAAACATGGGCTCATCCTTGTTACTATCTTAACACTTGGCAAGAAACCTACAAACACACTATCCACCCCATAACTAGCAATGAGCATTGGGAAAAATCATTTGTGCCCACAAGCATTGTTCTACCAAAACCTCAAACAACTACGGCTAGCTCAAGAAACAGAAAAAGAGTAAGGATAGCTTTAGAAACTGAAGAGATTGTGAAGAATGGTAAGTTGTCTAAGGCTTGGAAGTTGTCTAAGGCTTACAAGTATGGCAGACAGCTTTTGTATGGGCAAGTACAAGTATGACAGGGTGGTCAACAACAATCACCTGCAATGTCAAGACAAGGTGATCCCAGAAGGCAGCGCCTGACCCTTCAGCGATTTATCCGCTGTTCCTAGATGACAAGATGTACCTTCACAGAATTCGTGTCGTGGAGCTAAGTCCAGGTAGTATAAATAGTCATGGATCATTCAGAACAACACACATTATTCTCTGATACTCCGATACAGACTATCTCCTCCTTCATTCTTATCACATACTTATCATACCAAACACATGCTTATTCTCACAGTAGAAGTTGGTCTCGAATTAAAACTCTAAGACGAGCTAATGATGTTCTTTTTTATTGCAGCCCAAATGACGCAGAAATTACATTAATCTACGAGGCCGAAAGGCTCCAGAAATGATTACGAAAATTGCTTCAACAATTCTATTTACAACTTTCACAAAGATTTACGCAATAAACAAACAGTGTAATCATAAGATATTTGTAACCTAACTTTAACTGTACATATTCTATTACAAAATAATTCACATTATTTTATATTTTAGTTATTAATTACCAAATTTAAAGGCAAGTTTCATGAAAATAAACATAGTCCAAAAGCCTCATATACATCACTGTTATCAACTTTAAAAAAAAAAGAAAAAAAGAATATCATGTGGTATCATAGAAGGTGCCCATAAAAAAATGATACAATATATAGCTTGTACGTCATGCATCAACTACTGTACACCTGGATCCGAATTTTTAAACCAAAACCGTGTTAGATACCCACAACAAGTTGCAGTCGACATTAAAATCCTCGACGACTAAAAGCATCCTCAACGTCACCATTAATAAAAACACCAATTATTTAATTCATCAACTAGCAACCCACATTGTAGTATAAATAGTTTAGCCCATTACAACATTTTTCATCATCATTCATTCATTCAAAAAAATAAACATCCCTCTCCAAAACTCTTATATAAAAAAAAACCGCGGACTTGCCCTCCAATTGATCCTCGTTAAAAAAAAAAAAAAAAAAACTAAAAAAAGTCCAAAATGGGTTACCAAATAATATCTCCGACATCAGCTGCGGGAAAATGGATGGGTTTTGTGACTGCTGTATGGGTGCAAGCGATATCGGGTAATAACTACACGTTTTCGAACTATTCGGACGCTTTGAAGTCTTTAATGGCGCTTACTCAGCTGCAGCTAAATAATCTTTCTGTCGCGAAAGATGTTGGTAAGGCGTTTGGTATACTTGCTGGCCTTGCTTCTGACCGAATTTCGCCTGCTGCATTGTTGTTTATTGGCTCGGTTGAAGGGTTTATTGGTTATGGTGTTCAGTGGCTTGTTGTTAGCCAAAGGATCCAGCCTCTTCCTTATTGGCAGGTACTGTAATTGTTTTTTTAAAGTAGAGTTTTGATTTAGGGGTGCATTTGATTCATTGATTTAGGGGTGTTTGGGTTAGGGGTGTTTGTTTATGCTTATTTTGGGGATTATAAGACTTATGTTTCATTGTTTTTTCCGGAATGTTTTGAATCTTACAGGCTTGTACGTATTAAGCATATTTATCCTCGTGAGTTTTAAAATAAGCTGAAAAATAAAGTTTATAAAAAACATAGACTGAAAATATATGAAAGTAACTTTTGCTCCAACTAGCGATGTAGCTGTAGATGAAGATACTAGATGAAGATGGAGCGGAAGCTAAAAGAAAAAATATGTATTATTTTTATAAGCCACGTGAAGTAGTATTTGATTTAAAAAGATTATGGAATCTTACTTTTCTAAGCCCAAAAAGACTTATTTTAAGAGCAGCCCCATTCATAACGGGGTAACGCCCGTTAATGGGCAAATAACGCCGTTATCGGCGTTACCCCCTTGGAAGTTATGTTGTTTCACGCCGTTGGTCCCTCCCCGTTAAACCCTTAACGCCCGTTATTGGGTTTTTTTTTTTTTTTTTTCCTTTTCTTTTTTCATTTATGCCCCTAAATGAGGGGTTTTTGTAAATTGTTGGGAATGTTATTGATGTTATTGGGATGTTATGGATGGGAGTGTTTTTTGGGGATGTTAATGTTAAATGTTAAAGCTGATGTGGCGCTGACGTGGACGGTGTTATTGGTGTTATGGTGTTATGGATGAGAGTGCTCTAAGGAGCTTATTTTTTCACAATTAAGCATAATATAATATTGTGTGCCAAACATGCTTATTTTTAATTTTCTTTGAACTTATTGGCTTTTTGAAATTTGGATATAAGCTCAACTTTAAAAAATGAGTTTATTTGTTTCTCAAGTTTTTTATAAGCCAGTAAGCTTGATAAATGGATTTTATTGTGCAGTTGTAATTTAGATATTTCATCAAACACTTTACTTTGTATATATGTATTGGCGCATTTTGTTATATTGAATTGATTAAATATATGTACAAATTTCTGAAAACCAAGTGATACATCTTTAACTTAAGCATTTTATCGAACACATGGCGTTCATCTAACGATTTATATCATTTTCGATCAAACAGATGTGCATCTTTCTATGTATGGGAGGAAACAGTACAACATGGATGAACACAGCAATCCTAGTAACATGCATTCGCAATTTCCGTAAAAACCGCGGTCCAGTATCCGGTATCCTAAAGGGATATGTCGGACTAAGTACTGCCATTTTTACGGATATATGTGCTGCACTCTTCAGCAATGATCCAGCACGTTTTCTGTTGATGTTGGCGGTCGTTCCATTATTTGTTTGTTTGACTGCTATCATTTTCCTCCGTGAAATACCCCCATCGACTACGGCCGCAGAAGATAGTTCAGAGTCACGTTATTTCGCTATATTTAACGTTCTCGCGGTTATAATAGCCGTTTATCTGTTGGTTTTTGACCTTACAGGCGTACACGGTGTGATGCTATCACGCGTGTTTTGTATAATTTTATTTATCTTATTAGCTTCTCCCATATCAGTTCCGGTTTATCTCGCGGTTCAAAACTTTATTAGATCGAATATCAACTCCCTAGATGTTGAAAAAGTGACACAAGTAACGGAAGTAACAGAGCCGTTGCTTTTAGCACAAACGGAAGTGACAGAGACAGTGACGGTGACGGATGAGGTGACCGAGAAGGTGGCCCCGGTGATTGGGGAAGAGCATACAGTAGTTGAGGCGATGAAAACCGTTGATTTTTGGGTTTTGTTTGTATCGTTTTTGTGTGGTGTGGGACCCGGGATGGCGGTCCAAAATAATATGGGTCAGATGGGTTTGGCTCAAGGGTATGCTGATGTGTCGATATTCGTATCGTTGGTGAGTATCTGGGGATTCTTCGGTCGGATCGGGTCCGGGTCGGTTTCGGAGTACTTCATCAAGTAAGTTCTTTTCTACCCTCTTTTAAAATACGTTAATGATTTAGGTAAAATTTTAGGTTCGGTTATAATTAGAGGTGTGCAATACATGATCCAATAACTGAACCAACTGTTTTTTTTTCAAGCTTGAAATAATGTTTTACATGTTTGTGTTTTTGGAAACTAAAACGAGCACATACATATCCGATCAAATTGCTATGCCGAAATAGTTAGTTATCTTTAGCAAAGTATCGGTTATGACAATATATACGGATCAATCGAAACAAAGTGATTCCGCAAACTCTATGCTGTTTGTTAAACTATACGAAAAAATGTATTCAATATAATTTGGAGAAAAAGAGAGGCATTTTCCTATAGAAAACATGGAGGTACATTTGAGGTAGGGGACATATGCCGAAAGGGGCATATTATTAATTGACCTTTGAAAAAACAATTGATTATACAAAGACACAAAGTCATATTTGTGAAAAATGAACAATTTTTGAACAGTATAGACACTTCTTTTGACTTTTATATAATGATCCAAAAACGAAGCAATTTAATGGTGCTTCATTTGAATCAGAAACCCAAGGTTTTGTAAGTGTGTCAATTAACCTAAAGACTGAGAGTTCAAGTCGCATTAGAAACGTATTTAAGGTCATGTAAAATAAGTGGCATGTACGTGTGAAAAAGTTACCGCTATTAAAAAAAAGAAAAGAAAAATCTAGATCACAAAACCAGAGAGAACTTATTAGGTATCATAATTTGACTTTTAGCAACCTTTTTTAGTGAATATAATTGATATGGTTCATCATCATCAGTACTAACATGGCCATGGAACTAACTTGCAAGTAGGGGTAGGGTAGGTTCATTCTATATTAAACATTGAATAAACTTTTTATAATTCATGATGACTTCACAACTTGCAATAGGTGAGGAGACAGTCTTAAACTTCTATTTGTGTTCATTTTAGTGCTTTTTGAATATATAATAATTTATTTAGTTTCTAGTCTATTTTATGTTGTCTTGTATGTTTTCAGCATAATCGTGCCTATGTTTTAATATTCATAAAAGGGCATGCAAGTGGGTTCGGGTAGATATTTTTAATATCCATGTGGGTTCACTTTGCTAATGGACCACCACTACTCCAAAAGGGTCTGGTCCTCACCACTTTTTAATGGTTATGCCAAATGTATTTTGGCGAAATCTCACCAAATTCTATTGGCCTTCGAAAAAGACCTGAACTTGATATTATTTTGTCTAGATATTTTAATAGAATATCTAACCTTTTTGTTAATAGGAACCAGTCTCATAACATATTTAAAAAATGATATTTTTTTCGTAATATATGTACGTGATAGGTTCATTCTGACTGAAATGTCCAAGTTTTGTTGTCGAGCCTTATCTAGATGGCATCCTTTACGACCCATGTTGAATAAGTAGACCAAAAGTATCCAACTGCCTAACTAGAATCGTATTTTGGATCATATTACCCTTTCCGCTCTTGTCTATGTCTGTGTTATGAATCATTCTATCTAACTTTTACAAACAATTTAGTTAATGGAATAAGTGTATTTTCTTGTTAATATCGGAAAAAAGTACTAGTATAGCGAAAGGGAGGGCGTGAAGAAAGCCAGGTCGTTTTCATATTTGTCATTTATGATTAATAATTATATTAGTTGATGCGAACAAGAAAGATACAGGTCCCATCTAAACAAATAAACAAGTAATGGTTCAACGGAAGGAAACTTCTGCGTATTTTCTATAAAAGAAGTAGACGGGTGGGAATGGGTAATTGTGAAGGGAAGGCACCTAAGACCGAGAAGCACTCCATTTAGCCTTTCTGGAAGTTATGCCTAACATCTACCTTTACCATTAAGGAAACTGTGCATTAAAAGGTCAATAATGTTGGATTTAGATAGCAAGATGTAGTGTCTTGTCTTAGAATTTGTTTTGGGTGGCTTGAAAGGCTCATAATTATTGTATCTCTTTTGCCATTTTATTGCTTCACTTGCAAGGTTAAATCACACACTTGATTACTTTTTGCTTTTTATCGTTTGATTGTGGGTCCCTTGATTTGATCGGATCGTAAGGGAATAAAGATAGGATCATAGGACCCTTGAAATAAAGAATTATCGTAAATAAGGATGACTGGTTACTAGCAAGTGAATTAATACATCAATTAAATTTTACAAATTTGTTACAATGATCGTTTTTAGGGAAGAAAAAATTATTTTTAAGTGTTATATAACAACACTAAATTTGTTACATGGCATTTTTTTTTATTTTTTTTATTTTTTAAAATTTACAGAAAAGATTAATAATTGTGCTTAAATGTGTTTTTCCTAATTATAGGAAGGCTGGAACACCAAGACCACTATGGAATGCAGCATCCCAAATCCTAATGGCTGTGGGCTTTATTCTGTTGGCCATAGCAATGCCGGGCTCACTCTACATTGGATCAATAGTTGTTGGAATATGTTATGGAATCCGCCTAGCCATCACGGTCCCAGCTGCCTCAGAACTCTTCGGCCTCAAATACTACGGTCTCATCTACAACATCCTCATCCTCAATCTCCCAATTGGTTCCTTCCTCTTTTCTGGTCTTCTTGCTGGATTCTTGTATGATGCAGAGGCCACCACCACCGCTGATGGTGGCAACACGTGCATTGGTGCCCATTGTTACCGTCTTGTGTTTATAGTTATGGCAATTGTGAGCGTTATTGGGTTTGGTTTGGATGTGTGGTTGGCTATTAGAACCAAAGCTTTGTACACCAAGATTTACACTAGCCGGAAATCTAAGAAGTCAATGGCAGTATCTAATGGTCATTGATAGCAGCCGGAGGTGGAGGGTTGATGGGAAATTTTCCCGGTGACATCCTTCAACCAATAAACACAACCAAAAACGAAAAAGAAAAAAAAGAAGATTAGTAGATTTGTGTGTTGAATTTATGGATTTTAAGGTGCTATTCACTTTGTAATTTTGAGATTGTTTGCAAGTGTAAACTAGCTTGGTAGTATTTAATAGCCATGGCTATTCTCTTTATTGTTATGTGGTAATGTAGCAATTCATTTGGGTATAATGTAATTACTTTGTATGACTTATTCAAATATGAGGTAGTTACTTAATTCTTTTCATGTTTTTAATGACAAACTCATACATATTGTAATCTTTAAGTGAAGTTGAAGCTGCACATCCATTTTTCCCGGGGGTGCGGATGGGGAACACCATAGTTACTCACTGATCGCTAAGCCAAAGGCCCTTACTTAAGATATATAGGCTGTCATGTTCATCGTTGATACTATTTGCATAAATGATCCTAACTGCAATGTTTCATTTCCAGTTTTTGTCACTCAAAAATATTTAGTATCACTCTTGTTCCTTAAGTAGTATATAAGTAGCTGTGATATTGGTCTCTAAAAGGTAATGGACGAGTGACGAAGAGCATAAACGAATTTTGCCATTAAGGACTATCTATGCAGATTGTATCAAGGAAGGAGAAACGGAGAATGTCCATAATGTTCATGAGGCCACATGGGTGATTTCGTAATCTGCTATATTGAGAATTGCTCTAGTTACGTTTCGTCCGTCTTTTTACGTTTAAATGCTTTTTACGTTTTCGCCCGTTTTTACGTTTTCGCCCGTTTTTTACGTTTTCGCCTTTTTACGTTTTCGTCCGCTTTTTACGTTTCATCCGTTTCTTATATTTTCGTCCGTTTTTACGTTTTATCCGTTTTACGTTTCGCCTCTTTTACGTTTTGTATGTTTTTACTTTTTCGTCCGTTTTCTTATGTTTCGTTTGTTTTTACGTTTTTCGCTGTTTTTACTTTTCGTCCGTTTTTTACGTTTCGTCCGCTTTCTTACGTTTTGACCGTTTCGTCGTTTCACCCTCTTTTTACGTTTCATCTATTTTTACGTTTCGATCATATTTTCGCCGTCCGCTTTTTATGTTTTCGTCGGTTTTTCGTCCATTTTCGTCCCATTACGTTTCGGTCATTTTTAAGTTTTGCGGTTTTCTTACGTTTCGTCAATTTCTTTACGTTTTGCCAAATTTTTTACTTTTCGTCCTTTTACGTTTCGTCCGTTTTACGTTTTCATCCGTTTTACGCTTTCGTTCATTTTACGTTTTAATCCGTTTTTATATTTTCATGTGTTTATTTTACTTTTTCCATTTTCATATGATTTTATAAGTTTTTTATACGTTATTTTATCTTACCTAACAAAGCGTAAGATAATGTATGAAAGAAAGAAAAGCAGCGAAAACATAAAAAGCAGACGAAACGTAAAAAGCGGTTGAAAATGTAAAGGCGGCGAAAAAGACGTAAAGCGTAAAAACGGTCGAAAACTTAAAAACAAACGGCGTAAGAAGATTAAAACGGACGGCGTAAAAAAGGAAGAAACGTAAGAAAAGGATGGAAACGTAAAAACAACCGAAAGCGTAAAACATGAAGCGTAAAAACAAAACGAAAACTTAAAAAGATGTAAGCTAAAAACGTAAAACGAGACGAAAACGTAAAAATGGACTAAAATGTAAAAATGACAAAAACATTAAAAAACAGACGCAAACATAGAAAATGGAGGAAATGTGAAAAATGCGAAAACGTAAAAAACTAGTGAAAAAAAAATGAAAAAAAGTTACTTTAATAGCACAAAAAATACTAGTGAAAAGAAAAAGAGAAAAAGAAGAAAGAAGAAAAATGAAAGAAGATCTTGATAAAGACAAAAACAAAGCTATTTTCTGTCACATTGCGGATGAAGCTTAAATGACATCTTCTTGCGGGCATAATTTACGAGATGAAGGTAAAAGCTCGAAAAAACAAACAACACACCTGCGGTTTTATATTTCAAAGTGATGTTAAAAATCACAGCTCCCGATTACACAGATATCAGTTTTGATGAGAAACAATTACATAATCGTCGAATGCCTATGTCCAATTGGCTGAACGTATATCAGTTTTGATGAGAAACAATTACATAATCGTCGAATGCCTATGTCCAATTGGCTGAACGTATCATTCAGATCATGCTTAGGTTCTCAATGTATTTTAGTATTGTCAACGTATTTTACCATTCAAAGAATAATAATAATAATAATGGTTGAACGCCATGACTTTTAAAGAAGTTGCAGACATAACTAAATATCAGACGAAGACACTGCGCTGTGCAAGCGATGTCTGATTTTCTGCAAAGTTCCGATGACCCATAAGTTTCTTTCAACAAAGCTGTATTTGTAGCGTTTAGAATCGTTTCGAATAACTACTGATTCGATGCGTGGTTGCATAGCGGCGTAAATATATAGTTTTTAAAAATTATGTGGAGTCGATCTAAGTGTGTGAGTATATTTTCAATAGGATTGTTTTAAGTTATTAAGATTTTTAGTAATGATAGATTCAAGCATTACAAAAAGCAACAATATTATGTAGTTAGCGATATTATATTGTAGTTTAGAGGTATAGCCAACGTGTGTGACCGCTTTTCTTGTTTTGTCGGTCATTTAGGCAGTGATAACTATTTTTTTACATGTAACGTTTATCGTTTATTTGTGTGGGCTTTTAAATTGTAACTTTGCAAATTGGATATCACCATATAATATTATTTTGTACTATCAATTTGTATAGATATTTGTCATTGTTCAAAGTTTATTTGTTTGAGTCTGAAATAATTATCGCTAAAGATAACAATACTATTTATTTTTGTGATTTTAATAAACTACATAACATTATTGATACTTTGACAAAGTCTTTATCTGATATATATTAACTTTTAACGACGATTTATATATGCTAGTCCTTTAAATGGTGCGAAGCAACATTTTTAAAATAACATTATCTGAATGACAAATTACGTGTGTCAAAACAAAATAAACCAAAACTACAATTACTTGGTCTCCTTTCAAAAAAATTGTCACGGGTTCACAACTACTTCATCATTTCTCATATAATTTTGTCAAATTTGAAACCCGATTTCACCCGGGTGGTTCAACTGGTTGAACCGTTCCAGATAAAAAACATGTCGATTTAAACCGAGTCAAACCGATAGGTTGAATCGAAAAATGTCAAATTAAATTGTCACCACGGGTTTGAAGCGTCCGGGTCAACCCGTGTCGGTTTCAACAGTCAACCCGTATCGGTTTCAACGGGTCAACCCGGTGTCGGTTTCAATTAGTTGTTTTAATTTGGTAGATGTGCTTTTAATTGGGTGTACAATGTGAATAAATTATTGTACTTTTAAGTAATGGGGTGTTTAATAAGAGTATTAATTATATTATTTATTTCTCTCCATCGACCATGTTTTCAACATTCAACTTTCAACATTTTTCACTTTTTCCACTTTGACCATTTTTCCATTTTATATAGTATAGATACGCTTAAACTTGTGCCTGAATCTTCATGTTTATAATTGATTGGTTTGTGAAAATTGGGCCTTTTTTAGCATGAATGTATGAATTACGTGTAATTGGGATGTCCCTTTGGGGTCTAATATCAGTTGGGGCTGGAGAAAGTTGTTGTCTATCCGACCCCTTCTTCGTCCTCACGTATGGCATAAGATAGGTAATGGCATGAAGACTTCAGTTTGGTTTGATCGATGGGATGAAAATTGTCCTATTATAGACCATATTTCATATAGAGCTATCACTAGTGTTGGATTTTCAATGCAAACCAAAGTTTCTGATGTTGTGGTGAACAATGCATGGTCGTGGCCCCCTCTTTGGTATAGCAGGTATCCATCTTTGTGTAATTTTGATGCTCCACCTATTTTGAATGATTCTGTTGATTCTCTTCTATGGAAAACGCATGATGGAAGGTTAAATCCCTTTTCTACTCGCGAAGTGTGGCACTCAATAAGAGAGAGAGGTAATGCCGTTGCTTGATTTCATTTGGTGTGGTGTAAATATGGTATTCCTCGTCATTCGATTCATCTATGGTTAGTGATGAGAAGACGGCTCAAAACTGTTGGTGTGGTAGTTCCCAGAACAGGGTAAGATAATCAAAGGCAGTAGCAATAACACTAGATGGTTACCGGATATCACTTGGAATTGTGTAATCACTTTCCAAAGTAAACTATTCGATCCTAATGCCTGGATAGAATATCTACTTGGGATAAGACCAAATGTGTGTTAGTGATTTAGGCACAAATCAATAACCTTGCGCTTTTAAGTGTATTTCGTTTTTCTGTATCTCCTCATGCATCATCTGATTTCCTATTTATACGAAAATAATCATAGCTTAGACCAACGGAATTATGAGGATTAATCAGCCCATTAATCGCCTCATAATCATCCCCATTAAAGCTAATAGTGGTTACATGACCAATTAAACGTGGTCATTAAGTAGTTATAACTGTCACTTGAATAGGTCAAAGCTATTACAAGTTAATTATAATTCAGTGATGAACAAGTCCCTGAGAGAGTTGCTCACTGAGTGTATTCACTCAGAAGTTCACTCACAGAAGACATGAACTATCTGATGACACCACTCCTTGATGAGATCCATTAGCTTATTACTCAAAGAGTACAAAGCTAAACTCATCAGCCTGATGAATATCGTTCATAGTCAACTCACTGAAGAGTAAACTCCCTGAACTTCATCAAAGACTGAATCACACTTCACCACTATAAGAGTCAGGGTGTTCAGGGACCTTATGGGTGTACACTCCGTACCTCCTGACCCATTACCAGGTGTGAACTACTCCCACAAGTGCACTAAATTTTCCAACAATCCTCCCCAAATTTAGTTCACTTCCTTTGCATGAAAATAAACATAAAACAAAACATGTGTATAAACGAAATATCCTGAGGATTGAATTTCCATCTTATTACATTAACAACAACAACAACAACAACAACAAACCCAAATTCACGGGAAGGGTATGGGAGGGGTAAATGTAGACAGATCCTACTCTACCCGAGATAAACCGGAGTAGAGGCTGCCCAACGAGACCTCCGGCAAGTGCAGGTGTGCGGGTGAGAAGGAGAAGAGAAAAAAGCAGATGACTAAAAAAACAACAAGCACAAACATGAACAAAAGCAAGAAAACAAAGCAAAAGGGCAAGAGAGAGCGCATACAAAGGAACATAAAAACGAGCCACAAACAAAAGACAAGGGAAAAAAAGCCCTAGGAAAGAAAGCAGACCAAAGGGAACAACAAAGAGCAAGGCAAAAACCAACAACGCACGAACCTAAAGGAAAGGCAGAGCAAAGAAGCAGGCACCAAAAACAAAAACAGGTCAAGAAAAGCAAGCAAACCTAGGAGACACCAAGCAAAAGCAAAAGCAACGCACGGGGCCTAGATCTACGGCAAAGCTAAAAGGAGGCGCTAACGCCCGAGAACTCCGGGGCAAAGCAACCAAAGAAAAGAAGAAAAAAAAAAAAAAAAAAAAAGCCTAACACACCAAAAGCACCTAACTCCTGGGGCCCTAGCCAAAACTAACCGCAGATCCTAATCCTATCTCGCCACACCTTCCTATCTGAGGTCATGTCCTCCGACAAGAGAAGCTCTGACATATCGAGCTTAAGTCTATCCTCCCACCTAAGATTAGGTCTGCCCCTTCTTCTCACACCATCTACTACTAGCGCCTCGACCCTTCTAACCGGCACTGTCTGGGGCCTCCTCCTGACATGGCCGAACCACCTCAACCTACCTTCTCTCATCTTCGAGATGATATTTCCGACGCCAAGTTTTTCTCTGAAAACTCCGTTCGGGATCATGTCACGCAAGGTTTTACCACAAGTCCATCTTAGCATTCTCAGTTCGGCCACCTCTACCCTGTTAGCATGGGCGTTGGAGATGGGCCAACACTCAGATCCATACAACATCGCCGGTCTAATCGCCACACTATAAAATTTCCCCTTAAGCTTTAATGGGACGTTCCTGTCACAGAGGACTCCCGACGCCGCCCTCCATTTGGCCCAACCAACACTGATCCGGTGGGTTACGTCCTCATCTATCCTCCCCGATTTGTGAATCATCGAACCTAGATATCTAAAAGATTCCTTGGGTGGCAGGATCTGATCACCAATACGAATATCCTCGTGGTTGCTTGGCTCGCTTATCCCAAAGACACATCTCGTGTATTCGGCCTTATCTCGCCACCCAAGGCGTTGTCTTCCGAGCCTCCTCCGGCTTTCGAGTCGATGTTTAACCCTTCAGCTGATTCTGCCACCAACACAATGTCGTCAGCAAAAATCATGCTCCACGGGATGCCTTCTTGAATCCCTCGAGATAAGTCATCCAAGATCAAGGCGAAGAGGTAGGGGCTCAAAGCAGATCCCTGGTGGAGCCCAACTCTCACCGCGAAAAACTCTGAGATCCCCACGGTGGACCGTACATGGGTCTTGGCCCCCTCGTACATATCCTTAATGACTCTGACGTACCTCGTTGGGGCTCCCTTATCAAAAAGAGTTCTCCAAATCAACTCTCGTGGGACACTATCATTAGCCTTTTCAAGGTCTAAGAACGCCATATGCAGGTCCTTCTGTCTCTCTCTGTACTTCTCCATGAGGCTCCTGAGAAGGTGAATAGCCTCAATCGACGACCTTCCTGGAATAAAGCCAAATTGGCTCTCAGACACCCTCGTCTCCCTTCTCAGCCTCCAATCAATAACTCTCTCCCACAACTTCATGGTGTGGCTAAGGAGCTTGATGCCCCTATAATTGCTACACACTTGCACATCCCCCTTGTTCTTGTAGATGGGGATGACTTCGCTGAGTCTCCATTCCTCTGGCATCTTAGCACCGGAGAAGATCTTGTTAAAGAGACGAGTCAGCCATTCTACACCCTCCTGGCCCAGGCATCTCCATGCTTCTATGGGGATTTGGTCCGGCCCTACCGCTTTGTTTCTTCCCATCTTCTGGAGTGCAACCTTCACTTCTGGTTGACTAATCCTCGAGTAGTAGTGTTCCGGTCTAGGGTTAATGTTCTCTTCTTCCCCAATACCTTCGGTGCTTCCTCCGTTGAAAAGTGAGGAGAAATACTCTCCCCATCTTTTCCTAATATCTTCTTCGACCACAATGGTTCGTCCGCCAACATCTTTGATATATTTGACGTTTCCTAGATCCCTCTTTCTTCTCTCTCGGGCTTTAGCAATCCTGAAAATATCGTTTGCCTTTGCCCCCTCTCAAATATTCGAAAATATCGTCCGCCAACATCTTATTACATTACACGTTCAAATATTCGAGAATCAGGGTGTTCTAAGAATTGAACCCTTCAACCTATTTGAATATCTGAAGATAAAATACACACAAGTTTTCAAACACTTAAAAGCTCCTGACACTATACAAGCCATGTGTCCATATCCAAATTCATAAATGTTGTAAGAGCCAAAGTCCAAAGCTCCCTGAAGCGGCAAAACTTCAACATTCACATAGGTGGTTCCTCTTTATTCATGCTCCCGCCAAGCACTTTTTCAAAGAAAATAAACCATTAAGTAAAGACTTCATCCTCCTTTTCCAAAGCAGGTTCGAGCACAACCTTGGGATGTATAAAAACATGTGCTCCAGCCCACCGAATGTTCGATTTTCCACATTGAACTCAGCTCCCAAGTTTCCTCAGGAGGGAGTTGGGTGTCTTAGAATTCAGTGACTAAGTTGAACTTAAACCCATCCCTTTAGCAGATTTTATAACCAAATCTCTAGCTAATCCCTTCGTCAAGTGACCAGCTAAATTTTGTTGAGATCTAACAAACTCTATAGATACCACCTCATTCATGATAAGCTCACGAATCATGTTATGCCTGACACCTAAGTGTCTAGAATTCCCATTGTACATCTGGTTATAAGCCTTTGCCAATGTAGAGGCACTATCACAACGGATAGAAATAGGTGCTATAGGTTTAGGCCACAATGGAATCTCAAGAAGCAAGTTTTCAACCATTCGACTTCTTTACCAAAGAGTCGCTAAGGCTACAAATTCAAATTCCATTGTTGAACTCGATGATGCAAGTTTGCTTCTTGGATGCCCAAGAAATCGCACCTCCACCAAGTAGAATACCCAACGACGGTAGATTTAATTATCTTCAAGAGTTATCGATCCAACTTGCATCGGTGTATCCTTCCAACATCAAGGATAACCGATGTAAGAGACTATAATCCATAGTTCTCTTCAAATACTTCATACCCTCCGAACTCGCCGCTGCTGATGAGCACTAGGATTACTAGTATACCTACTCGCTTTACCCATCGCAAAAGCAATATCAAGTCTTGTACAAGTCATGGCATACATCATGCAGCCAATTACCCTATAATACTCATGTTGAGATACAACCTTGCCATTATTAGGCATCAGCTTCTCACAAGTATCCATAGGTGTACTCACACGAGTACAATCAAAGTAATTGAATTTCCTCAACACCTTCTCAATATAATGAGACTGAGAGATAGAAATTCTTTTACTTTCATGTTTAATCCTTATACCAAGGATAACATCAACCTCCCCCATGTCCTTCATGGAGAACCTTGATGACAAAAATTCATTTGTCAAGTCAACCTGATTTTGGTCAGTTGATGAGTGTCTAAATACTCATCATTTTATTCTCATTTAAACTGCAAAAACATTTAAAAACGCTCAGAAATGCATCAAAATACTGAAAATATCCCAAAATTGCGTTTTATATGTTTCAGATGCAAAATTATTGAAAACAAATGAAAAACGAACAAAGTTTGCATAATTGGCGCTTTAGGTCCCCGACTTTCAAAATTGGCGTAAATAGTCCTGAGCACTTATTTTAAAGAAAAGTCACCAAAGGTCCTTTTGAAATCATAAGTTGTCATAATTAGTCCTTTGGTGAAAAATTTCAAAAGTTTTGAGAAATTACAAGTTTAGTCTCCTGAGTTTCGAGATATTGGCAAAAATAGTCCTTGGAAATGAAAAAAAATGGAAAATAATTATTTTTGTCCTTGTACTATCGAAGATTGGCAAGATTGGTCCATGTGATAAATTTCGAAAGTTGGTAAGATCAACCCTTGAAGAATTGGGAAATGGCAAAAATGGTCCTTGTGTATTACTTCCAAATCAAAACCATAAAAAAATAAATAAATAAACCACCCTTACCCTTACCCTTTCCCCTTACCTGATTTCAACCCAAAAACCAGGAACACAATAAAAAAAACCCACTAGACACCCACGACCCCTGCCCACCTTTCCCTCCTTTTTCCTTCCTCTTTTCTTCCTTCTCCTGACACACTCAACCCCATGGACGGCTCAGATTGATGCAAAGATTGTACCTAACTAATTGATGGCTTGGATGATCACAGAAGAAGCACAAGTTGGGTCTTTGCTTGTTTACCACTCAAAAAAGAAACACAAGACATAGTAAGAAGAAGAGAGAAGACCCAAGTAGCTTTTTATATAAATAGCTTGTATGCCATTTGTATGGGCAGTCTTAGTTTTTGTTTTTAGTCTAGAATTTGTCTTTGTTCTAGTCCATGTTTCTAATTACTGTCTTTTAAATTTAATGTACTTCACAATTTAAATTTTAAGTTCTCGGTTGGTTTACTTTAATTAATCAATTTGGCTCGGTTTAATAGATTGTTGTCTAAATTCATGTTTAAGACATACACTTGGTTTAGATTCTTGTTGAAATACTTGTTCTTAGTTATGAAAGCTTGATTGTGCTCAAGAATATTACAAAATTTTCAATTAAATTCAAAGCTTACAAATCCGCTTTTAGAAAAATCATTTTATGCCACAAGGACTTGTTTGTATCGGTGAATTTTGGGTCAAAATTCAGTTTTTGACCCATGTTTGGGTCAAACTAGGATAGCTTACTCACAAACTAGTCTAATTTTTAATTTCACAATCTTTGGTAATAGTTTTAGTTGCACATTTGTTTTTGGGATTGAACATGAGAATCTGTCAAAGCCTTGCTGTCCATTTCTCCTCATCAGGTCATCCTTATGCTTCAATTTAGGTGTGTTAAATTTAGATTTAGGTTTAGATTTTGTTTATGCTTATAGTTAGTATTACTAGTTCAATTTGTGTTAGCTTATTCTTAACTTTTGAGCTCATTTACTTGCTTATTTAATGCCCTCAAATGCACCATTTCGCTTTTTTTTCTTTTCTGTTTTCACCGATCGAAATGCTTTTAAATTCGGATTGAGCTTATTTTATGTTTCTTGATTGCTTATCATGATCTCTTAAGCAACCTTTAGGATTAGTGATTAACCTTTAGTAACTTGTAGGAATTGTTAGTGGTTTTGATAATGGTTGAAGCTTGTGTATGTCCTAGCATCCCCGTCCAAACAAATTTCAAAGCAACTTGCACAAGCCCTTTTCTCAAACCTCTAATAAGCTTGATATAAGCTCATCTTAGTTTACATTTAGTGTTTTTTAGAATCTTGAATATATGTATTTTATTTGTTCTTAGTTTATTTAGGATTTTATAGTTGTTAGAATGCTTATTTATAAGTTAAAAATGCCCATGCTAGGCTGTTGTAAAACACTTAGTGCAGCAGCACAGTAGGGAATTTGATGACATTTGGTTTGCTCATTTAGCTTATTTTAGTACTTAGTAGGTCCCCTTTAGATGCTTTAGGATAGTTCCAATTTAGTTTAATTTACTTGAAGCTTTTACAAGCTTATTGTTGCTTATAGGAACCTTAGTAACTTGCAACCAAATGTTCCTTAGTCCTTTAACTGCTTTCACTGTGAATAAGCGCTTATCTGACTTCTTTTGGAGTTTTGTAAGTTTAGTTTTTGTAAAAGTTTTATCTTGTTCCCTGCTCAATTGCAAAGCAAAAAAAAAAAAAAAAAAAGTAGCAGACGAGGGATTCAACCTAGGACTCAGATGGTCCGTGCGCCACACCGTACACCAAACCCAACTGTTTTTGAGCCACTTTTTGTTTATATTTTGCA
Source organism: Chrysanthemum lavandulifolium (assembly GCA_022545495.1). Lineage (NCBI taxonomy): Eukaryota > Viridiplantae > Streptophyta > Magnoliopsida > Asterales > Asteraceae > Chrysanthemum > Chrysanthemum lavandulifolium. The sequence continues at coordinate 240,936,883 of CM040242.1, forward strand.
CTTTTAATTATTTAACAATTAGTTAGAATTACTTATTTGTTAATTTCCCAAAGCCAAAAAATTCAAATAAATAAGTGAGCAAAAGGCAAGAGGGGATTCGAACCCAAGGCCTCCCGCCTGCCAGCCCACGCTCAAAGACACACCGCATGACCACTTGCCCTTGGGTCTTTCTTGTGTTTTAACTTGCAACATTTATTACTTAACTAAGTTTGTAGTTTTAAGCTAAAGCTTTTTCTAGCTTATTTCGTGGCTTATTTCCAAAACAAGCACATGTTTTCTTATTTTCTTAGGCTTAGTATACAACATAGTAGTTTTGTGAAATTTTGATTTTTCCAAAATCATTTAGTATTTTTAATTAATTAATTAATTAGTTAAATCTAGTTTTTAATTCATAATAAATAAATAAAAACTCAAAAAATACCCGCTTTTTTCTAAAATTATTTTTAGTCATTTAGAATGTAGGAAAATTTGTTTTGCACTCGTGGGACTTAGTTTTCTTATTTTTCTTTTGAGGCTCGGGATTAGCTTGGGTTTTCACGCTTTTTAGTTTTAGCACCCTAGGATGTAGTTTAGCCGCTTTATCATTCCTTAGGCTTAGTAGTAGTTAATTTGTAGTTTATTAGGGTTCCCTTGCCTTATTTTCATTCCCATTATTTAATTTGTAGGATAACGTAATCAAAATCCAAAATTTGTTAAACCAATTCAAGTTCTAATCACGAAACTAAACGACACCGTCAATTTCACACCTCGTTGGGACACGACCCGGGGAAATCACTTTCCCGGTATCACTTTTATTACACCCGTAAAGTTTGGCACGTTAACCCTTTTCCTAAAAGGTTGATTTGTCGAATTTTACGGTTAATTTGATATTGTTGATATTTGTGTTTTTCACACACGAACTAAATTTTGGCACCGCTGCCGGGGAGGTGTGTTGCGACAATATCGTGATTTTTGCGATTTGTGACTTGAAGAACCTTCCTCGTAAAGTTATTGCTTTTTTAAAAAATAATAATAATAATAATAATAATAATACAAAAATACAAAAATATTTTTCTTTTCTTTGTATATATGTAAAAGATAAAAATACAAAAAGATTTTTGCTTGTTGTTTTAAATAAAAAAGAACACACAATCAATATAACATTCTCAACTGAGGTGTTATCATTATAAGTTCCCGAAAAAGATTTAAAACTTGCCTTTGTGTCACTTGCGTGAATACGCTTGTGATTATTGGTTTAAGTTCACCGTGTTTTGCCTCGGTCTTGTTTTAATTGAAAGTGTTGTTTTGAAAGTGCATGTGCACTCGCCTTGAAAAATCCAAAATATTCTTCCCATTCCTCTTGACCATTTGATTCTATCTCTTTAACCTCTACATGTTTAATTCTCATGGCAACGTTCGATTATCATCGTTGTTTCCACTGCAAAAGCCGTATGGAAGAGGATCAACTCTATTGTCAGAATCCGGATTGTTTATGCAAGCGATGTGGAAGGATGGGTGCAAGCAAATATTGTTATTGGTGCGAATTATCCGATAAACACTCTCTCGATGATTCTCCAAGTTTTTCCGACCATCCGCCACAACCCGATGTTTCTTGTATTGTCTCTGAGCCCAAACCGTCGTGAATTGATCAAAATCTTCGCGATTACGATTAAGAGAAAAGAGCAAGAACCGGAGACCAAAACGGAAGTGATGGAAATTGCTAGCTCCGAGAGCACACCACTTGTCCCACCTCCGGATTTTTCAAAATGTTCTTCGAGACTTGATAGTCATTCGAGATCACCATGTTGGTTTTGTTGATTCTTTGAATGAGCCGATTCCTTCTCATAACTCTCAAATAGAATCGCTTATTCCTTGTGTCGGTTGTGGTGAGCCTCTTTTGGTTCACCCCGTCACGGTGTACGTGTGCAAGTGTGGTAATGATATTCATAACGGAGTTGTTTGTTTTGTGGTTCGAGGAATTCATTTGATTATGATCCTAATTCGAACTCATTTAACGACCCTCAAATTTTTCCAACTACCCACCACAACCCGACTTATCTTCATATAATCAACATAATCACTTGTGAATTTTGTGGAGGTCCTCACCAGGATTTGAGTGTCAATCCGAAACACGCTTGTCTATGAAGCAGCCTCCGGTGATGCTCGTAACATTGGTTATGACCAATATCTATATAATTCACCATCCGGACTCAACATTTTTATTGTTGTGAATATTGTGGAGGTCCCATTTCACTCGATTGTCAAACAGGAATCCATTTCCTTGTAACAATTACGACTATCCATATCACGACCAACCTCCACAAGGTTAAATGACTCAAACTCCTCAAAGAAACCCAACAAGACACTTATTTAGAGCTTCCGAGTCCTGTGAAAAGAACTCGAGGAGTTGAGTAAAACAAAGATTTCATAATGTTCCCGCTTTTTCTTGTATATATTGTGGGGGTCTTCATGATGATTATCAATGTCAACCTTCCGGTTTTGACAAATCTCCACTCCCACAATGTCCCGTCATTCAAAATTCACATGAGAAATCCATGGAAGAATTGCTAGTCAAGAGTGTGCTAAAATAAATTCCCAAATTGCCTTTGAAAAATCTATTAGGGAATCAATTGCACAAGAAAAGCAATGATCTAGCTCTCAATTTCGCTTTATTCCCGATGATGGTGATGATGAGGATGCACTTGGTATCCTACAATTTTATAAAGATTCATCGATTCATCACTTGATATTCCAGCAGTTGAGATTCATTCTCAAACAACGCTATCACACCAAGCTCCCACTCACTCTCCGAACACGGGGACGAGCATCTTGACACTGCTCTCGAAAAGGAATCGGACGAATTCATAAAGTCTAGTGTTGAGGACCTTGTCCCAATCCGAGAGAGTCACATGGAACTTTGACCATATGTGTGATATCCTTCCCTCTTGAGTGTTCAAAAGATCATTTTGAGACTTTCTCCGATTTTAGCGATGATTGTAAATCTTATGGAGACATTGAAAATGTTGAGGCATCACTTTCACATTTTGATGTTGATCCTCTTCTTGAGGAGTTCACCGATGAACTCACTCACATCATTCCACTTTCATCGAAGTGATGATGATCTCTTTGATTTCAAAGCCAACCTAGGAGAAATTGAAAGTCTCCTTTGTAATGATCGCTCACTCACTTCTTATCCCAACAAATCCAATAGAGAATGTTAATCACTTTGTTCCCGAATCGCTCAAAACAACTCTCACTAATCCTCTATTTGAATTCGACTGAATTCACTTTAATTTCGAGAATCTACTCTTTGATACTCGATTGAGGATAGTGATGAGTCTACAATGGAACAAGAGTTCACACATTCACTTCATGTGAATGATTCTCTTTACGAGGAGTTCTCCTTTGAACTCACTCATATCATATCTCTACCGTAGTATGATAACTTCCACTTTGATCTAGACATAAATGATATTTGTGTTCCGGAGGAAATGTTCTCGACCATGAGAACTTGCTTGATATCAAAATCCCATCCCTCCCACCCGAATATGTCTTGATCAAATGAGCTTTAATGATGACATTCATGATCCGTAAATCATGAATTCCCTTCCGATAATATTGAGTTAGTCATGATTTTATCATGATTTTCTTTCTTTTCTTCACATATGGTGCGACTTCGCCCTTTTCTCATTCGGGAATGAGGACACTATTTTTGATCCCGGCATTTTCATTTATCATTTTGAGCCGGTTCTATGTATATCTCATTGGTGTGGAACTTTCACGTACTTCAATGTTTATACAAACATCTTGAATGAAAGTCCGATGGAGATTGTCACTTCCACTTACTTCCCATGAACAAATTAATTCGGGTCGAGTCAAGCTAGCGACTCGGTAATCAAAACAAGAGTATTATAACATGGGTTTTCACCGTGTGTAACACCTTAGTGGGGAGATGCCCACATGTTGTATATACATCTAAAATGAATGAAAATTTCAAAAAAAAAAAAAAAAAAAAAAAAAATTGTTGGTTTCTACACTTAGTTAGTAATGTTATCTTTTTACGCTCAGGGGTTCGACATAATAGCGGGACTTTGAATATTGAGGACAATATTCATTTCTATGTGGGGAAATTCGCGAATTTGATCATAAATGTACCCTTTAGTCCCTTTTTCCCCAAAATGGCCAAATTTAATTATAAAATTTTTTTAGTGGAAGTACTATGTACTAAACACAACAAATGGTAATCAGTCCACCATGTCTAACCCACATAAGGATTGGCTAATCCAGGAGCAAACGGCTCTTGGTAAAGATATCTCAAATCCGTTGACGGCTTGCAATTTGCCCAAAATTGTATGGTGTTCAACTCACCATATCTTTAATTAGTGAAGAGTTGGCTAGCCCGCAAGTTTATGGCTTGTGGTAAAGGCAGTTGAAAAACCATAATTGGTAATCGACTCACCAAAGATATTTTATCTAAGAGTTGGCTAGTCCGTATAAACGGCTTCGTAAAGACAAATCAAAACCGTTGAAAGCTGGTGATTTGCTCAAAATCATTTGGTTATCATTGTACCAAGGTTCTTACTTGAACTGAAACAATTGGCTACTCCAGAAGTAATGGCTTTTGGTAAAGAGATTCAAATCCATTATGTTTTCTCAAAAGATTGCTAGGGACTAGCAATAGTTTAGTGTGGGGGATTGATGAGTGTCTAAATACTCATCATTTTATTCCCATTTAAACTGCAAAAACATTTAAAAACGCTCAGAAATGCATCAAAATACTGAAAATATCCCAAAATTGCGTTTTATATGTTTCAGATGCAAAATTATTGAAAACAAATGAAAAACGAACAAAGTTTGCATAATTGGCGCTTCGGTCCCCGACTTTCAAAATTGGCGTAAATAGTCCCTGAGCACTTATTTTAAAAGAAAAGTCACCAAAGGTCCTTTTGAAATCATAAGTTGTCATAATTAGTCCTTTGGTGAAAAATTTCAAAAGTTTTGAGAAATTACAAGTTTAGTCTCCGGAGTTTCAGATATTGGCAAAAATAGTCCTTGGAAATGAAAAAAAAAATGGAAAATAATTATTTTTTGTCCTTGTACTATCGAAGATTGGCAAGATTGGTCCATGTGATAAATTTCGAAAGTTGGTAAGATCAACCCTTGAAGAATTGGGAAATGGCAAAAATGGTCCTTGTGTATTACTTCCAAATCAAAACCATAAAAAAATAAATAAATAAACCACCCTTACCCTTACCCTTTCCCTTACCCGATTTCAACCCAAAACCAGAACACAATAAAAACCCACTAGACACCCACCACCCCCGCCCACCTTTCCTCCTTTTCCTTCCTCTTTCTTCCTTCTCCGACACTCAACCCCATGGACGGCTCGTGATTGATGCAAAGATTGTACCTAACTAATTGATGGCTTGATGATCACTGTATAGCACAAGTTGGTCTTTGCTTGTTTACCACTCAAAAAAGAAACACAAGACATAGTAAGAAGAAGAGAGAAGACCCAAGTAGCTTTTTATATAAATAGCTTGTATGCCATTTGTATGGGCAGTCTTAGTTTTTGTTTTTAGTCTAGAATTTGTCTTTGTTCTAGTCCATGTTTCTAATTACTGTCTTTTAAATTTAATGTACTTCCTGAATTTAAATTTTAAGTTCTCAGTTTGGTTTACTTTAATTAATCAATTTGGCTCAGTTTAATAGATTGTTGTCTAAATTCATGTTTAAGACATACACTTGGTTTAGATTCTTGCTGAAATACTTGTTCTTAGTTATGAAAGCTTGATTGTGCTCAAGAATATTACAAAAATTTTCAATTAAATTCAAAGCTTACAAATCCGTTTTTAGAAAAATCATTTTATGCCCACAAGGGACTGTTTGTATCAGCGGAATTTTGGGTCAAAATTCAGTTTTTGACCCATGTTTGGGTCAAACTAGGATAGCTTACTCACAAACTAGTCTAATTTTTAATTTCACAATCTTTGGTAATAGTTTTAGTTGCACATTTGTTTTTGGGATTGAACATGAGAATCTGTCAAAGCCTTGCTGTCCATTTCTCCTCATCAGGTCATCCTTATGCTTCAATTTAGGTGTGTTAAATTTAGATTTAGGTTTAGATTTTGTTTATGCTTATAGTTAGTATTACTAGTTCAATTTGTGTTAGCTTATTCTTAACTTTTGAGCTCATTTACTTGCTTATTTAATGCCCTCAAATGCACCATTTCTGTTTTTTTTTCTTTTCCTGTTTTCAGCCCCTGATCAGCAGCTGCTTTTAAATTCTGGATTGAGCTTATTTTATGTTTCTTGATTGCTTATCATGATCTCTTAAGCAACCTTTAGGATTAGTGATTAACCTTTAGTAACTTGTAGGAATTGTTAGTGGTTTTGATAGTGGTTCAAGCTTGTGTATGTCCTAGCATCCCCGTCCAAACAATTTTCAAAGAGACTTGCACAAGCCCTTTTCTCAAATTTCTAATAAGCTTGATATAAGCTCATCTTAGTTTACATTTAGTGTTTTTAGAATCTTGAATATATGTATTTTATTTGTTCTTAGTTTATTTAGGATTTTATAGTTGTTAGAATGCTTATTTATAAGTTAAAATGCCCATGCTAGTCAGTTAAAACACTTAGCGCAAAGAAGACAAGAGGGAATTTGATGACATTTGGTTTGCTCATTTAGCTTATTTTAGTACTTAGTAGGTCCCCTTTAGATGCTTTAGGATAGTTCCAATTTAGTTTAATTTACTTGAAGCTTTTACAAGCTTATTGTTGCTTATAGGAACCTTAGTAACTTGCAACCAAATGACCTTTAGTCCTTTAATCTGTCACTGTGAATAAGCGCTTTATACGACTTCTTTTGAGTTTTGTAAGTTTAGTTTTTGTAAAAGTTTTATCTTGTTCCCTGCTCGAATTGCAAAAAAAAAAAAAAAAAAAAAAAAGTGCAAGTGGATTCGAACCCAGATCTGTATGGTCTCATGGCGCCACACTAGACACCAAACCCAACTGTTCTTGAGCCACTTTTTTTTATATTTTGCACTTTTAATTATTTAACAATTAGTTAGAATTACTTATTTGTTAATTTCCCAAAGCCAAAAAAATTCAAATAAATAAGTGAGCAAAAGGCAAGAGGTGGGATTCAACCCAAGGCCTCCCCGCCTGATCCACGCTCAAAGACACACCGCATGACCACTTGCCCTTGGGTCTTTCTTGTGTTTTAACTTGCAACATTTATTACTTAACTAAGTTTGTAGTTTTAAGCTAAAGCTTTTTTCTAGCTTATTTCGTGGCTTATTTCCAAAACAAGCACATGTTTTCTTATTTTTCTTAGGCTTAGTATACAACATAGTAGTTTTTGTGAAATTTTCAGATTTTTCCAAAATCATTTAGTATTTTTAATTAATTAATTAGTTAAATCTAGTTTTTAATTCATAATAAATAAATAAAAACTCAAAAAAATACCCGGCTTTTTTCTAAAATTATTTTTAGTCATTTAGAATGTAGGAAAATTTGTTTTGCACTCGTAGGACTTAGTTTTCTTATTTTTCTCTTTTTGAGGCTCGGGATTAGCCCGGGTTTTCACGTTTTTTAGTTTTAGCACCCTAGGATGTAGTTTAGCGTGCTTTATCATTCCTTAGGCTTAGTAGTAGTTAATTTGTAGTTTATTAGGTTCCTTGCCTTATTTTCATTCCCATTATTTAATTTGTAGGATAACGAATCAAAATCCAAAATTTGTTAAACCAATTCAAGTTCTAATCACGAAACTAAACGACACCGTCAATTTCACACCTCGTCAGACACGCACCGGGAAATCACTTTCCAGGTATCACTTTTATCACACCCGTAAAGTTTGCACGTTAACCCTTTTCCTAAAAGGTTGATTTGTCGAATTTTACTGCTAATTTGATATTGTTGATATTTGTGTTTTCACACATAGTGGACCGATGAAAATCTATTCTCATCAAAGTTTGCATCCCTTGATTCAATTATAGAGTTAATTGAAACATATTCATTAGGTTCAATAACATAGAACCTAAAAGCCTTGGAATGCTCAAGATATCCAACAAAGATGCAATCAATGCCTCTTTCACCCAAAGTTTTCGCTTTGGATCGTGGAGTCTTACAATGTTTCTACAACCCCAAACCCCGAGATAGTTCAGTTTAGTCCAGAGTTCATAAGGGTAGTTTTGTTCCTTTTGTTGGGAACCCTATTTAATAAATAGCAAGTCGTTAACATAGCTTCACCCGTAACCTTTAACTCATTCCCGAATAGACAACATGGAATTAACCATCTCCTTCAAGACTGCTTTTCCTTTCGTAAATACCATTTTGTTTGAGGAGTATAGTGGAGCAATCGCTTCATGGATAATACCAACAGACTAAAAATATCGACTACCATGTACTCACCTCCCCTATCGCCCCTTAATCTTTTGATCGTGACCCAAGTTGTAATTCAACTTCGCTTTAAATACTTTGAATTTATCTAATGCTTCATCCTTAGTATGTAATGTATAGACATAATAAAACCTAGAAGCATCATCAATAAATGTCACAAAGTATTTCTTATTCCCCAAAGAGGGAGCGGTATGCAAATCACATTGTGTCATCGTAGTTAGCTCTAAGAGCTTAGTCTCACGACACACCGAAAAGGTTTCTTGGTTATCTTGGTCAACATGCAAGTTTTACACCTTTCGGTGTCCATGTCAAATGTTGGGATTAACCCATCCTTAGACATCTTTTGCATCCTTTTATAGTGTACATGGCCAAGTCTAGCATGCCATAGGGTAGAGTCACCAGTCGTAGGTGGTCACAAAGGCTGAATTAACACAATCAGTGACAATATTAAGCCTGAACATTTGGTTACACAAATAGCCAAAACCAATAAAAGTACCACTTTTAAACAAGACAAATTTATCAGACTTAATAACTTGTTTATATCCATGATTATTCAAAATACTACTTGAAACCAAGTTCTTCCTTATATCGTGAACATGAATAACATTAAACAAAGTTACAATCTTTCCGTAACTAAATCTAAGATCTACACAACCACCGACTATGCACCAAGGTTGTTGACTCATTTCCCATGTGAAGAATAGAACCATCATTCGTTGACTCATAAGTCTTGAACCAGCTTTTATCTTTGCACATGAATCAACGTGCACCGTAGTCAACCCACCACGCAACAACATCATCCTCGCACATAATAAGATTCTTATACATATGTAACATAATAAACCAAAAGACTTATTAAACATATTTCGACCTTTCAAATGAGTTGGTAGAACCACGACTCACTCGAACCATTAGTGCCCGATCCATTGGCTTTACCACCAACCCACACTTTGCAATCCCTTTTAATGTGACCCTTTTTCCACATTTCCAACAAGTAGGTGTTGCCTTCTTGTTAGGATCTCGCCACTTGTGTTATCATGATGTTTACGCTTGCTTTTTGTTGTCATTGTACCGTGGAGTTGTTATGCTCCACCATATTGACAACAGATGCACCAAGAGTATTGCTACTCTTTGGCTTGTCATTATCCCGCACCCTCGAGAGATTCCTCAATGCGCAGATGACCGCCAACTCAAGAGTTAACTCCTCCTTCTTATGTTTCAAGGTATGCTTGAAATCTTTCCAAAAGGGGAAGTTTATCAATGATACAAGAGAAATAGCCTCATCCATGTTCATATTGTGTTGTGTAAACCTTCCAAGTATACCAAGAAGTTCATTGTATTGTTCCATAAATGGTCTTGAATCGCTCATTTTGTAATTTGTGAAATTACTTACAAGGAACTTCATCGATGCATCCTCGACATATATTTGGCATCCAAGGAATCCTATAGTTCTTTGGAAGATTCAAAGTTCGATAAATTTCAAACATGAGAATCATTCATACCATTGAGAATTAAACCTCTCGCAAATGTAGTCATCATTCTCCCATTTGCTCCTTCTCCCGATCCGCTCCACAAGAGCATCATCCCCGCCATCGAATAGGTGTGGTTAGCACATACACCACGCCATGCCGGAAAGCAAGAAGTGCATCTTCTTCGCCATCTCCTCAAGTCCACCTCTTTAAACTTATCAAGCTTGGCAAAGTTTGAAGCCATGTGTTTCATTGCAAAGCAGTTCTATTGATTATCACAAATAGTTTACTTTGATTGTTGGTATGGTAGTTCCCGAGCAGGTAAGATAATCAAAGCAAGAATACCACTAGGTGGTTATCGGATATCACTGAAATAGTGTAATCACTTTCCAAAGTAAACTATTCGACCTTAATGCCTGGGTATCATGAATATCTACTCGGGATAAGACCAAATGTGTGTTAGTGATTTAGGCACAAATCAATAACCATGCGCTTTTAAGTGTATTTCGTTTTTCTGTATCTCCTCATGCATCATCTGATTTCCTATTTATAGGAAAAGACACATAGCTTAGACCAACGGAATTATGAGGATTAATCAGCCCATTAATAGCCTCATAATCATCCCCATTAAAGCTAATAGTGGTTACATGACCAATTAAACGTGGTCATTAAGTAGTTATAACCGCTACTGAATAGGTCAAAGCTATTAAGTTAATTATAATTCAGTGATGAGCAAGTCCGAGAGAGTTGCTCATCGAATGTATTCACCGTAAGTTCACCTACGTAAGACATGAACTATCTGATGACACCACTCCCTGATGAGATCCATTAGCTTATTACTCAAAGAGTACAAAGCTAAGCTCATCAGCCTGATGAATATCGTTCATAGTCAACTCACTGAAGAGTAAACTCCCTGAACTTCATCAAAGACTGAATCACACTTCACCACTATAAGAGTCAGGGTGTTCAGGGACCTTATGGGTGTACACTCCGTACCTCCTGACCCATTACCAGGTGTGAACTAATCGCACAAGTGCACTAAATTTTCCAACAAAAACACAAGATAGATTGAGGCAATGGGACGTCTGCATTGATGTTGACTTAAACCTGCTTCGATGCCCCTTGTGTAAAGGTCAACTTGATTCACATGAGCATTTGTTTTTCGAATGCTCGTTTTCAATGTTGGTTTGGTCTATGGTTTTAAAGGAAGAGGATCTTCCAAGTGTGTCCCTTATTTTGGATGATGTGCTTGCCTGGTTACTTCCCATTTCGAAGAACAACAACGTCATTTAGCATTGTGGGTCGTCTCTGTATGTGAGCGACTTCTTATTTCATTTGGCAGAGAGGAACAATATAATTCATAACAAGCCGAAGCGAAGCAAGAGGAAGTTGTGACAATTATATTGGACACGGTTCGGTTGAAGATAAAGCTTCGCTAAGTTCAAAAGAAAACCACGGGTTACCAAGCTTTTGGAAACTTGGAAGATTTAGATGTAGTTATGCAAATAGTTGAGCACAGCCTCTTGAGTTACATTTGTATTTGTTGGTTGATGTGTTAGCGTGTTTTGCTTGGATGTCCATGGTTGCTTGTTGCAAGCCATGTAGTTTTTTTGTAGAGTAGTTCACGTCTACTCTAATTGTACTTAACTCATTAATTTTTTTATATATTCACCGTGTATAATCCCTTTACCCAAAAAAAAAGTTTAGATACAAATTTAGTCATATTCATCACTTCCATTATTTTTATTGGTGATTATGAAGAAATGGAAACGAACTAAACAATATTGAAGAGAGAAACAAAGTGTCAAGCCTAATCATAAATTTTGAAACACATAACATAAGTGATTCACTTAAAAATGTATATTAGCCTCTTTCTTTTGATTAGGCTTGACACTTTGTTGGCAAATGTGTTTGGACTTAAGTCACAAACTAAATCAAGACTAGATATTGGGCTTGTAGGAGAAAATCCATTGTATGAATAAGAAAGGTGTAGTCATACATACACACATATATATATATATATGAATATATATATATATATATATATATATAAGAGGCATGCACATATTATTCCACGTGACATCCCATAATGCCATGTCATTATTCCATGTCATCATTGAATTTATGTGGCATTTTTTTAACACATGTGGCATTTTATTTTAAATTTGTTTTGAATTTTGTGTTTTTTTAATTTTTAAATTATAAAATTCGGTATGTATTAGTGTATTTTTAATTTTAAGTATGTAAAATTTGGTTTAATTAAAAAGAAGACAAGCATTGGATTTGAACTTGGGTCATTCATAAGTTATTTAAACAACTTACCAATAGACTAAATTGTTTTTTGATTTATATGTTCCAAATCATTACAAATAAGGACATGTAAAAAAAATCTATATTTTTAATTTAGGAATATATATTATGAAGATAACAATTAAAAAAAAATGATATATATTACCTTACAAGATAATTATACCTTATATATTTTTAACCTAATTTTTCTCTATAAATACACCCTATTATTAACTTCATAATTTATCGACTTTGAAATTTTATTCACTTATCAGATATCGGATTACATGTATTGTTATTTAATCTAGATTGGCTTTTGTTAATTCCTTCTGTTACTATTAAATGTGTTTAAAAAACAGTTGCACTACAAATGGTTAAAAGACGAGAACAAACAAGGAACTAGAGAGTTGATATGAAGACAAGCATTTGAATGGTGAACTTGCTGTGAAACAAGCCTTTGGATACAAGTACTTAACCCTTTTAATATCCTAAAAATTTTATTTATTAATTGTTACTTTAAGGTTGCTCGTTTTTATATATTTTCTAATAATTAGTTATTGCTCTAATGGAGTAACAAGTAGCGTTGCTAAGGTTCTTGAGGTGTTATTGAATATGTTAAGGTAAAATAGTATAAAGGCATTATAATGTTGTGGCATGGAATGAAACACATTACTTGATTAGTAAGTGCGCCATTAAAAGAGCACAAATTGTAAACCATTGTAATGCTTATCACCACTTTCAAACTCTTTGGACTTGGTAAAAATGGGTTTTAATGTAATATTGTAACCAGCGATTCATGTAGAGAATGCTATTCTAGATCTAAATAAGACTTTTCATGTGGATGGATTACTACTTCCTTAATTTAAATCCTCACTGAGGAGCGACATCTCCTCTACCATTACTTTTGGGACCATGGGCAACAAGTACTAATTGTTTTTGAGCTAACTTATTTTTCTATTAATTGGTTGTTTCAAATTATTATAATTTTGGATCTGATTCTATAAATATTTACTCAAATTCGGATAAAAGTAAACAAATTGCATTTTTGTGTGTAGGGTTCTATACTTTTATCTTTGTTAGTGAATATGTAGGAGCATCTTTAGACTATATGTATTGGGGGTGACACGAAGTCCATACCGCATAACATACCTATGAAAGCAGGGGACACGAGAATCCATGATTCATAGCCAAAGGTATGACAGATGTACATGGATAGAGATAAAGACATTGAATACCATTACGGGAGGATTGTGATAATCCGACATGTTTTTAGCATCTCGACACAACAACTTGCATCGGGGTGATAAATGGGATCTTCGTATGTATTTGTTACATGCCTAATCTTATTACTTTCTTGCATTATTAAAAAATACCGGTTTTGACCCATTTGATTGGACTTATATGAATTTACTTTATTTTGAATGAGTCGAAAGTCTTTATCGAAAGTGCTTGGTTTGAACACCCTAAATTGAAAGCAGAACCAGTGTTAAACATCACGACTAGGTGAAAAGTCGCTCGACCTACATCAAAAGTTTGAATATTAAAGTGTCAAAAATTTCTTTGTTGAAGATTAAATGGATTAATACATCGGATGTTATAAATTACGACAAAATGTAGGTTAATTCAACTGCTTGAAGTCGTATTGATACTAACCCATATGAATTTGTAAATATTATGCGGTGACTTTGTGTAACTTAACCCACACTGTTTTGACCGTTAGTGCACTATGGATGTTCTTAAAACTTTGATTTCTTAATACGATATAATCAAGAATCTAAATCCATAATCACTTTATTAGAGCGCGGTCAAAGTAGTACTTTATCTGCGTTTCTAACCTAATGTGGTTACTTGACAATTGGTCGGGAAGGCTTTCATTTGTGCAAACCGTTCGACTCAAGATTGTAAGAGGCGGAATGTAACAAACCATGTTTGAGCGAAAATTCTTGTAGCGATATGGGTTTTAAACACTTACGCTTTCCTTTTCTATATGATGTTAAAGTTAGTGTAGCAGGGTGGTGCCACAACATCGTCGAGACCGAGGCACTGTGGTGGTGTAGCTTCCATTGTGACTTCATCGGTTTCATCAAATGCTTACGTATCGAAAAAAACCGATAATGTTGTGCAAATGGACTCTACATAAAATGCTTTTATTGATCTTTGCAAATGCTTATAACGTGTTAGTATCACTTGAAGTGTTGATGACTAAAAGAGATCTTGCGACTGTTGCTCGAACACATACCATGAAACAACATGTATTCATTTGTTTTAATTTATATATAATAACAAGAGTTGCATAAAACATGTTCAGTTCAATGTGACAGCGTGGAATACCATATTGTTGACTTAGTATATACTATCGAATTGTATTGGAAAAAGGTGATGAGGTGGGGTTTTTTTTATTTTTTTTATTTTTTATTTTTTATGAGGCTATTACGTTGAGCTTTTATATATTTGAATAAGTACATAGGATAAATTTGATAAGTACTAAAGAAAGAGTTTTGAAAAGGTCGAACCGGTTAAATAACTAAATCGAACTTGATGTCGTCTTTTGTTGACTTCTTCTTTGTAAGCGTGGTTTCATGTTGTCAATTGAAAATACCTTGAATCATAAAAAAAATATTTGACGGGTTTTATGGGGAAAAAAAGCTTATTATGCAATATGCGATCAAAGTTCCTACTTAAAATAGCATGGAGAAGCCCAAACTTTTGTGATTATGCAAAAAAAGGCTGGTTTCATGTAGTTTCAATAGCAGATTGATTTATGTTTTTCACTGTAACATGCTTTCTTTGGCAGAGAATGTGGAGAAGCTCAAATTTTTGTGAGCTTCAACTGGATAATAACTTTTCGCGTTGAAAATGCTATCTGTACAAGTGAGGTAAGGCATGTTCCACCATTAGTAACAAAAATGTTTACTTTTGTTAAATTTGTGTATATCTTCAATTGTATTTACGCTTTGCGTTTTATGTTGGCTGCAGCTACTTACCGTATTGATTTGCATACAAATAAATAATTATTCTTTATATCAGTAGTTAACTATACTATAGGCAAATGTCCCATATCAATGCCTCATATCCGACCACTCCTGCACAAATAATAAATGTTTTGAGTTTTGCCTTTTGCTACATCAATGACACCATCCACATGTGAAAGTGAGCATAGTAATTTTTCTCATGATCCGCTTAAGTTTGCTATCAAGATGCTTTTAGGTTCGTTCTTAAATCATAATGCTTCTATTGAGTTCGCAAGACTGCATTTGAATAATATTTTTCCAAGAAGATAGGAAATTTGATATGGTAATGCCAACGTGACAAGTTATCGTTAAAGGACACAATTAAGAATTCAATGTATGATAAATATAGGGATAATATTTTTCTTCTGATGCATACAGATGGATGCGTTAACATGCTTTGCACCAGGAATGATAGCATTAAGGTCATCTGGTTATAGGCTTTCGATTTTGCAAGATTCTCAAATTTGGCCAAAGAGGTATCGTAATAATACTCCATTCATCCAAATATAAATACAACCGAAAAAGAGTTGATCAAAATAGACCAAAAGAATGAAATCGTGTACTTGATCAAAATAGATCAATGTTGATTCAAGCTTATTCAAGTAGGCAACTTTTGACACTTCTAGATTACGGATACTTCAATGGAAAAATGTTTTTGAGCAATCTAACCTTTAGAATGCAGTGACTCAACACCGTTTGCGGTAAATTTCCATAGTTTTCATGCAACTGTATGTTTTTTTTAGTTGTGCATATATCTTATATAGTTTTGATTTTTAAATGTTAATTTGTTTGTGGTTTGAGCTTAATTACGAGATTGTGATATAATTGCCCCTGGATGTATGTATGTTATTCGAAGAAAATTTGCTTCATTAGCTTAGACGAGTATTGGACTTGGGTCAAAGAATGATCATAAATGGTATATACATGCCCCTCATGTTTATCAGACCAATGAGTTCAAATTTGAGCATGAAATTGATAATTTTGTGTATTATTATGTAGTTAAATTACTTAAAGATATCTTTTAGTTTTGTAGGTTACCCTATTTAAGCCAAGCTTTTAATACTCGGGGTTATATTGCAGGTGACAAATGCGGTAATTAAGAAACCGCCTTACGACCACTTTCATAGAAGATTTTTTATGATATACACAATTGTGGAACTTTATCGTACTTCTAATAAAGTATCTAGGAGCATCTTCATGCAAGGGTGAGCAATATATTTCTTATCAAATTAAGTGATTTACCATGTAAACATCATAAGTGTCTATATTCATCTAAATGTTATATTTAAGGCTCATTTGTACACTATCGTGGAACTTTGTCGTACTTTTGACCAATTATTTAAGGAGAACCTTGATGTAGGGTAAGATTTTGCGATCACATACATTTCGTCTGAAGGAAATCGTGAGGAAGTCAACTGGGGAAACTGAGGTGAGACTTTTAAGAAACATTTGTTGCTATTTCTTTGTTCCCTTTTAAGCTTTGAAATTGATTGTAGCTATTTTGATTATAAACGGAGAATGTTAGAAAACATTTACTCTAAACTTTAACAGGTAGAGGTGGCATTTCAATACATTTACTTATGAATGGGTTGATGGCAGATGCCTTTTTATCTTAAATAGGTTAGCATTACACAAAGTTGTATCGATTTGGAAACGGGTTAAAGACACCCGATATGAGATATTTTTAGCTCAAACGGGTTAGATTAAATCTTGATGATCTTTTTTGTAGGATTGCTTAGTAATACAATGATTGACATTATCAGCTCCGTGTGGCATAACTTATTTTTCATTAATTTAATTTATATTGTTTTGCATCTGTAATTAATGATACAAGGAGTATGTTAGTGAATTTTAAATGTTTATTAATAAATCAAATTGAATGTTTGCATTTAAGAAAAACCAACAGGAAATAAAAAAAACACGTATCTCTGCAAAAATAGAGCATTATTCATTACTGGAAAATTACAATGTGAGTAGCAATACCATTACTATACTTGCTTAATGTCTGTATCAATTAAAATCACAAATTAAAAGTACAAGTTTTTGTACAGATGGTGAAGAATGGATGGTAAAAAGAGGGTGCTAATAGGCACATTTTAGGTTATAATTGTGACATAAAAGTTTGTGTATGGACTTTGGAATATGCCATGGTTTGGCATTATAGACTCATAAGTCTAAATTGCAATATTCTACTTGTGGTTTGTTGGAAGCTATTACTTTGTTTAAGAAGTGAGTGGTAATAATATTTGATACATAGTCGTATTCACTTGGCGTGATTCTTAATTAGTGTAGCTATGTTAATCTTCTGGGGAATTAATACGAGTTTTGCCATTTAATTGGTGTTTCAGTAAGTTACAAAGTGATTTGTAGCTTACTCACGTTAAGTTCTGACTAAGTATATATTGTTAGCCTTGATAATAATTAATAAGTGATGGTCATTCGCGTTTAGGAACTTTATAGCGTGTGTTAGATATCGTAATAGAATAGTCCAGCTCATGGATTGGGCTAAGCTAAATGGCTATTAGTTAAGTTAAGCTAGCCTTTTATCGCTTGTAATCCAATTCAACCCAATCGAGCCATGAAAGCCCGTTAGGGCGTGTAGAATAAAGTATAAATACCCTCAAATGGTCATTTGAGGGGTGTGCTAAGTGTGTTTTGTGTGTGTTTTCTTTATGGTATAACGTTTCTCTTGTTTTCATCTTTCTCTAAAACATCGCCTATCATAACATCATCAAGTCACCATCTTTCCTTTCTTCTTTCTACTTTCGCATAACATATTGTTTGGGTTTCGTGTATACTTGTATTAGAATTAGTAATTCGGGTATTAAAGAGTCGGTGGCCTCAGAGTATATGTAATCGTTAGAAAGCTCGTGAGTATGTAGTGATTCTTAAGTTAAGTAGTATTTAGCTAAGTAACACCGAGTGGAGGGCAGACAGTCTTTACCCATCGTATGCACGATCATGGCTTCTCATGTGTGGCGATTTATATGAACTATAATACTCTACGCCTCCAAGGGTAGAGTTGAAACTATAATAATATCTTTCACTTTCTCTCGCTAAGTTCCCACAAACCTCTAACTTTCTCTCTGGAATTCCATCTATATGCTACTTTGTGTTATGGTTTGATGTGTATGTGAAAAGTTATATCTACAATTGGTATCAAGAACCATGGTTAGATCATATCTTGCACATCCTTGGACTTCTAGTGGTTTTAGGTGGTTTTTGAGTTTGAAAAAGTTTAGTGGTTTTGCATCATTTGGTTGATTTCTTGTGTTAAAGTTTGAATTTTGTTAGTACTTTTATGTTTAGAATCATCACAGTGTTTGGGTTTTCATTTGGTAGCTTGAATCATCTTGGTTGGGTTGTTTTGGATTGAAAAGTGATGTTTATATGGTTTTCTTGCTAGCGACTTAGCTCACTGGACTATTTTCATCATAGCGACTTGCTTTACAAATTTGTAGCGAGTTCTGGTTTTAGACCTAGCGAGTTAGATCTAGCGAGTTAAAGTACAAGTAGTGGACTACTCCACTACGAGTGGCGACTTTAGTAGTAGCGACTTAGTGCATGTGAGAGTTGCTTTCTTTAGCGACTTGCATCTTTGGCGACTTGATGTGGCAATTCTTGCCAAAATTTCTTTAGCGACTTGAGGTTAGCGAGTTACTATAGCGACTTGCTTTTGTCTAGCGACTTGGGACTCTGGCGACTTAGTTGTCTAGCGAATTAAGTGTTAGCGACTTAGTGCATTATCTTCAGCGACTTAGTGCATTATCTTCTAGAGACTTAAGTGCATTATCTTCAGCGACTTGAGTGATTTACGGTTTCTCTTGATTTAGTAAATCTCGTGAAAGAATCTATTTCGGTTTAATCATAGAGTTATAAAATCCAAGTATAATCTGTTAACATGTCTACCAGCGTCCTACTATCATCTCCCTTGTGCTTGGAGGATGTACAGCGGTGGCTCGGATACTAAATCCACCATTAGCTTGTGAGAATCCCTTCACGATTCTTGGGCTCAGAATCGATTGTATTGCCTTGGAAAGGAAAATGGTGTCAACATTCTCCAATCCATTGATGAAGGACCATATCGAGTTGGAGCGACTAGAGACATACTAGATACTAATGAAGATGGTACTCTGTTTTACGGAATGGACGGACCTAAGATGTATGATGAGCTTGATGATAAGGAGAAAGAGATTCGATCTTGGATATCGGGGCTTGAACATTGTTCTTGAAGGTCTTCTAAAGACATCTACAGGTGATCAATCATAACACTAATGCAAAGCGGTTTGGGATAATGTTAAGATGCTTCTCTCGGGTTGAAATTAACCATGGAAGATGTAGAATCTGACTCTATAGCGAATTTGAGCACTTCAGATGAAACAGGATGAGAATGTCCATGAACACTATGTGAGATTTCATAAGTTAGTGAATGACATGAGAGACATCGGAATGACTATGCCTAACATTCGATTTGAACTGAAATTTGTGAACAACACGAATCCAAGATGGCACAAGTTTGTCACCATTGTGAAGCTAAAGTTGAAGAATACAAACTATAACAACTCTATGCCTTCCTCCTTCGGAATGAGAGACATGCTATGTTTGAAAAATTGATTCTCAATCGATTCAAAACCAACCGAGGAGAACAAGCTCACTAATGAATCAACAGACTTCTACTTTAACATGAATCACAACCAAACATCATAAAGTCATACCCTTGGGTAATGGTAATCTAAACTCATTCACGATCCTATGTTCAAACAAAGGCGATCTTGATGCTCACGTGGGTAACCATCAAATCAACTAGGTCTTCTCATTAGTCAAAATATGAATTCTCTCCCGAGCCAACAACAACCTCGGAAGCGCATCTAACCAGCGCAATCAAGCCCTTGTGTAAAGATGGAAGGATCGTGGTGCAACGATTCAGGAAGGCGATATGATCGGGGGAAGAGGTGGAGTCGGGAGAGGTTATGTTGGCAGCAGAATCGAGGAAGAAATGGTAACCAAGGTCAAGCTAAGCCAATCAAATGTTATAAGCTGTGGTGGTGAAGGACACATTGCAAGGAACTGCGCATCTCAGCGTCCGCAAAATGTCGATTACTTCAGAGATAAGATCTTTCTGGCCTTGGCTCGAGAATGATAGTGCCGCTTTGGATGAAGAGGTTCTTGTTTCTTTCTTGAGGGCAATGCCAAGACCTATGATGCGAGATGTGGATGGCGGCCTATTCGGGAGATAGTCATGATCATCGAGAATGCCTTTCAAGTCACGAACGTGATGCATACCGACTACGATGTAGATGATGGACCTCTCGCATACGCAATTTTCATGGCTAGCATTTCTCCAATGGTTTCTCCCAAGGTCTCTTCTTCACGCAAGGTGGCACATCCAAGGACAAACTCGTCGGTATTAAAACTATCGATGATCTTGATGTGCAGCAGATGCATGACAAAGTACAATCAGCTGAAACTATTGAATCAAATGTTGAAAATATGGGTAATAACAATATTGTCCCATCGATCAATCGTGAAACAAAGTGAAAGTGAAGTTGTACCAAGTGATGCATCTTCTGCGATCGACAAAGACTATGTCTTTGATGATTACTACGCATGTGTTCTCGATGATTAAGTAATTTACGAACTAAATGCCTATAAAGAAGGCGTGTTGCTATTTATGAACAACGTTACAGAAATTTGAGTTGACCACAAGTGAGCCGTGAAATGGATGACCAAGTGAGTGCAGTAATTAGAAAAAGTAAGTTTAGAGAAGAAGTATTGAAACAAGAAATTACATTCCTTGCAAGAAAAACTTTCTAAAACGACTAAGCAAAAACAAGAACTTCAAGAAAATGTGAAAATGCTTAAGCAAGAATTTAATGCAAAGAATCAAAACTCTTGAGAGATTTTCCAATCTGAAAACTTTGAAAAACAAACTTGAAAACAAGTTGTACATACAAGGAAACACCATTCGAATTTGCTTTCATGGTCAAACTAAACATGCCGAGTCTTAGCGATAAGCATAGCATTCCCGTTGAGAACGAAATCGGAGGTAATTAAAAGGCTAGAAATGCTCATAAGGTGCTTTATGATGGTAATGAAATCTTTAAGCCTGGCGAGAAACCTAGTTGCGTTGAGTGCCAGCGAGGAAGATAAGAAATCAAATGAAATCACTAGGGAAAAGATGAATAAAACAAAAGCGATCCAAATGCAAAGAAAAAACATAATTATCACTCCTCATGATTACAAGAAGGAAAACTGGATTTCCTTGAACAAGTTTAAGCCTCGAGACTTTGTTG
>CM040242.1:240958423-241029028 GCA_022545495.1 Chrysanthemum lavandulifolium
GAAACCAATATCAAGAGGAACCAATCAAGAAGAACCGATACTACCAAAGAAACCGATCGGTGGGAACATAAAGTATATATAGCCCCATATCACTCTTCCACTTTGACCAAGAGGAATAAAATCGATGGACCGTAATAAATGATTGAACTCACGTAAACCAATAATACAAACAATACAAGAGAACAACAATATACAAACTAGTACAAACGTGAGACCAATCAGTATAGAAGCCAGTCCACCCATCAGTATTAATCACAAATGACCAAAGTAGACCCACTGTATAACCAGCAGCAACAGTATGCCCAGAAAGTAATCAGTACAAATATATAAACCAACTCTCGTGACCTCCAATTTTCTACCATGTGATGATGGAACAATAATAAATCTAAAAATATACTATGATTCGCTTGACCAAGGGACCAATCAATATCACAAGACAAAGAACACTGTCGACCAATCAAAAATAATTCCCACGTGAACCTCAGCAGCAACAAGTGATAGCTAATAAACCAATTCTAACTCGTGGGACCCAATGACCAGCAGCAATGGCATGATCAGTAGAAACAAAATAGCCAAAATGACGTGGTCACGTTAGCCAATTAACTTCAACAGGAACGAATAAAAATCAGAAGTAACATTCGAATTTGACCAAATAAAATATACACCGAATGTATTATCATGAAACCAGCAGTGCCACGTGACCAACTATAAACACAACGAGCCGATCACAAATAAGGGACCACCAACCATCATTAAAAACGAGAGCCCCACTTCTGATCAAGCACCCCAACAATATTATAATCGGGTGGATATAATACCATCATATGACCAATCTGTTAATACAAATAAGCCTGTAAAAACGTTTATTTATATTTTACGATCTTCTAATGTTTTGTCGATAACAAACTTAAAATCATATTAACGAAACAAATAAAATACGTAAATGGTTTGAACTAATAGTTTCTAACATATTCACATTTTCACATAAAACACTAAAACAAGTATAAGTGATTTTATGATTTAGTAATACATATGTACAACAACTAGTGTTTACATATTTAGATATAATATACACATAACTAATATGTAGTATATTGGGTAATATAAATGGGTAGAAACTTAAGTATCACAACCCATTGGGCAAATACATTGAATGAAGTTGGGTACAACCCAAAGCCCATAACCCATGGATCTTGACCCATAACCCATTGCATGAGATCATGCATATATCATACATGGATAATATCCATAACCCATGGATCAACCCATACCCAAGTGATTAAGTGCATTGCACTCAAAGATACATTGTATCTAGCCAAAGATCCATGGTTCAAACCATGACCCATGACCCATAACCAAAATACCCATGGGCAAGAGGAGATGCTCCACGGATCCCTAGCTTTGTGCTAGCCGGATCCCTTGTGGTAGGGATCCGTGGGATCCGGGAACATGAGGATTTTTCCTCTATAAATAGTGAGCCATTTCTTCATTATTTCTCACCCTTTCTAACACACTTTCTCCCCGAGTTAAAACTCACTAACTTCTGATCCAAGAGATCTATGTTTGTAGTTTTGTTTTTGTGTGATCTTTTAGGTTCCTCTTAAAGGCAAGAACACCACCTTTGAAGTCGAGCAAGCTCAAGTCCATGAGTTGCCATGCTTCCTCATCATCAAGGCTACCAAGTTCTCTTGTTGATGATTCCTTTATTTCTTCAAAGAAGTGTAGTGTTGAAGACATTAGTGAAAGATGTCCAAGTGTCAAGACGAAGATATTAGTGAAGGGTATCTATCGTCTATAGGATAAGCACTTGTGGTAGGTGCTTAGAAGTCAAGACAAAGAAGCATTAGTGAAAGGTGCTTAGAAGTGAAGACACAAGACATTAGTGAAAGGTGTCTTGTAGATCTAGTCAAAGGCATTAGTGAAAGGTGCCTTGATGTACATTCGATATGGTGTGTTTCGATGTACAAGATAGACTAGTATTAGATCCAAGGATATTGATATCCTTGATGATGTTGTAAAGGAGTAGATCTCCTTTGGGATTAGTCGTTGGTGTAGTGTGGTAGTAGTTCCTCCATTTCAATGGAACTAGGTGCTTAGCCTAGTACCTAATAAAGGGTATGCGACGCCAGAAGGTGTAGTTCACCTTGGAGTGAAAGAACTAGGTACTTAGCCTAGTACCTTATAAAGGGTAGGCGACGTTGTGTAGGTGTGGTTCACCTTGGAGTGAAAGAACCCGTGGTTAGCCTAGCACCGGAAAAAGGGTAGGCGACGTTGTGAAGGCTTCTCGCCATAAGGAGATTGGTGTAGTGATTACGAACTCTCGAGTAGGTGACTTGGGGAGTGGAGTAGGGCAAGGAAGGTGTCCTTGTAGCCGAACCACTATAAATACTCGTGTTGTGGTTTTGTGCTTCTTACTCTTATCTTTTCATTACTTACCTTTATATGCTTGTTTATCAACATCCAACACACACATCCAAATAGATTGACATAAGTCGATCTAAATAGATTAAAAGGAAGTTTTAATTGGCAAAACTATTCAACCCCCCCTTCTAGTTTTCCACAATTGGCATCAGAGCTTCGTTACCAAGTTTATTGAAGTATATTGTACTTTAAAAACTTGATACGATCCATGGTTAATTAAAAACTACGAAGAAGGTTTTTCATAAAAACAAACACCATGTCTTTTAAAACTATATGTTTGGATGTTGATTTGATAACAACATTTTTCTTATTTACTTTTTCATTTAATTGCACTAATCTTCTTGTCATGTTGATTAGTCAAAGCTCATACCCACCAAGCTTTAGGAGTCACTTATAACAAGAATACCTTCCTTAAGAAGGTATCTTAAACGCAAAAGAGCGGGAATCGCCTAAGTGACATTTGTTGTGTCATTTGTAAAGACATTCCTAATTGCGCTAGAGGTATGATTTTCTTTTTACTTTGCTTGATAATTAAGTATACCTATTTAGGTATTTATATGATTATCTTTTGTGCTTATACATGTTTTACATGAAGCTTCATTAGAAAGCCTTTTTCTCACATACGTGTTTTATTTCTCGTCTAAAGTCGTGGTATATAAAACTTATGTTTTGTTTCTTTTAATCCAATAATAAAACAAAACCCGAATTTCAAAAATTCCTCCTTCCTATAAATAACCCCACCGTCGACCACTCTACCAAACCCTCACTTTTCAAATCCTCCAATTTCAAAAAATTTCCTCTTATTCAAAAACTTCATCTTCCTCCTCATTTCATCTCAACCAAACCAAGAAGATCCGTCATCAACATGGTTTACATCGCACTCATGCTCATCGCCTAACACTCATCGCACTTGTGTTCCCTATGATGAAGTTCACATACGGAGACATTTACTTTGTGTTGTTAATCTATATTGGGGTTATATACCCAATCCTTTGTATCATCCTTAGTATTGAAATGTAATATTACTAATAATCTAGTTATCTAGGTTATTATTATCATAATGTGTTTGTCATTTCTTTTGATTTATTTGTTTCATACTCCTTCATGATACATTAGAAGTCATGTATGCATGTTAAAAGAAAATGTAGGTCAAAACATATATCTTGGTATAAAACTATGAGATTTAAAACCTATGCTTTTCATATAATCCAGTTCTCAGTAATTACGCATCTACGGATCCGGATGTTATACTAGCGGATCCCTTTGAAAAGGAACCGGATCCGTCCCACTGGAAAATAGTCTTCATGCAAGATTAAAACCAATATCTTTCTAAATATAATAATTCACTAGAAAGTCAAAACCTTGAGTAAGTTAAAGTGTTAAATACCATTGTTAATGAAAATCTAGTAAAACATTAGATTATCATAGGTTGACCACAAACATCTCTTTTATTAACATAGGTTCAACTATGACGCATGAATATGAGTTTGATTTTCACCACTAGCGTCTACACTCCGAACATCTATCTCGAACCCAACACACCGGAAATCATGTCCGTGGGTTCAATAATCTCGAAAACCGCTACTTCCACGAAGGACGTGTGTGGACACCTCTCTACAATTAGACGAAGGTATCAATACCTCCTTCCGAGCCATAGGACTAGAATGTCTTCTTGAAATCAACGAGAAGATATGTCCAAGGTTCATAATGGAATTCTTCCGTCAAGTCGAACTCGTTCAGAACGAAGATCGCTCTCATCTCTTTGGTTTTATATCAAAAACCAAAAGTTCACTCTAACCCTTGGGAATTTTGCTCACATCCTCCGGATTCCAAATCATGGACAATGTGCCTTCACCGAAGATTGGTCTCTTGATTCACTTTTCAACTTTCGTGAAGAAAATAGTCCATATTGTTCACACATACCTCTCCTGAAGATTTAAATCGCATAATATGCAAACCTCGACCATATTACTCCGATCCAAACATTATCTTTACAAGGGATATCCGAGAAGAGTAAAAGCCTCTTGCACTCATCCCACGTGAAAATGTTTGGAGCCTTAGGGAAATCGAGGAATTCTTCCCGCTTGTTGTGCTCACATGTTGTCTTGCTTGCTAACACAACAACCATACAATCCGCCTACTTCTTCGCAAGGCGAATTGCAAATCTTCAAGGCTCCAAGAATAAACTCATCCCTTATGGAATGTTTTTGACACGCCTCTATCATCATGTTATGCACTTCCATCCTTAATTTCAAAGTCTGTTGTACGTACTTGTGAACAAGATGATGGAACCGCTAAACATATCTCTCATGAAGACTTTCTTCATTCTTGATTCCACCAACACTCATCAATCACATAATGATCCTCCTAGCGAAAACACTCAAGGAACCTAGTAGTATTCCAAAATAGGATCAATTCTCTTGTATTCGTGCTTTATCAATGTAAAATAAAAATCTTACATTTGATATCTTAGTATTAGAACTCCTTTAGACTAACCTTGAGATATAATGCATTGTCAAGATCATTGCATACCTTTAGTAAAGGTCCCACTGAGCGAGATAGGCGGATCCCAAAATTGTGCTAGACGGATCCCTACACCTAGGGAACCGTGGATCCTAAAATAGAAAATGCAATTGCAAGCATTATATTTCAAACATATTCTTAGAACACCTCACACTAAGCTAAACATAGTGTCTTAAGACAAATTAAGTCCTTATCAATATAGGTTGATCTTTCCTACTCATACATAACTCACCTAGATCACACTCTAAGGCGCTTGTAGATCTATCATTTCGTTTTTAATCCATTACTCTTCCGCTCTTAAACTCACACTTCATTTTCTACTTGATCCCTCACATCTAATCTTAGAAATCTTTCGATTATGGAAAAATTGATCATAAATCATCCTCACCTCAAAATTGATCAAAGTTGATCAAAATCTAGTTTTCCCATCTCAAAAGCTTCTAGGATATTTTCCAAAACACTATCCTAAGACACAACCTGATCTCTAGGATCATTTAGCTTCAATTGACACTCTAAATATTTAGTGTCATCCTTGCTCATCCATTGGTACTCTTGAAAGTTCCAAATCCTTCCATAAATGACAATCATTAGCTACATCATTCATTACCTTCAAGTACTCAAGCACCCCTTCATTTAAAACACTTAGGAGGATGAAACACTCAAGATGATATAGGTCTTAGATCTTAGAAACATCATTTCCACTCTTTCATAACTCACGAAAGCCGAATCCTAGGATTAGCCTAGACGGATCCCTCGAGGAAGGAACCGTGGGATCCGGATGACGGTTTATGTCAAATCTTGCTAAAAATCATTTCAACTCATCTTCCTAACTCAAACACTCCATCTCATCTTAAATGAATTCCTAGATCAGTGCAACCTCGAAGTTGACTCTTGTGCATGTTAATCATCACATTCCAATGAATCCTAGTGGCTTAAGGCTTAAATACACTTACCAAATCTCTTTATTTATAAACCACTTTGTTAGGACCTCCATAGTCATCACTCTCATCCTAACTTTCAGCTCTTGCAACCTCTTGAAATCATCTCATCATGAGGAAAACCCCAAGTAGTAACTTATCCACCAAAGAACCACCCATGAAAAGGCTCGTGTTATACACGAGATCTCTTCAACCGAATCATCTCCGGTCAAGCCAACAAATGATAGGATCCTTCCTCATCCAATCAAACCAATTCCTAAAAGGATAGTACCCACAAAACTACCAATTCCAAACACCACCATACCTCCTAGGCCAAACAATATTATCTCCACTAAACCATCACCATTGGTTCCTAGAGCTATTTCATTTACATCCCACTATCATCACCACACCTCTACAATTTAGAGGACTTGCCTCTAGGCCGTCTCATCCGATTCACGACAACATTCTCCTCATTAGGAGGAATAATGGTTCAAAATCAAGGTGTTGAGTCAACACTTGCTCCGACTTCCTTTTCGTCGTTTCCATCATATAATCCCATTTGGATTATGAGAAATCATCAAAGTCAACCACACGACCATATGGAAGTTGACACTTCTCTACCACCACCATCATTCTTGGTTGAGTCATTCTCAAATGTACCTCCACCAATCCCTTCATCGTTTGAAGCTCCACAAGCCGCTTCACTTGATCCTTCGCATCAAGCCATTCATTTCTTCCACCACCACTACCTAGCCATGACAAAGATTGCTATCATTGTCAACATGTTGAAATTTTGATACATGAAGTACGAGAAGACCAACGTTTCATGTTCTATCATCTCCTCGAACGTTTCGACGAGATTAAACCTAAACAAAACTTGAGCTAGAAGATTTTAGTGGTGTCCTAGCATCATGCGTTAGTTGGTCTAGAAATTCTTAGTCATGTATTGTCTATTTTCTTATTTTTTTTGAGTCATGTATATCATAACTCTTGTTTTATTAAATGATATTACATGCTACTTGCTATATTTCTGAGTATATGTGTATATTATATAATCCATATCTCACTTTGGTATTAACATTTCTTGTTATACCACCATTTGCTGATCTTATTCATCAGCCAGACGGATCCCTTTAGTTTGCCTAGACGGATCCCTACTAGGAACCGTGGGATCCGTGAGACAGGAAACTATTTTCCTACTAACTTGGACCACATTTGCAGGAAATTGTGAATTAAACTTGTTTTCTAACCCTTGTCTTGCAGTTATTCAATTAACACATGAAGAATTTGACACCCTAAAGCTAGGGGAGCTTGGTGTCAAAACAATACGTTGCAAAATTACTTGCAATCTTAGATTTATATTTCATGACTTCCCGTTGCATAATTGCAGTCATCTAGGGGGAGCACACCCGTCACATAGACGTAATCTTGTGCAAAAAGTTAGTTTCAAATGAACTAGATTAGAATTAGTTTCTTGACACCCTTACTTAGGGATGGACTCGTCAAGGGGGAGTAACGACGAGATCCTTTCCCGTTACTTGCTCTCTATTTATTTTTACTTTTACTTCTTTCATATGTTTTTCTTAAAACGATGTGTTGCTTTCTTCAAACACTTTTTGTTTCGACAAAAGGGAGAGAAAGTAAAACTACAATTCAAACTTTTACAATTTTAGCTTTTCTTTAAAATAATTTTATATTTTGTCATCAACAAAAGGGAGATTGTTAATACAAATAAGCCGTAAAACGTTTATTTATATTTTACGATCTTCTAATGTTTTGTCGATAACAAACGTAAAATCATATTAACGAAACAAATAAAATACGTAAATGGTTTGAACTAATAGTTTCTAACATATTCACATTTTCACATAAAACACTAAAACAAGTATAAGTGATTTTATGATTTAGTAATACATATGTACAAGAACTAGTGTTTACATATTTAGATATAATATACACATAACTAATATGTAGTATATTGGGTAATATAAATGGGTAGAAACTTAAGTATCACAACCCATTGGGCAAATACATTGAATGAAGTTGGGTACAACCCAAAGCCCATAACCCATGGATATTGACCCATAACCCATTGCATGACATCATGCTTATATCATACATGGATAATATCCATAACCCATGGATCAACCCATACCCAAGTGACTAAGTGCATTGCACTCAAAGATACATTGTATCTAGCCAAAGATCCATGGTTCAACCCACCCATGACCCATAACCAAAATACCCATGGGCAAGAGGACGTTCCATGGATCCCTAGCTTTGTGCTAGCCGGATCCATTGTGGTAGGGATCCGTGGGATCCGGGGAACAGTGGGATTTTTCCTCTATAAATAGTGAGCCATTTCTTCATTATTTCTCACCCCTTTCTAACACATTTTCTCCCTGAGTTAAAAACTCATTAACCACAGATCCAAGAGATCTATGTTTGTAGTTTTGTTTTTGTGTGATCTTTTAGGTTCCTCTTAAAGGAAAGATCAACACCTTTGAAGTCGAGCAAGCTCAAGTCCATGAGTTGCCATGCTTCCTCATCATCAAGGCTACTGAAGTTCTCTTGTTGATGATTCCTTTCTTTCTTCAAAGAAGTGTAGTGTTGAAGACATTAGTGAAAGATGTCTCAAGTGTCAAGACGAAGATATTAGTGAAGGGTAACCTATCGTCTATAGGATAAGCACTTGTGGTAGGTGCTTAGAAGTCAAGACAAAGAAGCATCAGTGAAAGGTGCTTAGAAGTGAAGACACAAGACATTAGTGAAAGGTGTCTTGTAGATCTAGTCAAAGGCATTAGTGAAAGGTGCCTTGATGTACATTCGATATGGAGTGTTTTGATATACAAGATAGACTAGTATTAGATCCAAGGATATTGATATCCTTGATGATGTTGTAAAGGAGTAGATCTCCTTTGGGATTAGTCGTTGGTGTAGTGTGGTAGTAGTTCCTCCATTGCAATGGAACTAGGTGCTTAGCCTAGTACCTAATAAAGGGTAGGCGATGTTGTGAAGGTGTAGTTCACCTTGGGTGAAAGAACTAGGTACTTAGCCTAGTACCTTATAAAGGGTAGGCGACGTTGTGTAGGTGTGGTTCACCTTGGAGTGAAAGAACCCGGTGGTTAGCCTAGCACCGGAAAAAGGGTAGGCGACGTTGTGAAGGCTTCTCCGCCATAAGAAGATTGGTGTAGTGATTACGAACTCTCGAGTAGGTGACTCGGGGAGTGGAGTAGGGCAAGGAAGGTGTCCTTGTAGCCGAACCACTATAAATACTCGTGTTGTGGTTTTGTGCTTCTTACTCTTATCTTTTCATTACTTACCTTTATATGCTTGTTTATCAACATCCAACACACACATCCAAATAGATTGACATAAGTCGATCTAAATAGATTAAAAGGAAGTTTTAATTGGCAAAACTATTCAACCCCCCATTCTAGTTTTCCACACAATCAATTAAATGAAATCAAAATATCATTTAAATGAGCAACCTATCCACGTGCAAAAGCATTACATATTCTCTTTGAAATGTCTAATGTGAAACAAATAAGCCACCGTCCATAATAAATCATAGACCAATCACAAGTCATGGCCACCGTAACAATCATACAACGCATCACACCAAATCTCATCCCACATGAGCAAACGAATTAAATGAATGAGCGATGTATTATATAAGATTGTGATCAGTATATTGTACCTCATGCGCATTGGATGTCAAACGAAAGATAACAAGGCCCTCAAAAATGAATCTGCCTTTTCTTCAAAACTGCTTCAATTCATCATCAGATATGCTGCCTCTTTTTGCTGCTATATAGGAATTAGGGTATAAACCCTAATTAGAGGAAAACCTTATAAACCCTAGATCGAGAGCCACGAGGCTCTGATACCAATTGTAGAATCCATGGATCTTGACTCAACTAGGGTATGAGTAACATTGATTGATTAAATGCACAGCGGAATAGAAATGACACAATCAATATCACTAATAAGATTTTCTTTATTGAAAAATATAAATTACTACTAAAACTAATGTACACACGCTATGATCGTGTGTCTAGACTCTCATTAGAGATGAATGCTGTGAATTGAAATGAAAGGGATAATGGAAAAGGATGCCTATACCCTAGACGCCACCCTCTTTATATAGTGGAGGAGGTTACATGAAAACCCTAAACATAGCTTACTAAAAAGCTACTATTAAATATCCTCATTGTTTCTTCTTTCTTCATTCTTGCTCGTGGTTTTGTAATCTTCAAATCTGCAATTCCTAACAGTATACGTCATACTCATGAATAATTGAAGCAGTTGTTATTGCGACTGGAGTCCATGCGTTCTTCGGAAAGGCCGCTCACTTAATCGATAGCACTAACCAAGTCTGCCATTTCCGAAAGGTACCTGTGATCGCACGTGCTGGTTATTTAAAACTAAACATATAAATATAGGCTAACATCTTTTTAATGGATTGTTTCTTAGGATTTGACGGCTACTGGAAACTTTTGCATATGCTCCATCGCGATTGGTCTCATAATTGAAATAGTGGTGATGTACCAAATTCAGAAACGAACTTACATGAATGGAATCAACTATTTATTGGTTCTTCTCATTGGTGGTATTCCAATTTTCATGCCAACTGTTTTGTCGGTGACTATAGCCATCGGGTCCCACAAGTTGTGAGAGCAAGGTACAATCACCAAGAGAATGACAACCATCAAAGAAATGAATGGGATGGATGTATTGTGTAGTGATAAGACCGGTACTCTCACGTTGAACAAACTCACAATCGATAAAACTCTCATTGAGGTTAGTTTTATTACCGCTTGAAATTATCTTCTTTAAAAGTCTAAAGTTTTCTTTTCGATTTATACTTTACCAAGAAAAAATACTTTTTTTCGGTGTTAGATTAAGGATACCGACAAGGATCATGTGGTTCTAATGGGAGCAAGGGCTGCTCGGTTTTATACATAGCTTCAATGTATGTTCAACGGTTTGATGTGTAAGTTTTAGTAAACTAGATTTTCTAGCGTTCAATTGTTTTTATAAATTTGCTCTTTTATTCGTGCAAGAAAGGAGCTTTACACTCTCGCACTACGTGCTACTTCTAAGTTTCTAACGTGAATTAGGATTTTACTAAAATGGCCCATTTTCACCTCGAAACTATTATGCCTGTTATTTCCCCATGTCGCTCATCTTGCCATGTGCGTAAATAGGTGTTTTGATCCTAATATTACACCTTCTATTCAACGTTTCATGTGTTGTTCATTTCTCATGACATATCCTTACGGAGCTCCCCTCATTCATGGCGAGTGTGATGTGGTAAAGGAAGAGGAGTAGACCGATCAAGAACAAAAACTACACTCCAAGTTACTATATATGCTGATTGCTTGAGTAATTAAATCAATCAAGTTAATCTTTCATTCGTCATCTGTATGCAATTTATCACCTTTTTATATATTAATAATGGTTGTATTAAACCCAAGGAGAAAACACCCATCAAGAGCACCACGAGGTGGTCGAGAGAATCTGATCGGATGAGTTTGGTAAGTGGTTGTGTGTTTTATTTTTATAATTACTTCTATTTGTTATGTGTTTGTTGTGTGGTGTGTGTTAGTGGTAGATTGTTATGACGCCTCACTCTTTTTGTATGTCTCGAGAATGTGACTCTAATCATTATGGGAGGCGTAAATGCATAAACATAGCTCACTCATAAGCGGTGTGTTATGTTTTTTGTTCATTTGCATCGGCTAAATTAAGTAAAAGTTATGTTATTTTTCATTTACATTGCTTCACTCTTTTTTTTCTTAATGTTAACATCTTTCATCATATTTTTCACAAAATTAACCTTACTTTAAACATTATATCTTCCATAATTTTCACGCTTTCTTAATGTAACAATCATTTGCATGGTTTTAAATTTATTCCGTGAATTTCGCGGGTTAATAAACTAATGTTTAAGCGGTATGTTATATAACCTTTCTAAAAAACAATTGGTTTGTTATATAACGAAATAAGTTTATAGATAAACCTGGTGTAATTCCATAAAATCGTTTGTTACCTGTCTTTGTAATAACAACATCGATTGAATTTTGATTGCTCGCTTGAGCATCAGCATTACCAACGCCATTACGATATCTTATCTGTCTACCTAATAATAATAATACAGAAAGGATATTTTTGTACATGTTAGCATACAACATATATTATAGAATGCATATATTATATAAACATATGTCATGTGTTATTTCTAAATTTCCTATATACAATAACTAAATAAACATAATTAACAAAAACAAAGAGTAATAATAATAAATGTTAATAATATTATCTAATGTAAAAGATGTTCATGATTAATATTGTTTAGAACAATATGTTATAAAGTAGTTACCTTCTTTTAGCCGTTCTATGGATTATGATAACATCAATTATAGTTCTTAACCGTTTAATTTAACTTTTAATAACTTTTTACTATATATTTGTTCTACAAAATCCTAAAAATAAAAACTACAAATCAAAGTACTTACATGCTTTTATTCGTTTAATGGATTATGGTAACATCAATTATAGATCTTAACCATTTCAGTTAATTTTTAATTACTTTGTAGTATATATTTGTTCCACAAAATCCTAAAAATAAAAACCACAAGTCATACCCGTCCATCGGAATACAAGTATTGTTCATGGTCTTATTTTATGGATCGAAATACAAAGACTTTCAAAGGGTTGGGTAATATCCGAATAAACCGAAAACCGAAACCGAACCGAACCGAACTCAGAATCGAACCAAATTTGCCAAAACCGAACCGAACCGAAATAAAGTTTGGTTTCGGTTCGTTATGGTTTAGCAATCAAACCGAAACCGAAAAATCGAATATAAATATATATATTTAAATAAATATATATATATTTTTATATATTTATATAAAAAATATATTAAAACTCTTTTATAATATATATATATATATATATATTTTTAAGCTTGAAAACTATTTTTTTCAAAAATATATATAAATAAATGAATAAATTATTAAATTTATGTAATTCGGTTATTCGGTTCGGTTTTCGGTTATTGAGGTTCGGTTTTCGGTTTTGGTTCTGTTTAGTCAATTTAAATTCGGTTCGGTTCGGTTCTGGTTATATCCGAAAAAAAAATTAACCTAAAAACCGAACTAAACATACCGAACAAACCGATAACCGAACCGATGAACACCCCTACCCCAACATATTTAATTTACCTGGACAATACTAGACTTATCTAAAAGACTAAAAAGAAAGAAGAAAAAAAAAACAAAAACAAAACACAAAAAGCCCATTAACCGTACAAATCGTTTGCTTGGTTGGACATTAATTGGTTTATTTTTGAGTCATTTTATAAAACTAATGGATCTGCATGCATGCAATGATATAAATATAGTTATATAATAAATATAGTAAATGAATTCTAACCCAACTCTCCCGCAATTCCCTACCCGCTTAGTGAATTCATTTCACAACACTCCAAATGTATATTTGTTAGTTGTATGTGTTTATTTGAGTTTTTCGTATCTTTCATGTGACATCATTATTCCCGCATATAAAAATACTTTCACAATCTCTTACCACAAACACTCTTCCAAAAGTAAATGATTTTGATACATCAAGTTTGTATTGATTGAAAAAATGTTAAAGTTATAAAATTTGAATCAAAATAAAATAAACATACTAAAATGTAAAACTAAAACTCAAAAATATATCAAAATGGATGTTGAATTAAAGAGCATGAATTTTAAAAATATGGTGAAATTAGATTATAAAAAATTAAGCGAATAAAAGATATTTAAATTTAAAATAAAGGTAATTAATTAGTTAAGAAGTGGCACGTCATTTCCCATTATTAGACTCCTTATTTTAGTTTGTTAGCCTCCTTTTTGTTATTTTTAGTTAGAGAAGTCTGCACGTCACCAACGATTGGGCTCCTTATCTTAATTTTTGTGGGCCACAACTTAAATCTTTATATAGAAGATAGATTGCCGGCCCTAATATAAGGAATAAAAAAATAGCCCTATTAGTATATATGTTCCAACACATATTCTACGAATTATCTACCGTATAGCAAATCTTATTTTTTCTGATCAGTCCGTAAGTTCTCCTTTTTTTTGTTATCATTTTCTTTATTCTAAGATGTCCATGTTATATCTGGTGAAAGTAGGAGTTAGTGTGAGCAGTAGTCGTGAGTGGTACTAGTTTGTTTTATATAAACCTTTGGTAACACAACTATAGCTATGTTTACGCATTGAAATAAAAAACTAACCAAATAAATAATAAAGTTATTGATGTTAAGATATCTTTAAAGGGTTATAAACAATAAATAAGACTTAAAAAGTCATCACATTCATAAACTAAAACTATGATTAGAGATGGCAACGGGCGCGGAATGTCGGAGATTGTATTTACCATTCTTATCCCCGTTTTGACTCTCCATCCCCATCTCTTTCCTCATCCCCATCGGGAAATTGCTTTACATCCCCATCCCCATCCCCAATGGGGATCGGGGTTCCCCGTGGGGATTCGGTGATTTTCAATCCTTATGAACTAGCATAAAGTTTCCACCAACTCATCGAAAATATAAAAATTTTAACTCATAAAGGGTTTCAAGAAACGTGAGTACATCGCACATAGTTGGATTCATTACGATTTCAATTCAACTTTAAAGCATCCTCAACATTGTAACATCGCATATAATATGTGTCTATTCGGACAAAATAATAAGTAATATGTAATTGGTACTTATGCTTCTAATTATAAAGGTAATTGATTCTATAGATATCGCATATGCATATAAATATACATGTCAATACTCATAAACATATATACATATACATATACAAGTTAATCGAGTATGGATATAACATATAAATTCTAAATTAATTTAGATATACCGGAGAAGATCGAATCGGGGTATGGTTCGGTCGATTTATATTATCCCCATCCACAGTTTAATATTTTGGGATTCTTCATCCTCATCCCCATCCCCGGTCAACTCGCATATAATATGTGTCTATTCAGTCAAAATCGGGTTTGGAGACCGGGTCCCCATCAGATACGGATTTTTTTGTCATCCCTAACTATGATACAAAAAATGATCGTATATTTGTGGTTTTAGTTATATAATAATGTATCAATATACAACAAACATGTTATTGAATTAAACAAAATCAATGAGGGTATCTTTGTAATTTTATATATTAAATGAGTCTATGAAAGAAATGCTTTTTGAAGAAGCATTAGGCTTCCCACATCGTGACCGAGTCACCGCCGCATCGCCTTTTTTTCTCTCACGACCGACATCGACCAAATTGCCACGATCATTCATTAAAAATAAAAACATTACAATGCTAAAAAACATTACGATACTAAAAATAAAAACGATACGAAATACATAAATCATAAATCCTAATCTGAATGCTCCCCGCATGCAGAATAATACGAAGGAGACCGATAACTAGCAAATTCCTCGATGTAAGCCAAACATTCCTCGTCTAGCAGAGGTTGCTCAACAAATCTAGGTGTAGCAGACGAACTTGATGCACCCACACCATCGGTTTTGTTCTCCGGATAGCTCCAAATGATTTTGGTGCTGATGTTGTTCTGTATCTGTTGAACACACCCCACAACGTGTCAGCAATGTCGTCTTCTTTGCGGGCTTCATGCTTCAAAAATTTGTCGATCACATCTTTTCTTTCAGGCAAAATGTCGTTGCAAATCGCCTATTTTTCTCTCATACGTTGCTTCTCTGCCTTTGCATGATAAAATTGCTTGATAATGTCGATAATAGCTTTTTTCGAGCTGCATCGTCTTCTTCGCATTGTTTTTTAACGTACATTTGCATTTGTTCAACGGAATGGGGGAGACAACAAGCCATAATAATTTTTGTTGAGAAGTAGTTTGAGGTTGAATTGTGTTTGAAATTGTGTGTTTAATGTCGGTCGTGCATGTTTGAAATCGGTTGAAAAAGTGTATGTTTGAAATCGGTAACAAATTTTTAAAAAGTGTATATTTGAAATCGGTTGAAAAAACAACCGATTGTGTTTTCTTTCTTGCCTCGACCGACATGCGACCCAAGAACCCCACTCGCAACGACCGGCTTTAATGTCGGTCGTGCACCTCGACCGACCGATTTAATCCGGTCCATTGTGACAAGCTTTAGAAACATGAACGGTGAAAAATAATGCTAATGCTTAAAGCTCAAGCTTTGCATTCTAAACGACTAAACGCTTAATGCTCTAAAAACTCTGCACCACTATGCGCCAAACATAATACAATATTAGACATAAAAGTAAAAATGAACATAGGAAAATGGTCAAATCTACTTATTTGGCATAGTTGCCAAGGTGTACTTAAGTTCGTAAGGGACATGCAAAAGATATATATATATATACCACTTTTTATATATTGTATTGCTAGCTGAATTTATAATATTTTCTATGAACATTTTAGATGGAGGAGATGAAGACTCCTTGTAATTCAGTATATGAGGGAATACCACCTCTATCTGCAGACTATGCATGGTTGATTGGTCAGAACCTCGAAGGCGACAACAATGACAACGAAGTCCAGAGTTTTCACCCCATACATGACCGACCATCACATTGTCGGTGTCCAATCAAGTGTCGGATACCTGAGTTGGTCGGGAGACGTATCCAAGGGTATTACCATGGCTGGCTAATTCTATCCAGCCATCCACAAAACATTATGTGGTTTCTTTGGAACCCCGTTACTTCAAAGTTCATTCGTCTCCACCTTTGCTTCATAAAGATGGTGATTCTCATTATATAGGAGAGTGTTGTCTATCGTCCCTCCTCATGACCCCAATTCAATTCTCCTGGTAACAAGATCTAAAAACCCTAATTTTGTTTTTTGTAGATTAGACCATAAAAGAAAGAAATTAAGATGGATTGAAATGTCATACGCCAAAAATCTCAAAAAGATTACAGATGAAGATGATATCCTAGATCTCTTAACATGCTGCAATGGCAAAGTATATGCCATGGTGGCAGGCACGGGTTATATAATAGCAATTGACATTGTGGTTAAGGAGAAAGAAGTTGTTATTAGTCTATTACCACTTCAGGAGTACCCTCTTCCTGACTGCAATGGTACTATTAAGTTTATGGGGCATAAAGGAACTAGTAAAGAATTATTTTGCATTGTAGTGTTTTTTGACGTGCTAGCAAAGGATACACTTGACATTGTTTATTTGTTTAAACTAGACGTGACTAGTAAGACATCAACATGGGAGGAAATAGATGACCTTAAAGACGCTATATTCTTTGTGAATTTTTATGATTGGTCGATATATTACAACCCTGCAATTGCCTCAGAATTAGGGGGCTATGTACACATTATTGCTGATAATCCCCACAGGCTACACTCTTACCATGTCAAAAATAAAACAGTTTCCTTATCTTATCTACCTTGTCCGGGACTAGTAAAAGTAACTCATATGTCATCGTGGGAATGCAGGTATTGTTTTGTTTAATTTGTGTATTTATGGGAAAACTCGTGTAACAAAAAGATCGAAAATTATTAATACTAGTTTACTCACCAAAACCGCTATGATATACCAGTTTCTAACTAATAAAGGAATTTTCTTTAGAACTGATCAATTTTGTTAGAAATTGGTTTTTTACTTTTTACACTTAATAATACTTGTTATTGTATCTTTCTTTAAATTGTTTGTCAAACACTGAAAGTTCGCTCATATCTTTGACAAGAATTTGAAGTTATAGCATCTTTTGATGAGCGAAAAAGTATTAAATATACCACATGACAAATTTGGTAATTTACATTACTCTTATAATTTTTTTTCTATTCCATTCTTCTATATATTACTAGCGCCTAAATAAAACGGATAATACTTTTTTGATGTACTGTGGTTTTTTGTGTAGGTTAGAGGGTGATTATGAAGAAGCTAAGTGTACAGATCATAAAGAGAAAGTGGACAATGATGATGAGATGGTGATAAAACCAATTACTGATAATGCCGTTGAATCAAGTAATATGAGGAATGAGTCACACGTGATCAATATTTCATTTCATCTATTGGAAATGATAATGAAGTTTTGTGTTGGGGTCGAATACTTAAACTTCCGTGTTACATGCAAACGTTGTCATTTAGCAGCACCTTTGATACAAAGCGAAACAGCATTAGGAAAATTGCAGACATATTCATTAGTTTGT
This sequence comes from Chrysanthemum lavandulifolium, assembly GCA_022545495.1. Taxonomy (NCBI): domain Eukaryota; kingdom Viridiplantae; phylum Streptophyta; class Magnoliopsida; order Asterales; family Asteraceae; genus Chrysanthemum; species Chrysanthemum lavandulifolium. The sequence goes on from CM040242.1 coordinate 240,976,504, forward strand.
CCATGGCTAATGGTGTTAGAAGATAATCGAGGCATTATGCATTTCACAGATCCATTATTTGGGGACAAGTATTTCATGAAAACATTACCGGTATCTATCAAAAGTAACACACAAACATGTTGCTCCAGTTATGGTTGGTTGTTATTTTATAATAACTTAGGATACCTAGTGTTCTTCAACCCCTTCACAAGTGATGTCCGTGAACTTCCAACTGCTCAGCATTTATTGGAAAACTTATGTTTTTCAGCACCGCCTACGTCCCCAAAATGCATAGTTCTTGGATTTACAACACCAGAGGAAGGGCATGTTTACATCCTAAAATTTGGAGATCCAGACCCCTTGTGGCACGTAATTGATCTTGATTTCGATGGTGATGATCCATATGCCTTTTACTTTCCAACATTCTTTGGCCAAGATGTTTATGCTTTGTTTGATGAGGGGAAACTTGTTGTTTTCAAAGAGATCATGAGCGAAGAAAATTTCTTTTGGGAGGATGTGGCTGATGCCCCAGTATGCTGTGAGAAAAATTGGAGACAGTATTTTCTAGTGAAATGCGATCAACGTGTTATACTAGTCACTGTGGGAGAGTTCGGAGGCAACGTTGAGGTTTTCGAGCTGAATGATTTAACAGACGAGTGGAAGAAAATAGAATGTTTAGGAAAACACATGATTTATATATGTGGTGCAACATGTTTGTGCATTGAAGCAAAAACACCAAAAATGCAAAACAAGATCTTCTTTCCAAGATTGCATTCCGAGAATGAGAAGATTGCTTTTTATTCACTTGAAACATGCAAGTACCACACATTCAGTGGAGACAATATTGAAGAAACCTTTGGTCTTTTCTTTGGAACTAAACGTCATCGCTTCCCTCATGCATGGATTGAACCAAGCTGGTACTAGATTGTTATTTTTATGGTTAATGTTATGGGACATACCAAACGGATTTTTATTTTGTTGAATTATTTTGGTTTAAAATGACTAGGAATTTGGATTGATAAAAAAATCTCGGCTTTGACATTTCTGTTCATGTCAACATTTTGCACCCATATTTATATGCTGGATCATGATGTTTTTGTCTCGTAAATTTTTGCTGTTAACATTTTGTGTGTTTGTGCTTCACATTCTAATTAATAAAGTCAGCATTTAACTAGATAAAATGGTCAAAATGTTATTGATTTTGAGGATCTCTTAATAATTGACTTTAAACTATTGTTATGAAAATCTTAGATGGAGGACAAGAAGAAGAATTCTTGTGATTCAGTATATGAGAGAATACCACTACCGTCGGTCAGGACTTGAGAACCGACAACGACAATGAAAACTGAGTTGCTTTTCATGCCATACATGATCGGCAGTCACATTATTGGTGTCCAATCCAGTGTCGGATCCCTGAGTTGCTTGGGAGACGTATTCGATGTGATCTCATTTACACTCTCCAACCATCCACAAAACATGATGTGGTTTCTTTGGAACCCCGTTACTTCAAAGAATATCTGTCTCCCACCTTTTATTCATAAAGATGGAGAATATGCTGATATCGGACATTGTTGTCTATCGTCCCCTCCTCCTGGTAAAGAGAGATACAAAACCGAAGATTGTATTTTGTAGGCTAATTCAATAAATTTTGCATCATTAATTATATTTCAACAGTATGCATTATCACAATTTTCTTTTGATCTTCCTTTCTCCTAAACATCCTACTGTATTTTGGATCTTGCCATCTTGGCTAATGGCGAGTGTATGCTTACACCGAATGCTATGTGAAGTTTAAAATGAGATAGGAATGCTAATTAAAGGCTTACGGTTTGACATTTCTGTTCAAGTAAACATTTTGTATTCTATTAATTTGTTGCATGATTCTTTAGGATTTAGTTTATCTTTATACAAATACTGATAGCTTAAAATGATAATTCAATATTTTTGAACTAATGAATATACTCAGAAGAAATGAATTAATATACTCAGAAGAAAAATAGCTTCAAAAAGTTGTTTTTGGTTCATTTATATAAAGGGCTTTAACTTGCACTAAAACGCTCCAAAGTGTTTCAGCAGAAAAAAATTAAACCATAGCTGATTAGAAGTATCTAAACATAAATCTCATGCAATATTAAATAGAAGGTATGAATATAATTATGTTTATTGAAACTAACATCAATCGTCTGGGTGGTGTAGTCGGTTATCACGCTAGTCTCACACACTAGAGGTCCCCGGTTCGAACCCGGGCTCAGACATTTTTTTAATTTCTATTTTTTATATACATGATGCTTTAATAGTTGTACTTTACAATCAATTCGAAAACTCATCGCAATATTTTTTTTTTACTTTTTTATGAAACGAACATATATTCACCAAGTTTAATTCCCAGTTTCCGAAAGCACAATGTAAAATCAAATTTTGTACCCTTATAGAATCGAAATTCAAAGACAAGGGTCGAAACAAACAGTATGAATTACAGTAGCATAACGGTGCGATGATCCACGTACACGATTTGACAACCAGAATTGCAATAACCATGGAGGTAGATTCAAATGTAATGTAATGTAAGCAGACCCTCAACTACATATCTGTATTTTTCTAATGATTTCAGTTATATAACATCTTGTTGCAGCTTTGATCAACTACCATAAATCTTTATCTAACAGTGGGCAACCATTATTAATCAATTCAAAACTCATCGCAATATTTTTTTTACCTTTTTATGAAACGAACATATATTCACCAAGTTTAATTCCCAGTTTCCGAAAGCACAATGTAAAATCAAATTTTGTACCCTTATAGAATCGAAATTCAAAGACAAGGGTCGAAACAAACAGTATGAATTACAGTAGCATAACGGTGCGATGATCCATGTACACGATTTGACAACCAGAATTGCAATAACCATGGAGGTAGATTCAAATGTAATGTAATGTAAGCAGACCCTCAACTACATATCTGTATTTTTCTAATGATTTCAGTTATATAACATCTTGTTGCAGCTTTGATCAAACTACCATAAATCTTTATCTAACAGTGGGCAACCATTATTAAATCCCATAATATGATACAAATGATATGATTTGCATTTGATTGATGAGCTATTTATTTGCATAATGTACTTATGAAATATTGAATTTGTCTACACTAGAAATGTTATTCTAACCCTTAGAATAAGAATGTTATCATAGGCTTGACAGGTTATGGGCTATTATTAACCCCAAGAATAAAAGGCCTGTATAGTAAGAAAGGTATAGCATCTTGACTAGATAAGAAAATGGGCCACTACTGATCCCATAAGTTACAAAATAACAAGGCGTTCAGATTTTAGCAAAGCTTTCAAACCTCATGTTGCATTTCTTATTGGATCCAAAGGAAAACTGAGCTTCTAGTTATTAGCTTATTCTGAAAGAGAGAATTACAAGTCACTACATTTATCGTTGTCATTCTACTTGTCGACATTAACCGAATTTCATGTTTCCCTTATCTTGTAAGTTTGAACTTTGTCATCCAAGATGAATCCAACAGCAAAACTAGTTTCAAACTAGAAACAATAATTCACACTAGGTATAGTTTTTCAAGTGTTGAAATCATTAAATCTAGAAACGATCGACATGAACTCTTGATGTGGTATATCATCCCCTCAATAGCTTCAACATTCTAATTGCTCTGAAAGAATCCTAACACTTTGTTCTCATAGTGGAGGGCAAAAAGGGCATTTTACAATCATAGTGTTTGTTTTGACAAATGGCTTTGCAAAACTCAATAACTTGTGCATTTGCTAATGGAGTTGACCATCATTCAAGTTATTGATACCTGTAGGGTAAAGAAAACATAAAAGACCCTTTACATGCATGCCAAAGCCTACAAGATTCTTGTTTTCATGCTTATATGAAATGTGATCATACGAAAAGAACCATAAGTAATCGAGCATATCTCAGGGGTTGTCGGGTAAAAGATGATAAAAGAAGTCCATACATTTTACGAACCATGAAATGATCATGTTTATAACAGATTACATGCAACTTTTACTATACAATGCACAATCCGTTACAGCCTTATCTTTTTAAGCTTGATAAGTTCACTCACTTTTTGCATACAATGTACAGTTTGTTATAGCCATCTCTTTTTGAGTTCGATAAGTTCACTCACTTTACATAAAGGAAGGAGTTGGAACGAAGGAGCAAAAGATGAACATTCATTTTCGACTTTATTGTATTGTACTACCGATCAACTATCAAGTCTATATCATTGATCATAGTTGTAAAACATAAATAATAAACAACGGTTGAGATGTTAAGATCGAAGTTCGTTGAAATTCATCATTTCATACTTAGTTTCAAATCATGCTTGGAAAGTTAAGATGGATAGCTTACCTACGAGATTGAATATCTCTAAAAGAGGTATGGATATCGATTCGATTTTATGTCCTATGTGTGATAAGGAAGTGGAATCGAGTAGCCATATTTTCTTTACATGTCATATTGCTAGAAATATCTTCCAAAAGATTTTGTCTTGGTGGGATATTAACTTTATGGAGGTGTCTTCTTATGAGGAGCAGCTAGAGTGGCTCGTCAATATCCGTCTCAACTCTAAACACAAAAATATGCTGGAAGGAGTTTGTTATGTTATGTGGTGATATATTTGGATCTTTCGTAACAAGAGTATCTTTGATCCAACTCGGCCTTCGAAGGCGATTATTTTTGACGAGATACTATCTCGGAGATAGTGACTCGTTCTTTTTTTTGGTATAAGCATAGATGTAACTTTTCTTTTAGTTGGATAGATTGGCATACTTAGTTTCAAATCAATCATTTTATACTACCTGCTTTGTTTAGCATTAAACAAATTGGCTTGATTTTGAACATTTGTGTATAGCAAATCTCTTTACTCATTGTGTAATTGAAAAACATTTAGAAAAGTATAGCGATCCTTTTGTCTAATTTGTGTTTACCTTTTTATATGACATAAATTCTCAAACACAAAACAACTTACTCAACCTATTTGTGATCCATGCATTAAAAGTTACGATACCATCATTAGATGTCATGAAAATGGACTATGTAGAAAACATCAATTATTTTAGTGATTCATTGTTCATCATTAGATAACTCACTTTTGATACACATGTTTTTATCTCATTCATACCGAACAGCCGAACTATAATCTCGGTAGATTGCATCACATTCTTAAGTTTTACTGTACAACTAAACATGACGTAACTATGAGATAATTGAGTTTAATTACCCTAATTAGTCTTTGACTTCCTCAAAGTCAATCTAGCAACCAAAATGGTAAATTGTTGTTAAGGTATGTACAATCACAAGAATACTTATAGTACGTGATGTTGTTGCCCTTTTAAAGTATATGGAGTACGGAACATATCTATCATTCATTCACATACTTGAAAATTTTACATCTTAAACAAATACATGATCGGAATGAAAATTCATTCCTTGATTCCCATTCCGAAATACCAAACGCACCCTTACGCTCAGTTCTCGAGTTTTGAGTGAAGGGAAATGGAAAAGAATAGGAAAGGGAAAAGGAAAGGAATTGTTAGTTGATATGTTTTTGAGATAGAGGAAATAGGAAAGGAAAAGGAAAGAATCGTGTTCTTGGGAGTGAGAAGAAAAGAAAATAACTTGTTTAAATTACATATATCGCCTTTAGTTGTTAACATAAAATCTTTAAAAAGAGTATATTAGTCTTTGCACAACATAACTTTCCCTTTCCTCCCATTTTTGGCCGGAAGATTTTATAAACAAAACTTCCTCCCCTTTTCCTTCCCTTTCCTTTTCCCTTTTTTAAAAAAACCCAAGAACACAAAAAAAGTTTCCATTTCCTTTCCTTTCTTATCAAAATATAACTCTAGAACGGAGCGTTAATGTCACATGAGTGAGGATACAGAGTATGTATTTATCTATATCTATCTATACTATATTATAAAAGATTTGAGACTTTATATATAAATGAAAGTCTTAAAATTTTAAGACAAAAAATATTATTAAAAAAAAAAATAGAAAATTAACGTAAAATTTGAAAATTTAAATCTCATTTAAACCATATAGTAATCTCTCTAATAATGATATATTTTAATAGAATTATTTATTAAAAAAAATAAATAAAATAATAAAATAAAATAAACTACAAATTTAAAGCTATAATTTGAAAAATAAAAATGTAAACTACTTACACTATTAATAATTTAGACGTTCTACTTTTGAAAAATATATATCTCCTACGTTATAAAGTATTTGGGACATGTTAAATAAGGAATGATTTAAAATAAAAAATATTTGCTCACCATTGAAAATAGTCACCTAGATCAAAATCACCGCATTCTTGTGGATACACTTCTAGTTATACATAAAGCACGAATAATTTTTCTTTAAAACTTAAAAATGAATAATGCATTATATACTTATTAAAATTCTTTTTACATGATTTTAACTAAAAATGGTAACACCATTTACCATTAATTTAATAGTTTAAAAATTGTTATATTTAAACTTTCGTTCTTAACCCATAAACTTTTTTTTCACAATGATTATATATTTGAACCCGCAACGGTAACACCAAAATCACAAGTTTGTAAATATAATTATTTGTTGTTATAAACTGTCGTTTTGTGCGAGTATTGTTATAGCATCAAATAATTACTATGTTTCTTATTTGACACCACAAACTCCTGAATGCTTTCGATTGTTTATTTTTTTCGATAATTGGGTTTTCTTTTGTCAATTATTTTCATACTTATTATCGACATCATTAAACTCTAATCAATCAATATCACAAAACTTTATATTTTCACTCATGTAGTCATGCTCACTCTAAGTATGATTCGAATACGTTTATACTATAGATTTTCATGTCGACCAATAATTTTATTTCCTTAAGCTGAATAAGCGGGTAATGAACTAATGATGTATATATGTCACAAACAATAGTACAAGTCTTTTTTTTTCTCTTTTTTTTTCTCATTGAAAGTTAAAAAAAAAAAAAAAATGTTTACACTTAGTCATAACTATTTATACATACCAATGCCATCTATATGTTTTTGTGACGTAAAGCTAACTTATGAAAAAAGCCTTTGAGTTTTCTTACATGCACCTGGTCGAACAAAACTATATTTCTGATCTTATTTCTTTTCTAAAAGCACTTGCTTGATTGTGTCCGGTTTCCGTCCTTTTTTGCATTTGCACAAACATATTTAACACGATTCAAGTATATTGTAAAAGTTGTCTTGTCTAAATGATATGAAAATATTTGAATTATATTCAGAAAAAAACATAGTTACTAACTTATAAGCATGATTAGGGCAGAACAGGAAATGGAGTATCATTTAGTCAAAAGAGACAGATTGTTCAGGGAATGTTTGTGGACTCGATAACTAGAAAAGCATGACATAACAATGGCTGTTACACTCTTTCTTGTCTAGCATATAATTGTATTTAGTCTCCTTTTATTTATTTATTTTTCTTTTAATATAATTCATTACTCGCTTGAATTCATACAATAAATCGGATAATACCTTTATTCTACATTTCTACGGTATGAATTTCAAAATGATCTAGTATCGACTTGCCACTTTTACACAAAGGATATCTCATCATATGCTAAAAATAAAGGTATACGCTAGATTAAAGGTATTATAGTAGTTTATTTTTTCCCTCTTTTTAATGACAATATATGCTAAAAAAAACTCATGCATAGACGATAGATTGGATGGCCAAAGTCCGATCGTAGGCTTTTGATTATTGATTCATATTTATAGACTATATTAGACATAACAATAAACACTCATGAGCCCAAGGCCTACAACCATGTTGAAAACCTATGATTTTTATTTATTTATTTTTTTATTTTACTTTTTATTTTTTTATTTTTGATTAAAGGACTGTTTTGTTCATTTGACATAATGATAACATTGCTAAATCAGCAGCACAAGATAAAATTTAACTAATTTTTTCGATAAATTTTGTAACTTGAAATTCTTTTAGCATATATTATCATTAAAAAGAGGGGAAAAAAAAAAGGAAACTCACAAAGGTTCATCATCATATTGAGATTAAAGATAACCAATGATAATGATAACTCAAGGTGACATCCTGATTAATTAAGATTTTAGTGAGCACTCAAATACACTCACTAATATACTTTTATTTCACATTAGACCCTCTTTTCTGGGTTCTTTACAGCCTACCACAAAATAACTTTAATTTCTTTTTGTGTTAATTAATGTTGTATAAGTTATGGCCCATAAGAACCATTCGTGTATCTCTTAAATTTAGTAGGTTGTTATTTTATTTTGTTTTGCTTTTAGCCCTTATTTTTTTATTTGTTAGATTTATTAACCAAATGTAGTCACCAAAATTGTATCAATCTTTTTTTTGTCAAAAAAGAAGAAACATGAAAGGATTAAAGATAGATAATATGTCATTCTATTTCTATGCCCCTCTAAATATATTTTTCTCATGTATTTGGGAAACAATTTGAGGGATTGTCTACCATTAGTGCATTTTTATGAAGTAGCATACTTAACCTTAGCTTGATAAAAAAGCATAACATATATTAATAAGAAAATTAAATTGATAATAATATGCTTTATCACATCGTATCAACGAAATATAACAGAGATAAGGGTGTCTTTTGGTTGTGTAAGAGGTTAAAGGAGAATCTCAATGATGATACAAACTACCAAATACTAAAAAATTATGTCTAAGAAAATTAAAGTACTTGTCATTTGGCCCCTACCATTTTTCTTTTGGAACCAATATTATGAATGCAAGTTTTTCAAAAAGAAAAAGAAAATAATAATGTGATGTGCTTTTCTCCAATGCCCACATGATCCTAACAACTCTCCATCCCTACATACATCTTAGATTTTTCAATCGAAAGTTTCTTGAAAAATTATTAACATTACAATTATTATTCGACGTGGAATGATGCCACGTACAACATTTAACGACTATGAACAACAAACATTCAAGATTTAGAAGTTTCACGTCTTAGCCATAAAAATGCTTAGATCAAATCGAATCAAATAAAAAGGATAGGACTGAGATGAACATAATCTGTTCTAGAGGATACATCACACTTCCCTAAACTATAAAAATGCTTGAAGTCTAAACCATGGTTTCTTTTTAATCTTCTAGGAGCAATAAAAGTGTGTCGTAAAAAATTATGTATAATACCGACACCTTCATGTTAGCGCTGAGTCATTTTTATTTGATTATCAATGACCAAAGGAAGTGGGACATCTATAATATATAACCTCACTGGCCAATCAAAATATTACACGTCATTTTCTATAATAATTTTTCTTTTATATGCACCATGATTGCGGCTCTATGATATCTGCCCCAAAAATTTTCCCCAAAGGGAATGGATTGTCGGGATGGTGTTGGTGAAGCAGGTATTTATTTCGTTCGGAGATGAAATACTAAGAAAATATCTCTTTTTCTATATTTTTCAAAACGTATTCAAACATGTATATTTTGCTGATGTATCAAGGATATTTTTGTAATTTTTGAAGTATAAGACTTCAGCAAAATATGTACATTTAAACATTTCTTAAAAGTTGATAACACTAGTAAAACTGAAAAAATAATCAGATATTTAACTAGCATATTGATGACAGTAAAATGCTATTTTGCAACCACAAAATGATTTTATAGAGTAATAACCTATCATTCAGTGACTTCAATCATGATATTAAGGGGATATTTGGTTTATAATGAGGAATGACTATGGGCATCGGATTGGGAAAATGGCTAATTTGGTAAGTTTGATACCCATTTTCATCATATTTATTAAACTCACTAACCAAACAACTACAACTGGAATGAAAGTCATTCTTTAATATCCAAATCCTCAAACCAAACGCCTAAAAGGTACTTTTTTCTTGAAGGACTTCATATATTTGGTTAAAAGGTATGCAAATGTCAATTGAAGTCCAAGTTGTTGTGTTATATGATTATTCTTATGGGCATAGTCGTATGATACTAAAGTAGGGCCTCATAGAGACTAACCAAATGATATTGGAAGATATCTTTTTTGTGAACCAAACTCAAGATTTCAAGAACACATCAACTTTTGCAAATTGTTTTACTCTTTAAGAAATTATCCAATTTCTCAAAAGAAGTGACAATCTATCCATCAAAACAAAAACTCGAAAAATGTATTGTTCTTGCAAAGGTCAACATTGTAATTTGTAACACATGTATAACATCCTTTGTGTTTTGTTTTTTATAAAGACGTATGCCACACGTAGTATTTGATGTCACACATAGTAGATTAGTATAATCATAGTATAAACTTATATGCGAATATTAAATGTAGGAATAATAGGAAAGAAGATGGGAATAATAAGAAAGAGACTTTTTGGTTGTTGTGCTTTTTTGGAAAGTGGGAGGGGGAAATTGAAAATAGGTAAAGCCATGTGATAAAAGCTCTTGTAAAGCGACCACGCCCGTTTGGCTTGCAATCATATGGTCTACTTTCTTATTATTTCACTTCACACTTCCCTAAACTTTTGCTTATTTGCTTTGTTCCCCCTCTCTAAATACCCTTTTATCGAGATTTAGACACGTTTTCTATCCTTATTGGAAGTTCACCTGCGCCAACTTCGAGCTATCCAAAAAGGTAGTCGACTTGAGATTAATCGGCTTGCAATGTCGAGTCAAAACCCAGGTTAAAAAAAATTAAAAAAATATAAAAAAATAAAAAAATGTTTTGTTGGAATGGCAACTCTTTTTCGCACCCTATACCACATATCTCACAAGTGTATTCAGCGAGTCTTAAATCCACAACCTTTAAGTTGGTGGGCAACTCACATACCACTAGACGAAAGATTTTAGGTAATTGTAAAAAATGTTTAAATCATCCAAAAACCTAAAATCCTTGCACCAACGAGTGTCTACTGATCCTTTGTCAAGGATTAACCTCACGTGATGTTCATTTGTTGCAGTGATCTTTCGGTGACGATTGAAGACCCCTCATAGTGACCAAGTTAGTAAAAAAAAAATTGTGACTATCGTTACTAAGGGGGTGTTTGTGATTGACTATCACGTTTCGAAACTGATGAAATAAAACCACGTTATGCAAAAGTAACTTCCAACATGCAGTGGCAAAACCACATTTTGGATGATATATAATGTAGATAAGTGATTATTAGAGTTGTTTGCCAAACACCATAAATTGATTATCCACATCTTGAAAACGTGCTAATCAAATAATCGCGTTTTGAAAGCAACCCCAAATACCCTCCAAGTGTGAGAGGCCTAAAGGTTGAATCGTGCATTGTGCAAATAATCCCAAAGTAGCTATGCCAACCTTCCCGAAAAAGATGAATTTGCTCGATTTGATTTTGCTCGGTGGTTGACACAAATTTCGTGAACTAATCGACTAAAACGTCAAAAACCACGATTATCAAATAAAAATGATACCGCTTAAGAAACTTAAACATATTTAGATATTACGAATGTGTCTCGTCTCATTTCATTTCTCATTTATTTAAGAGTGTATTAAAACCTAGGTCTTTTTGTTACGCGTGTATATGAATGACATAAGTAAAATCTCCGTCCCATAATTATTGTCTAGTTTTGATTTTTAAAGTCTTTAGTTTTCAACTTTGATCTTAAATATTTTTATTTGTCTTATATATTACTTGATGAAAAATATATGAATGAATTGAGTTTTATATATATTTTTATTGGTATAATTTTTATCAAGTATTATATAACACAAATAAAAATATTTAAAGTTAAAGTTGCAAAATAAAGATTTCGAAAGTTAACACTGGATAATAATTATGGGACGGAAGTAGTAAGAAACATGCAACAACTTTTGTATGGAATAAAATGTTCATTAGATTGTTTACATTTCTCCCATGCTTCCTTTTTTACCAACTTCGCTATGCGAGACGAGAAGTAGAAGACAAAAGCGTAATTGTTTATCTCTTTGAGACAGATGGATTCATATGTAAGATGCAAAACTACGCTGCACATAATGATGTTGTTAATAGAGTAAATTAAATTTCGCCATTCATTGGACGTTTGAAAACGGATTCAATGTATTTTGATCATTTAGATCCACTTTGTTCAAGCATGATCATAACGACAAACATAATCCTTTGATACATATGTACGTGAAGGTTTGATAATTTGATACCACATTAAGGTTGGGAAGGATCATGATGATCAGGATGAAGCTAGCAGATGCAAGCGAGTAAAAATATTCAATAAACAAATTTCTTAAAAAGATTAAAAGTATTATGAGTAGTTTGTTGTAATACTAATATTATCCAGTAACTTTCTATGTAAATTAACTTTTGTGAAAATTGTACATTTGATGTTCAATAATGGGGTCAAATCGGCGATAAACATGTGTCAACAAGGTTGAAAATGGTTAAACAGCTTTTTTTATTGTTGGATTATTTAAAAATCATAAGTATTTTTAATTGTATTATGCTCTTGATAAAAGGACCCGCTCGTGCGGACATGCCACTCACTCAAGAGGTATTAAACTATTAATATCTAAATATAAATAAATTAAACTTAATTAAATATGCTAATGGGATAAAAAACAAAACAAACTTAGAAATGACAATGCAACCCATAAAGTTCTCCAAATAAAACTTAAATGAATTAATACTACGAACAACATTTTAAGCTGTGTTATTCAAGGTTAGAAGTTAGAACAATACTATTGCGAGTTTAAAAGATAAAAGTTAAATTATGAGAGAATATGTAGTACATAAGTTCATAATTAAATAAAAAGTTTATTAGTTAATTATTGTCGAGCGATATTATATAATTTTGTTTTTCTATTAACATATCGTTCGTTTTTAAAAAATTCATCTTTTCGACTTTTATTATTTGTAGAATAATTTCATATACTACTTTTGAAATATATCTGTTTTACTCATTATGCGATATATTTATTCTATAATAAATATATAGCAAAAATGTTTGAAAAAAAAAACTTTTAAACCGTCAATCGAAAACGTCCGCAAATTGGAACACTTATGGAAATTTTTAAAACCGAATCGCTATTCTACACCAAAAAAAACCCGCACTACGCTCACCCCTAAAGTTCTCCAAATAAAACTTAAATGAATTAATACTACGAACAACATTCTAAGCTGTGTTATTCAAAGAAGTTAAACAATACTATTGCGAGTTTAAAAAGATAAAAGTTAAAGTATGAGAGAATATGTAGTACATAAGTTCAAGCGGTAAATAAAATGTGAGAACAAATTGAAGTACTAAAATGGAAATAATAAATTAAGTAGTATTTGTTTGGCTAACAAATTGAAGTACCCCATTTTGGCTAACAAGCCTTCAATTTTGTCGTTAGTTGACTAGTCAAGGGGTATTTTTGTCTTTTCATGTTTTTTTTTTTGGCGTGTTTGGTCCTTGAGTATACAAACCGTCTGGTTCCTCTTGTTACACAATTCGTAACTGTACGAATTGGCGTGAATTTAGTCCCTTACCCACCTAAAACACTTCATTGGAAAGCTTATTTATACCAAAGACAGAAGGATCGATTGTTGATACCTAAGAACATACGCAAACACACAAATCCGAAACAAGAAAAAGTTGAAACAATGGCAGAAAATGGATACTTTCAAAATGATCAAGAAGAGTTTGAAAAAGTGTTAGACAACTATTTGTTTTTTGACGCAGTCCTAGATGCTTTTTGGGAGGAACCCATTGATGAATGCGGTTCGTATAGGCAAGTAGATGAGTGGATGAGGAGCATGATTCTGAATTGGTTGCGGACACAAGACTCTACTATGATGAGATTTTGGGACTTAATGAGGAAAAGGAGCAAGATGATGAGGAGTGGAAGATAATGAGGAGGAGGAGCAAGATGAGGAGGCGCAGTAAAATGACGAGGAGCAGAAAAATGATGTGGGGGAGGAGCAAGATGGGGAGCAGCAACATAAGGATGATGATATTGGGTTAGCAGTTATTAATGCTTTGGAAAACACGATTAAAAATCTTGAACTTTTGTTTCAACAAATTAAAGAAAGGAAGGAAAACAAGGAAGAGAGTTGTGGTTCTAACAAGTTAGAGTGAAATGGAGTCAAGTAGTTTCTAATGATGGTCTTTCTATGTTTTTAGTATGTTTTTAGTATTTTGGTTGGTTAATTAGATGAATGATATGACTGTAACCTCAAAAAATATCAATGAAAAGTTTGGCTATTAATTAATTGTTTCTGATTTATGGTTGCTTGTAAATTATCAAATATGTTTGACTCAAGGAAGTCAACAAACAAAAGTTTGCAGTTTGTGGTATTGGATATTTTGAGTGTCTCAAGTTTGCAGAAAACATGCAAACTTCAAATTTGCAGAAAACATGTATATCATGAGGCCATGATTTGTAGAAATCCATAACCTAAACACAAATCAATAACATAAATTTTCAAAAGACAATAACACCATTGAAACTGCTACCATAAGTCAAATACATTACCATCAAATATTGCATCATTCCAAAAGATTATCTGTTATACTAGCATCATTAATTACAGTCATAAAAAGTTAAGAAGTTTTACAACCATCATCATAAACTTCCAAATACCATGATAACCTACCACAAAAGCTTAATTTGGAGATCCTACACCATCTTCGTTTTGCCTTTGCCTTGGCTGCATCCAGGTGCTCCCTTTTAGTCCCAAAAGTTTTTTCACAAATAGCAGTCCAAGTTTGAGTGTTGCCAGGCCTAGCACTATATCCTGATCAAATTTGAGTTTGTAGATAGGCTTCTGAATTGGGATAGGTAGAGCTAGGATAGGATTCTGAGCTGGGAGAGGCTCAGGAGGTTCAATAACTTGGAGAGGAACAACTTTTATCACATGAGAGCTTGAAGAATCTTCAACTAGATACTCAGAGCTTGTAGTAGAACCAGATTATGGATAATACCAAGCAAGCAATTGGGGTGAGATTCCAGTACCATCACTGCTTGAATCAGAACTAATGGGTGTGACTTCTGCAAATAACAAATGGTAGGTTAGTTTGATTGACGACAATGTTAAGATATATCACTATCTAACAAAAAGCTTTTGAAGGTATACCAATACATAATTAAGTGAACCAATACTCATTTGGTACTCTTAATGTAATCCCAAACAAGGTTGCAATGTAGAAGAATTCAGTATTCTCTTATTTGGTCCTCTTAATGTTATCCCAAACAAGGCTACAAGGTACTCTCTTTGGTGGCCAAGCACAAACAAGGCTGCAAGGTACTCTATTTGGTGGCCAAGCACAAAAAGGTTGCAAGGTTCTATCTTTGGTGGCCAAACTCAAACAAGGCTGCAATGTTCTCTCTTTTGTGGCCAAACACAAACAAAAGCTTTCCAAGGTTCCAATGTGTTCTCTAATTTGGTCCTCTCAGTGTAATCCCAAACATGCACCATAAATAATCAAACACAAAAAACATAATTAGGCACATTACATTTGGTTCTGTCAAGGTTCAAAACATTATAGGCACATTACATGCATAACTAGGCACATTATATTTGGTTCTGTTAGTGTTTAAATGTAGGCATCAAACTACATTATAGGCACATTACATGCATAACTAGGCACATTACATTTGGTTCTGTTAGGGTTCAAAGGTAGGCATGAAACTACATTCTAGGCACATTACAAGGCTACAATTTGTAAGAAAACTAGTAGGCAACTACAATAACACATGAGTCTATTTGATAGGTTTAAAAGTATAATACTGTGTTGTTTGTAACATGCAAATACTAACAAGCATAACAAAACCCCCAAAACTGGTAACATAAAACAACCTTAAATCTGATAAACAAGATAAATTATAATAAAAAATGAGTGTAAAAAGTTTTATCAAAGGATCAATAACAATATCCTTATAAATACATGTACGTTTAGGTAACTCCATTATCTTGATTTTAGCTTACTATAGCTTTAGGGTTTAATCGGGTTAAGTTACTGTGTGACTGTTTACTTTTCTCAAATGTGTGATTAAATGGTGTTGTAGTTGTTTTATAGTAGGTAACCGGTTTGACTTTCATTAGTCAAACTTATATATGTAACATTCAATGAGTGTTTGACAACAATAAAAAATGAGTCTATTTTTCCTAGTTGTTTTGACTTTAATTAGTTGTTTCAAAACTAACTAATCATTTTATTCATTCAAATACAAATGACTAACTACTCATTTAACCAAGAACCAAACTAATACTCTTTTGACTTTCATTAGTCAAACAAATGACTAACTGATCATTTTATTCATCCAAATACAAAACTAACTAAGCATTGTATTCATCCTAATAGTTATTATAAAGAAATGAAGGAAATGATAAAAGTGATTTCATTCCATTAAACTGAAATAATTACATGGTTGACTGCTAACTAAAAAGCAATACTACATCTTATTACTTTGTGTTAAGCTATTGTTGAGTAGAACTCTCATCTTGGAAGGACTTGTAGCTCTGCATACACTCTGCACACTTTGCATAGTTGAGGACTGTGTAGAGGTGGTGTTTGGATTAGCATTTATCTCACTTTAGTTATGTTACACATACAAGCCTCATAGCTGTCTCTAATGCTCCTCATCATCTTCTTGTTATTTCCTACATTTGGCCAACCACTCTTGTTTAGCCCTTACTTCCTTTACTTCTTATTCTAATGCAAGGTTTAATGCTTCCTTATCTAATCTTAGCTGATGTTCCTCAACAGTAACATTTCGACCTACCTGCGACTCTAATTCAACCATTTCTTCTTCTTCTACCAGTTTCATTATTTCTTCTTCGTCTAACATCTCACTACCACCTTCACCATTCCAATTTCCAGGAATTGTATCCTTGTGGAATTACTTAACTAAGGTTTTCATTGTAATGTTTAGATAATGGAGTGATTGTTTAGGAGAAAAGACTAAAATGTAATAAAGTATCAAAACAGCTCCTACAGTCATATCCTTTGCATAACCCCCCTCTGTAAGGACTTTATGATGTATTGTACATGAGAGATCATTAAGAGTTACTTTAAGATCTCTAAGGGCAGTTGGAGTACACGACTTGATGATTTTAATTACTTGATCAACTTTCCCATCCTTGATAAATATTTTGATATCTCCAAAACATCCACTCACAAACGCCCCATTAGCATTCAAAAACTTAACCGCGCTAATCTAAGTCCCACGAGTAAAATTGTCATCCTCACCCACATCCTCAACAACTTTCCTCATATACTCCTGTGTCGACATTATAGACTCCTCTCCACCTTCCCGAGTATCCGCTATTTACGTAGCTTCGCCATTTGAAAGATACCCGTAGGACCTTGTATTATCCTAACCAGATTTTTGGCTGAATTTTTAACATTTTGGTTTCGTGATGAAACTGAGGGTTCATTCATTTTCTTGTGTTATTTGGTGGCAGGAACAACCTTTTTTTGCCATTTGAAAGATACCCGCATGACCTTGTATTATCCTAACCGATTTTTGGCTGAATTTTTAACATTTTGGTTTCGTGATGAAACTGAGGGTTCATTCATTTTCTTGTGTTATTTGGTGGCAGTAACAACCTTTTTTTTGCCAATTTCTATTGTGTTTTAGAATGATGTTGGTGAGTGCCATAAACCCTAATCCTTAAACGGACTAGGACAGGGACGACTCGTGCAACTGTATTTCCACATCAAGGACTATAACAGGGACGACTCGTGCAAATGACTTTCCACATCAGTGACTAAGAAAGTACTTAAATGGTTCAAATATGGTAGTTTTTTTTCTTGCGGTTTTCCCTTTTCCCGCCAAATAATCCTATAGCACAAAATACTTGTTGAGTCCCTGAACTATCGCATTTGTATCAACGTAAGTACACCAACTTCACCTTCCATATTATTCCTTTGGCCTTTTTTTCCCGCCAAACCACCATGCCACTCACAACTTCCAATTTTACCTATATAACTAGCCATATGAGTATGTCTTATCCCCATAGCACCTTCCATTTTCATCCACAATTGGCATTCACAACACCCAAATGGCTAAAAGGAAAACCAGCTTTCTAGACATCCACAACACCCAAATGGATGAAATAAGAACCAAATGGTCAAAAATGCTAGCTTTTATAAAATATGTTATTGATTATACCCCTGATTAGTCTGATGTGGGCATCAATGAACCACAAAAGTTCACTGCATTATGGTTGAGCAGGATTTATGAACTACACAAGTTCAATGTTCTTGTGAATGACATGTAAAATTAGGGAAAATGTTGATATGCTGAAATACAAGATTATCCAGGAAAAGGTGTGTTTAATAAAGGCATGGGCAAAGTTTAATCAAACCTTAGACAACAAACTGGTGAAACTAATTCATGGTGCAGTTCATATGCCAAGAGAAAAGGATGAACTTGTTGCTGTTGAAGTTTTTGTTAATGAAGTTGTAGGTGATGAAGAGATGGAAGGCAATGGAAGAACACTGAAGAGGAGAAGGGTGTATGCTGAGAAGATGGATTAGGCAGATTTCCAAAATGATGGTTGATGCTGAGAAGGAAATAATGGGTGGTTTTGTATTTAGTTTCAAGTTTCTATGTATTTTGTATTTTGTGGTATGTAGGATGGTTGGGAAATGCTTGCTTCATCTTTTGGGATAATGTCTTTTGTAACCATGTTGTTATGGTTAATAAAAATCACCTCTATTCTATGTGTTGACTAATTTTATTTTTTACAAAAATGATCATGAAAGAATATACCAAAGTACAAACTTATGATAACTAATCAAATGCGTTTACAGTTTACAGTTTGAATGTGTTATACTGAACAACACAGTTTTTTGAGTGTGCAAATGCAGTCTGCAATTGCATTTCCAAACAACCCATAAAAATGCATACTGAAAATGCTCATGGCATGAATTGACTTTTATAAGTCAACTTACAAACAATACTCAAACTACAAACTATAATATTACTAAAGTTATAATACTTACTACTTGCAACAAACATAAGTCAAATGATCTAAAATAAAAGCTAACACAATACGAAAAGTATAGCAATCCTGCATATTTAATATTATTAGAGTAAGATGTTAAGTTTTACAACAAAAGTTTGCAGCCTTGCAAATATTAGTTAATGTACCAATGTAACAACAAAAGTAATACTTTATAAACCTCCAATTACAACAAACAGAAATAAGTCAAGGCTTCTTGGACTTCCCCTTCATGCTTGTAGATCACACTTCTGGAGCATCAGGAGCTTTCAAACTAAGTATGACTCCATTGATGGCTATTTTCCTGTAGCCTCTTGGAGCCGTAGTTGAAAGAGCTATTGAAGGAGCTATTTTCCTTTGACCAAATGTTTTTGAAATTGAAGGAGCTCTGGATTTTTTGGTTCCCTCCTTAACATAACCTCTGCATCTTTTGGGAGCAGCTTGAGCAGTTGAAGTGGAAGCAGCTTGCTTTTGTGAACTCTGGTCTCTTGGGAGCAGCTTTAGCAGTTGAAGTGGAAGCAACTTGACTTTTCAAAGCTCTCTCTTGGAACCTTTTACATCATCAGAAACATACTCTTCACTGGAAACATCTTCATCACCTTCAATATGAATCACTTCTGCCTCCTTTGCTATTATGAAGCTCTGCATCTCAAGGTTTTATATCCTCTTTTCAAGGAATTGTATTTTCTTTTCAAGGTTTTGAATCCTCTTTCCACTGGAAACAACTTCATGACTGGATTTTTTAATCACATCTTCCTCCTTTTCTCTGTAAAAATACACCTCCTCAATGGGTTGTGTGGAAAACTAGAAGGGGGGTTGAATAGTTTTACCAATTTAAAACTTCCTATTAAATATTTAGATCGACTTATGTCAATCTATTTGGTTGTTTATGTTGGACGTTGATAGATAGATATATAAACGTGTAATGAAAGATAAGGAGTAAGAAGCACATCACCACAACACAAGTATTTATAGTGGTTCGGCTACAAGGACACCTTCCTTGCCCTACTCCACTCCCGAGTCACCTACTCGAGAGTTCATAAACACTACACCAATCTCCTTATGGCGGAGAAGCCATCACAACGTCGCTACACCTTTTTCGGTACAAAGCTAAATACCGAGTTCTTTCACACCAAGGCAAACCAAACCTAACACAACGTCACCTACCCTTTATACGGTGCTAGGCTAACCACCGAGTTCTTTCACACCAAGGAGAACTAATCCTATCACAACGTTGCCTACCCTTTATTAGGTACTAGGCTAAGCACCTAGTTCCATTACTATGGAGGAACTACTACCCTTCACAACACAACACCTAATCTCAAGGAGATCCATTCCTTGTTACAATACTATCAAGGATATCACCATCCTTGGAAATAAGCAAATACTTATATGCATAACGATGCACCTCATCGATTATATGACCTAGGCATTCTTCTCTAATGCCACTTGATTTGATTCTTAGGCATCCTTCACTAATGCCTTTGTCACAACGCTTGGCACTCTTCACTAATGCCTTCGTCTTGACACCTTTAGCATTCTTCACTAATGCTTTTGACACGGACGATAAGCACCCTTCTATTGGGAATAATCTGTTACCACTGATAGTTGTGGAAGACACTGCTTGGATTGCACTAGCAGTGGAAGCGATACCACCTTTGGTACATTATTACCACTTGCTATTAGATAATGGTTAGAAGAACGTGTCTAGATAAGTATAGAAAAGATCTTGTGTATATTCTATATTGTTAGCTTTATACTTATCTTGTAAAGGACTCCTTGTACTATAAAAGGAGGTCCTAGGTCATTGTCTTAGATACTTACATTCATATGTATTATTCACAAAGGCTTCAAGGTGTAACCCTAGTGATAAGCAAGATCACTCGTATTATTCATTAATAATATTGGAGCTTAAGTTTTGTGTTTAATCTGTGTTTACTTCCAATATATCATACAATCCGTCTTCTAAGTATTACTAAGTAAATTCCGCGTGCTTATTAATATTATACAAAATATCATTGACACAAGGTGTGTGTCCGGATCCATCAAGTGGTATCGAGGCGAAGGTTCGATATTTTGTTTTAGAAGATCCAAGGAATTAGCTTAACCTACTCACTAAATTCAATGGAGATGGAAAACAACCGGTCCAACTCTTCTACACCAAGGCTACCTAAGCTCAAACTTAATGAGTTTGAGATGTGGAGGATCTTGATTGAGCAATACTTTCTCATTCAAGACTATGCTCTATGGGAGATCATCTTAATTGGTGATTCTTTCAAGCACATTACTAGTACTCGGAAGGTTGGTGACACGAAGTGGTGTTTGTTTACGTGCTCGAATCTAATCTTGAAAAGGCATTGAAAAAGAATGATCTAAAGGCTAGAAGTTTGTTCTTGATGACTCTTCCTAGAGACCGGATCATAGCTTTCAACAAGTTCAAGACTACAAAGAACTTTTGAAGAGATTTGCTCGGTGTTTGGTGGCAATGATGCTACAAAGAAGACACAAAAGACATTGTTGAAGCAAAGTTATGAAAACTTCTCTGCTTCAAGCAATGACTCACTTGATAGCATCTTCACCAAACTCGAAAGATTGTCACACAACCGATCGTGTTTGGCATTGAGGTAGAAAAGGAAGACCTCAATTTGAAGTTTCTAAGAAGTTTGCCTTGAGTTTCAAACTAATGTTACGATGCAGGAAAACAAAGCGGACATTGAAACAATGAAGCTCAATGATCTTTACAAGAACTTTAAACTCATTGAACAAAGGCGAAGAAGGTGGAAACTTGGTACAAGCTCAGCGACTTGGCTTTGATGTCAACCTCTGTTGACGGTGATGATTTGAAGATGACGGTGATGATGATATTGCCATTCTTTGGTTCTATAGTTTCCACTGGTAATGTTAGTGTTATCACTGCAGGTTCAAAGAAGAAGATTGCTAGTATTGGAGATCCTACCTTTTATGCTTTTATCTCCACTCAAGTTAATGGCTCTATATTAACTCATGAAGACATAGAGCAAATTGATGAAGATGACTTGGAGGAGATGGATATAAAATGGCAAATAGCTCTTCTTAGCATGAGGGCTAGGAAATTCTACAAGAAGACTGGCAAGCCTATTCATATCAATGGTGGTGAAACTGTAGGCTTTGATAAGAAGAAAGTGGAGTGTTTTAAGCGCCACAAGTTGGGACACTTTGCTAGAGAATGTAGAAGACCAAAGACCAAGGACAACAGTCTACTTGGTACAAGCAAAGAAGGAACCAAATGTGGAAGAACCAAAGGCAATGTTGGCTATTGATGGTGTGAGCTATGATTGGAGTTTCATGGTGATGAATAAGAGGAAGAACCTTGATTCTTGCTCTTGTGACTCTTGAATTTGCTCTCATGGCTTTCTCGACTCGAGGTACAAAACTTTGAAAGTTGTTCTAAATCATGTAGGGTGCTAGAGAAGTTGAAAGGCTTAATGATCTATATTCTAATGAAAGACAAGAGTTGTATCTTGCTATTTATCTTGTGTCAAATCTTAGGAGAGCTATAGCGATATTAGAAAAAAAATAGATCACTATAGAAAATGAGTCAAAATATAATGATGATATGATTTTTCTTAGAAGAAATAGATCATAAAGCAATTTGTGAATGAGGCATACCAAAAGAGCTTGAAAAACTTAAAAGATAAATGAAAATGTCAATTTAATTGTAGACACCTGTTATTATCGGTCTAAGTCAATTGATAAAATCGGAATGCTCAAATTCATAGTAAAGTTAAGTCGGTATGGGTTATAATATAGTGCCTCCACCACTAAGAGGTGTTCCATCACCTCGGTATAGATTTAGCTCATACAGGGCTTAGAAGAGTTTCGGGATCTTGAGCGTGAATATGGTCCTTTAAAGGACACAAGCTGTGAAATGTGAGGAAGAGGTTAAGAAGGATAATGATGTTTTGAAAGTGCTAGTGACTCATCGGTTGTTGATGAGAATGTTAAAAGAATGAAGAGACTTCTATCCCAAAAGTTGTTAATCTTATTATAGAGAAACCTAGGATACAAGCTAATAAACCTAGATCAAGCTGTAAGGTATCTTTGAGATGTATAGGAACAAGCCTCTGACTCCTAGGGGTAACGGAGGAGTTGGAATCATGTTAAATCTCAACAACTAGGTAGTGATTTTGTGATGTACAATAATGCATGCTATATCGTGGTAGTTTTGATCATTTACATGCTTATTGTGACTATCATGTTGGGAGAAGGAAGTCCATGGGAATAAAAGGGTGGAGTCTAACATGTTTCAAAATAATGTACACCTAAACCACACAACAACATGGTCCCAAGAGCGATCTATTAAGAGGTGGTCTTAAAACTTTTGCCAAAAAAAGCAGTTAACATTGCTCATCCTAAGTCACTGTTAAAAGTGCAAAGTACAAAACAACTTTTGCAAAATCTGCACAAACAGGAAAGGAACTTTTCAAACTAAAAGGTTCATTATAACCAACAGTGGGTACCTAAAACCAAACCAGCGGTTTCCTTTGCTCATCTAAAAGTTTCCACTACAAGGGTTGTAAACAAGAAAGGGGGACATGGGCAATCTTTGTGAAGGCCTCGACACGTTGGGAATGGAAACCTAAAGGAACTACCTCTACAACCAATCCCAATGGTGTATCAATGACCTTTGATAGATTTAACTATATTGATACACGAGGCGGATCCAAGTCAATCATGGCTTGGGTCCCCAAAAGAAACTAATTCTTTACTTTTATGTGCGGGAACATCCAAGGACAAAAGATCGGATCAAGGATATCTGAGATAGTGGGTGTTCAAGGCACATGGTGGCAACAAGTCCTATCTCTCGATTTTGAATATTATGATGGACAATATGTCGACTTTGGAGGTGGTGTAAATGGAAAAGTTCTTTGGTAAAGGAGTTATTAAAGCGGTAACTTGGATTTTGAACACATGTATTATGTAAAAGAGCTTAAGTATAATCTTTTAGTGTGTCACAAATGTGTGACAAGAAGAACAATGTTCTTTTACCAAAGATATGTGCTTTGTTCTCTCTAAGGATTTCAAGATGCACGATGAAAGTCGATTCTTCTTAAAATTCCTAGAAAAGGCAACCTATATAGCTTTGATATGAACAACATTGTTGCTAAAGATGATTATGCTTGCTTGCTTGCAAAGGCCACGATGGATGAATCCTTGTTATGGCATAGAAGACTTGGTCATGTTAACTTCAAAACCATTAATAAGATTGTCAAAGATGGTTTGGTGAGAGGCTTACCTCGGAAGAGATTTGAAAATGATCAAACACATGTGGCTTGTCTTAAAGGCAAACAACACGAGCTTCTTGCGGATCAAAGTGGTTAACTCTATTGCTCACCCACTTCAAATGTTACATATGGACTTGTTTGGTCCTACATCGTGAGCGACTTAAATCTTAAAAAGTATTGTCTTGTTGTAACTAATGATTTCAAAGAGGTTTACATGGGTTTTCTTTCTCAATACAAAGGATGAAACAAGCGGCATCCTTAAGACTTTTATCACACAAGTAGAAAACCAATATGATTTCAAAGTGAAAATCATCGGGTGTGACAATGGGACGAGTTTAAGAATAGAGTTATGGATGATTTTGCGAGATAAAGGTATTAAAGAGAATTTAGTGTTGCTAGAACTCCTCAACAAAATGGTGTTCTTGAGAGGAGGAACAAGACACTTATAGAGGTGCTAGAACTATGTTGGCAGATTCAAAATTGCCAATCACCTTTTGAGTTGAAGCAGTTAACATTGCATGATATGTGCAAAACATGGTTTTAGTGGTAAAAACAAAGAACAAGACTCCTTATGAGTTATTTAGGGGTAGACCTCCTATCCTTGACTTCATGAGACCATTTGGATGTCATGTATCTATTCTCAATACCATAGATTATCTGGGAAAATTTGAAGAAAAAGCAGATGAAGGGTTTTTTGTTGGGTACTCCATGGTCAGTAAAGCTTTCAGAGTATTCAACTTAAGAACCCAAAAGATTGAAGAAAATCTACATGTTGAGTTCCTGGAGAACAAAGCGAATGTCAAAGGCTGGTCGGAAAAGGTCGTTTGATCTTGATTCACTAACCAATACTATGAATTATGTGCCTATCTCTCTGGTACATCTTCTTTTGATTTGGCGAGTTCGAAAGAGTTTCTTGATGATGATGAACCTAGCAAAGATCAAGGGGAAGATCAAGATGAATTCAGTCTGCCACTTTGGGACTTTGCAGACAATAATGATATTTCAAAGACTGGAGATGCTCATTCTTCTAATGATTCTGGAAAAGATGAAGATAGCAACTTGAACACTTAAGATCCCAAAAGCAGTGGAAATGCAGATTCCACTGCTAGGCCAGAATTTTCCACTGCAACACCAGAAGTGGAAGTTACAACTCCAGTTATAGAAAAAGCTCAAGCCAATGATGTTGAAATCTCAAATATGCCAAATGAAATTGCAGTTCCTCAGACTCCCCACACTTATATTCATAAATCACATCCTCTTGAAAATGTGATTGGGGATGTCCATTCACCTGTGAAGACTAGAAGACAATCAAAGCTGTCTGATATTCATGGATTTATTAGTGAAATATATGAATCTAAGACTCATGAAGGCAAGAATGAATGTCTCATTATGTGTTTTCTGTCACAAATGGAGCCAAAGAATGTTTACAAGGCGCTTGAAGATGAAAGTTGGGTGGAAGCAATGCAAGAAGAGTTGCTCTAATTCAAGCTTCAAAAGGTTTGGGTGCTTTGTGATTTGCCTTCTGGAAAGAAGGTAATAGGTACTAAATGGGTGTTCAGAAACAAAAAGGATGAAAGAGGAATTGTTATCAGAAACAAAGCTAGGCTTGTGGCTCAAGGATACACTCAAGAGGAGGGTATTGACTATGAAGAAGTGTTTGCCCAGTAGCACGAATTGAAGCAATCAGATTGTTCTTAGCCTATGCATCCTTTATGGGCTTTAAAGTCTATCAAATAGATGTAAAGAGTGCTTTTCTATATGGGCAGATTGATGAGGAGGTTTATGTTTCTCAACCTCCAGGCTTTGAAGACCCTGACTATCCTAATAAAGTGTACAGGGTAGTTAAAGCTTTGTATGGCTTGCATCAGGCACCAAGGAAATGGTATGAAACTTTAACTACTTATCTTCTTGATAATGGGTTTCATAGAGCGAGTGGATCAAACTTTGTTCATCAAGAAAGACAAGAATGATATCTTCTTTGGTTCAAGTGTATGTTGATGATATCATTTTGGATCTACAAAGACACGAGATGTGCAAAGAATTTGAGAAACTAATGAAAGAAGAATTCAAGATGAGTTCTATGGGTGAACTCACATTCTTTTGGGACTTCAAGTACAACAAAGGCGGATGGTATTTTCATCAATCAAGATAAATATGTGGCTAAGATACTAAGGAAGTTCAAGTTCATCGATGCAAAGTCATCCGGCACCCTGCAGACAAGACTACACATCAACTGTTGAAGGAAAATAGTGGTGAAGCGGTTGATGTGCACATGTCTGGTCTATGATTGGCTCTTTGATGTATCTTACATCATCTAGACCGAACATCATGTTTGCGGTGTGTGCTTGTGCAAGGTTTCGGTCTCTCCCAAGTTCTCTCACTTAGACTGTGAAGAAGATTTTCGATATATCTTAAAGCATTTCCTACTCGGGATTGTGGTACTCTAGAGATTCCCTCTAGATTTGGTTACTTACTCGAGATAGTGACTATCTTGGAGCTAGTTTGGATAGAAAATCTACAACGGTGGATGCCAATTTCTTGGCAGCAGATTAGTGTCATGGCGATGTAAGAAACAAACTATGGTGGCTAATTCATCAACGAGAGGCGAGTATGTGGGCTGCTGCAAGTTCTTGTGCTCAAGTTCTATGGCTTGAGAATCAACTTTTGGACTATGGGTACAATTTCATGAATACCATCATTCATATTGACAATAGCGGTACCATTTGCATTATAAAGAATCCAGTTCAACACACAAATACTAAGCATATTGAAATTAGACACCATTTCATAAGAGACTGTTATGAAAAAGGACTAATTCAAGTTGTCAAAATTCATACTGATGACAACTATGCTGATTTATTAACAAAAGGACTTGATGTGGGTAGATTTCAGTACTTGGTAACAAGTATTGGAATGTTAAATCCATAAACTTTTTGTGTCAAATTGTCATTGGTGTTGAGTGGCAGTTTCTGGGTACTCATATTGTTGTATAAGTTTGTATATGTTTTGTGCTTGTGTTTTTGCTTGTTCAATAACTTTTATGCAGCAATGATGGGAGTTGATCTTAAAAGGTGTATATCTGAGATACACAACAAATGGTTATTGATTCACCATGTCTAATCCACATAAGAATCAACTAGTCCAGAGCAAACGGCTACTGGTAAAGACTTGACAAATCCGTTTATGGTTGATAGTTTACCGAAAACTATATGGTCATCAACTCACCATATTCTCTATGATTAAGAGTTGGCTAGTCCATAGCAAACGGCTCATGGTAAAGACATATCAAATCCGTTGATAGCTGGTAGTTTGCTAAAAACTATGATAAGAGCGATCTAGTTTTCATATGTTTTCTTTACCATTGCTCTTTGAAATTTTGTGAAAAATTACCACTTGCTAGTTCACGGTTTCCAGACGGTGTTATTTTACCACTTGTTGTTCTAGCCGTTACAAGCTGTTGTGTCGGTAACAAATTTTTACTAGCCGTTGTAGAAAATTGCTTTCCATATATATATGGTAACTTCTAGAAAATTATCTACTTTCCTATTTGATATTTATCCTCTAAAGATAAATACTTTCCTTAGATAATCTTTCTTGCGCTACACTTTTAAACCCTACCTCTATATATCTTTTGTCTCAATTGGCTAGTTATTCCTTCAATTATTCTTGACCTAATATCGTTTTCATCAAAAGTTTCTATGGCACCATTAAAATTTGCGAGATGAGCACAACCAAGTGGCCTACCTACAAAAGTCAAACGAGAAGAGTGGCCTGTTTTTCATCGATTGTGGACTTTCTTAATACTACCCACATAAGGTATGCTTTGCTTTTAAAACCCACAATCTATATCTCTCAAATCAAACATTTTTGGACTTCTGCGCAGTCCATAACACTTGAGAATAGAGATACACATGAAACAGTGGATGCTCTTAGAGCCACTGTGGATGGGGTAACTATTGATGTTACTGAGGCATCCTTGAGGAGAGTTCTCCAATTGGATGATCGCAATGGTATCATCACATTACCTATGCCAGACATACATGATACTTTATCATCCATGGGGTATGATACCACCGATAAAAGGCTACTTTCAAAAGAGTGGTTTTGTCCCCAATGGAGATTTTTATACATACTCTTTTACATTGTCTCGGTCCAAAGAAAACATCTTATGAGCAATTTAGTTCAACCATGGCTTACCCTTTGGTTTGTCTAGCCACCGATAAGATTTTAACTGGTCAAAATATATTTTACAAGTATGACCGGCAATGTAAAGAGTTCAACAAAATTTTAATGTATCCAAGGTTTGTGCAAGCAGTGCTAAATGAGTTTCAACTGCAACCCCATATTAATGTTTATAAAATCAGTTGCCTTAAGCCTAAAGTTTTTCAAAACATGAACAAAGATGGCAACATGATTTTTACACCTCTCTTTCCTCAAATGCTTGCAAAGATTTCATCTGAACAAAACTCACCCATAATCTCTGTTCCAAACATTGATTATACTCCACCTGTTTCTCACACCTATGAGAGGAGGCGCAAACAGTCAACTTCTCTCATGACAACACAACATGTTTCTGAACCTTTTGGTCTAGGAACAAGCAGTGGTGGTTCTAGACTTCAACCTAGTCCAACTAGAGAGGAATCTGAGCCAATGCCCCATGATTCACCTCTCCCAACAGGTCACACAGTTGGAAGTGATGAGGGCAGTGGGCAACAATTGGAATTGATGGTTTTGTGTACAAAGTTAGCCAAACAGGTCAAATCTCTGGAACAAGACTTGGCACATCTTAAGGAGCAATATGCCAAGGATATTACATTTTTGAAGGTAGAGATTCAGACCTTGAAGGAAGAGTTGCAGGGGTTTAAGCAAAGAAGAACTGCAAATATTGTGCTTTCATCTCCATCTTCACCTCCGGTGGTGATTCGAAGACTTGATGCAGATTTGGGAAATTCTCCCAAACAGGGAGGAAAACAGTCTTGAAACTCGGGGAGAAAAATTGATTTTGAAGATGAAGGTGTTTCTAGTAAAGGTGCAGAGGAAGGCGATACTCGAGAAGAGCAACTAGAGCAAGATATATTCGATCTTGCAATGCGATTTTACCATCGATCAAATTTCCCTGCGAGCCAAATATTTCCATTGTTGAACATGATGTTGCCACTTTGCAAGTGAAGAAATTGATAAGCAGAAAGAAAGATAAAGGTAAGCGGTTATGGAAAGTGAAGAGCAACACGGAAGGAAGAAGTCAAAGAAAGAACAACTTGATTGCTCATGATAATGAAGTTGCAAAAAGATATATGAAGATGAAGTTCTTTGAAAAGAAAAAGCTTGAAGAAGAAGAAGTTGCAAGCTTTATGGAGGCTAAAAGGTGGATAGATTGGAAAATCCAATTTCCAATGTTCCACTTATAAGATTAAGAGAAAACTCGAGTTCACTATGTACCTCTTGAAGAAGAAATTGATTTCTTGATTGCACATGATCCGATAATCAAGAAGAAGGCAATTGACCTTGTGGTGATAAATCTTTAACTGCAGAACAAAGAACTACACAGTTAAAAGATTTTATACATATGAAGAATAATCAAGCACTTCAAGAGGTAATTAGTTCGATCGAGAAAGGGTCAAAAGAAACCAAGGCAACCAACAAAGGCACAAATTATTGCATACATGAAAATTTATTGTTGCAATGTTGGTGGATGCAAAAGACATCAATTCAAAGGAATGTCTGATGATAAAGTAGAGAGTATCTACTACAGAATTCAAAGACAAGATAAGGATTTCATTCCAATGAAATCTGAAGAAGAAGCAAGAAGGTTTCCTAATTTTAAAAGAAAGACCAAAGACATTGATTCTCAGTCTGTTAAGAAGACAAAGTTTGCTGAAGAACAAGAAGTTTCAACTCAGAAGTTCACTGAAGAACATATGACTGAAATGATTGTGATAGAAGAAGAAGATTTTTATCCAGAACCATTGCAAGTTAGACATCCTATCATTGATTGGGAGGTTTACACTGCTAGCAATTTTGCTCCAACATGGAAGATCACAAGGCTAGGTGGTGCAACTTCCTCATTCATTCAATTTGAAGATCTCATCAAAGCTTTTGACAGAGATGTTCTTGACAAATTATGGAAGTTAGTTCAAGAAAGGTTTGATGCTCAAGATCTCAAAGATATGAAGGAGATGCATTTATGGGTTAATCTTAGAAGGCTCTATGATCCAGATGTTAATGATGATTTCGGAAATTCTCATGTTCATGTCACAGTACTAAATGGTTTTACTATGATTCATGTGAAGTTCACCATGTTTCTCTGACAAATGGAGTAGATGCATTCATGCTTCTTTGAGAAAGAATATCCACTCAGTGGAACTCTCACGGTAATGTTATGTACAACAATAAGAGTTCATGAAGACAATGAGAAGGTCGAGCATTGTTACATAGGCTTCAAGATCAATGTTCAAGAGCTATTCGAAGTTAAGGAAGAAGTAAAGTGTTTGGTTGAATTCCCAAATCCTTGAAGATGATGTAGATTGAAGAAACTTATTGATTTGCGGAGAAATCATAAGTTTAGGGAGGATTGTTGGGAATAATGCATTACCATTGATAGTTGTGGAAGACCTTGCTTGGATTGCACTAGCGGTGGAAGCGTATTACCATTCTTTGGTACATTATTACCACTTGCTATTAGATAATGGTTAGGAAAACGTGTCTAGATAAGTATAGAAAAGATCTTGTGTATATTCTATATTGTTAGCTTTATACTTATCTTGTAAAGGACTCCTTGTACTATAAAAGGAGGTCCTAGGTCATTGTCTTAGATACTTACATTCATACATATTATTCACAAAGGCTTCAAGGTGTAACCCTAGTGATAAGCAAGATCACTCGTATTATTCATTAATAATATTGGAGCTTAAGTTTTGTGTTTAATCTGTGTTTACTTACAATACATCATACAATCCGTCTTCTAAGTATTACTAAGTTACTAAGTAAATTTTCACTAATGCTTGTCTTGACACTTTCGCATTCTTCACTAATGCCTTCAACACAACATCTAATATTATACAAAATATCATTGACACAAGGTGTGTACATAGATCTCTTGGATCCGAGGTCTAGTTTTACCCATTTAGTATAAACTTGTTTTACCCATTTTAGTATATACTTAGTTAAGTATATGTTAGCCTAATATGTAAATACTAGTTGTTGTACATATGTATCTAAATCATAAAAACACTTTATACTTGTTTTAGTGTTTTATGTGAAAACGTTAGTGTGTTAGAAAAACTATTGAATCAAACTATTTACGTATTTTATTTGTTTCGTTAAAATGATTTTCGTTTGTTATCGACAAAACATTAGAAGATCGTAAAATATAAATAAACATTTTTACGGCTTATTTGTATTAACAATCTCCCCTTTTGTTGATGACAAAACATAAAATTATTTTAAGGAAAACTAAAATTGTAGAAAATTTGAATTGATAGTTTTACTTTCTTCTCCCCTTTTGTGAAACAAAAGTGTTAAAAAGCTAACACAATTTTATAAGAAAATATGTAAAATAAAATGTAAAGAGAGCAAGTGGCGGGAATGATACTTGTCTTAACTCCCCTGACGAGTCCATCCCTTTGTGGGGCGTCAAATACATAACGTAAATAAACTAATGTGTTTGCAAATATGTTTGCAAATGGTTCGTCTAAGTGACGAAAACGTGCTCCCCCTTGATGATTGCAAAGTTTCAATGGGGTGTCATGAAGTATAATCCAAAATATGATCAAGTTGCAAATGTATTTGCAATGTATGGTTTGACACAAAGCTCCCCCTAGCTTTATGGTGTCAAAATCTTCATGTGTACTTTGAAAATCTACAAAGTAAAGGTTAGAAAACAAGAGTATAGTGCATAATTTCCTGCAAATAAAACTCAAGTTAGTAGTAATCGTGCTACATAACACGGATCCCACGGTTCCCTTCTTGGAGGGATCCGTCTAGGCATTTTGGAGGATCCGGTCATGCGGTGACGGTTTCTTCAGCAATGATGATGTGTCAAACAATGCTAATGAAGAGGTAAGATATGTGTGTAATATAGCAAGCACAACACACAAAATAATCATGGCATATAGATATTCATTCAATAAAACAAGAGATAATCAAACAAATCTCTAAAACTAAGAGAATGAACTAGGCCATACAAATACTACTTAATACTAACTAGTTACTAGACTTAAAATGCGACAATGTGCTTGAGTCTAGGGATGAGTGGACTTGTTGATTTGATCCAACTTTGCAAGAAGATGATTAAACATGAAATATATCTCATTTCGTGCTTCTTGAACAAGTCCTTAAGTGATTAGACAATTTGGACACTCATTGTCTTGGTTTGGAACCGGAGGAAAATGGATATTTTGAGGAGGCTCTATGTGTGATTGTGGATCTTAAATTTTGAGAAGTAGGACGAGGTTCTAAAAATGAGGGTGGTAATGGAACTTCTTCCATATGATCAAGGTTGTTCCTTGTCTCCCATGATGGACTAGTTGGTGTTGTTGGTGGTTCCCTATTCAATGAAAAGGTTGG
The DNA here is from genome assembly GCA_022545495.1 of Chrysanthemum lavandulifolium. NCBI lineage: Eukaryota > Viridiplantae > Streptophyta > Magnoliopsida > Asterales > Asteraceae > Chrysanthemum > Chrysanthemum lavandulifolium. Next base: position 241,009,273 of record CM040242.1, read on the forward strand.
TGAATGAGAGGTTCTTGGTGGTGAATGACCCAATGAGTAGATGTTTGGGTGAGGGAGAGGCTCATTCAAGGAGTGTAGTCCATGCTCAATGAATGAGGGTTTTGACGGCTTGCTAGAACTAGCCATGTTTGGTTTTGAACTAGATGATCCCTTTTCTAGTCCGAAAGGTTTGATGCTAATCCTTGCGGTTCTTTTAGCCTTTGTTGGATGAGTTTGATGAGGTGGGATTCTAGTATCATTATCTCTAATGGGAGATGTTTCGGTGGATGAGATTTCATGGATCATTTGACCCTTTCTTTTGGATGATCCTATGGTTGAGGAGTTGTTGCTAAGAGCCTTAGTCATAGTGATGATGATGCTAAGCTTCTAATTGCTGATTTTTGAAAGGTGAGTGAGAATGGTGCCTTGATCCTAAGGTTGTTTGGTTTATAAAGGATAATTTGAGTTTAGGAAATTAAATTCTTGGCCACTTACAGGATTAAGCAGCACTTAGAATTTTGGTCAGCTCAAGGAGGATAATAAATGAATACTAAAAGTGGTTAGATAACCAAAGGTGACTCAAAATTGAATATGGAAGCGATTTGGGCTTTTACTGCGACTCTGGATCCCATGGATCCCTCTCGATGAGGGATCCGTCTCAGTTAAAGACCGAGGATCCGGCTGTCAAGGAGTTCTAGGTGAAATGATTATGCTTTTGTAAGATTTATTATCAAAGGATTTCGAGGTTTTGACTTAATTTTGAAGTCTTTAGCTGTTGGATATCTCAAATCCTCAACCATAATGAGTGATGGTGCTTTAATGATGGTTTTGGGAAAGAAAATTGACTTTGGGTAGTCTAACTATGTGTTTGACAATGATACCATTTAATTTGAAATGGAAAATGGTGGTAATAAGTCCTAGAAGTCAGATGATGACCGAAGAAGAATTAACTAAAATCTTTAAAAATAAAGAAAAAATGAAAAACTAGTTTAGAGTCTAATTTTGAGTCAAAAGATGATTAAGATCAATTTTCTAAAATTGATGGATAGACCAAACTAAGTGTTATCAGACATGATAGATAATGTGTGAGTGTTTGACGAGTTGAAAAATCAAAAAGCGTTTTGAAATATATCCTAGGTAAGTCATGGATGAGGGTGAGACTTTCAACTATTTGAGGAAGACTTAGTTGGCTCTAGTATCTTGTCTTAGACTAGTGTGAGGTGATCATAGTATGTTATTTTGATGTAAGGAAGTCTGTATTGCTCATCGGTGGCCACGGATCCCGGTTCCCTTCGGGAGGGATCCGCTAGTTCAATCTTTGGGATCCGCCTCTGCAGATCGAAGGCTTTCGGCAAATGTGCAACTTTGCTCTTTTTGGTAAATGCTTCTCCTAGTTGTTTCTATAGAGACTAAAGGCAAGAATACAACAAATATAAGTCATAGCAAAGTAGGAAGAGTTTAAAGGTTCCTAATATGAGTGACGACAACCACTTGAACATTTTCAAGGAGTCGTAAAATCTCATTCTACAAGTTCCTAAGTTACGATTGTTTTAGTGTTACAACCCATTGTTTGAAATTGTTCTTCACAATTCTAGATCTATGATCTTACCTCATTTCTCCTCTTCTTCACGTCCTCGCCCGTTCTCCACTCTTTATCATACCATTTTCACTTCTTCTTCCTCAAGAAATTGGCGAAGCACTTGAAGATTCCCTTGGTTTGTTGCCATTCGGGTGATTCATTAGGAATATTTGGCAATTGGTTAATGTAGTCCAAGGGGTCAAGATTGGTATTTCCGAGTGGGTTGCTACCACTTCCTTCACCTCCTCCTTGTCTCTCCCTTTCATCCGAGGAATCCGTGGGAGGGTGAGGCCTCTTGCCTTCCACCATAAACCTTGTTGTTCTACCCTCGATTAATGGTACCATAACTTTGTTGCAAAATCTATGATCATAGGATTGTGGAGAAGGATCTAATGCAAAGATGAATTTAGCAAGACGGGTTAGGAGCATTGCATACGGGAGCACCATCTTGTCCATGCTTCTTACACTTGCCATTCTCTTGATCATGTAGTAGGCAATGTTAAGCGAGTCTCGGTCACTAGGCAATAAATCATGAAGCTTAGACATGCGTTGGGGTGATCCTTGTTTCCTACTAGGCACACCACATTCTCCTTATCACTTCTTCCCATTTCCTATACAACACGTACATCTCAGAGAGCTCCATTTGGAAAGGATCCTATAGATCACTTTCGACTTCCTAGTAACCCTTGATGGAGATGCTCTTGGCATAAACACGGTGTCCTACCTTGGTTGCTACCGGGATTATTGTGTTATAAATTTCGTGATGATCAACCATAGAGTGTATCTCCTCGATGACCACTCATTAGAATACATGCAAACACCATCATATGGAACCCTATTATTATTCCAAACTCCTCAAGCGAAAGAGTGTACTCATGTTCATTTATGGTAAATTCAATTGAGATGGAACCATTATCATTTCTAATTATCCCCATTGTTTTGTAGAACTCAAGCACAAAGACCGGGAAAATTTTCTCATTTATGTCCAATAAACAATCAAACCCAATAGTTCCAAACACTTCCCTTATGTCGGTATTTGCAAGAAATGATGGATCAACAACTCTACCTTCGTGAAAGAGTCTCCTTTCAAGTAACTTAAAGGCTTTCCTATCGTCCGGACTTAGTCCATCTTTCCTATGGTACATGGGTATATAGTGAGCGGTGTCTTGGTAATCTTGTTGCTTGTTGCTTGGCATGATTGATCCTAAACAATACAAACACAATGTGGTGTTAATTGTGAATAGTAACCTAGATGGTTTGATCACAATTTTGCTCTCATCATCTTTGTTGAATTCAAGAAATGTGTTTAATTTGTATTAACAATGTTAATTCTTTGATTTAGATTATCTTAGAAAACAATGTAGTGACAAATTATGATAAACCCATTTGAACCCAACTTTTAAAGATGAAGAAATTGTAATCCTAGAAATCAAGGAATTAAATTAACAATGTAGTGAAGATCATACTTACACAATTGATTGTTAAGCTTGAGGGGAATGATCAAATTGCTCCTTTGAACAGTATCTGAGTTCTTGTTCGTGAGTCTTTGAGATGAGTATAGTTGTGGAACATCCACAGTGATCATTCTTTAATTTAAGCTGTCTTCTATTGCACGGATCCCGCAGATCTCTCTCATTTGGGATCCGGCTAGTGAAAACGCAGGGATCCGGCATGACAGCAAAAATCAGCTCAAACATTCCTTGATAACTTTGGTTTGGGAGTTCTAAAAACGCCTAGTGTTTTGATGTTAAAGTTCTAAAACATGTGATTTGAGGTTTTGAAAATTTAATACTATTCCTATTAGACGTGATTCCCTTTTTAAGAATTAGTAATAATTCATGGGAAGCTTTTCAAATATTATAATAAAATCACATTTTATCATAATATAAGAAGTTTCACATGGATATTTATTGACATAGATAAAGTGTCAATAAACCCTTTGTGATGAGTAATGAATGAGGCTATCGAATAACCAAGATATCATTGTCATGAGTTGGTAGCGTAGTCTATATAAATTAGTCGAAGAATACTATTCATGATGATGACTATAATATAGATAATTACTTAAGAATAGATATAACTCATGCGACTAAGATTTTAACAATAATAAAAAGTAAATTATTAGCGATCATACCTTTGCTAAATATTCTTTTAAAAAAAAGAAGTATTTAGATGAAATGCTTTGTGATTTTCTTGGGATCTCCAGATTCATGTTGAGAGAGAGACAATACTAAACATTCTTTTTGCGAAAAGAAATATTTAGATAGATTCTTCATGATTTTCTTGGTAACCCTTAATCCAAGTATGGAGAATAGTTCACCAGGAAAATGTTAGAACATTCTATCATTGTCCAACAATAAACATTATAATTATTTTTAAAACATGACAAAAAAAATCCTTCTTTGTAGTTTTCAAACATACACGGATCGTATCAAGTTTTTAAAGTACAACATACTCTAAAAATTTGGTAACAAAGCTCGATGCCAATTGTGGAAAACTAGAAGGGGTTGAATAGTTTACCAATTTATAACTTCCTTTTAAATATTTAGATCGACTTATGTCAATCTATTTGGTTGTTTATATTGGACGTTGATAGATAGATATATAAGCGTGTAATGAAAGATAAGGAATCGAAGCACATCACCACAACACAAGTATTTATAGTGGTTCGGCTACAAGGACACCTTCCTTCCCTACTCCACTCCCGATTCACCTACTCGAGTGTTCGTAAACACTACACCAATCTCCTTATGGCGGAGAAGCCTTCACAACGTCGCTTACACCTTTTTCCGGTACAAAGCTAAATACCGAGTTCTTTCACACCAAGGCGAACCACACCTAACACAACGTCGCCTACCCTTTATACGGTGCTAGGCTAACCACCGAGTTCTTTCACACCAAGGAGAACTAATCCTATCACAACGTTGCCTACCCTTTATTAGGTACTAGGCTAAGCACCTAGTTCCATTACTATGGAGGAACTACTACCCTTCACAACACAACACCTAATCTCAAGGAGATCCACTCCTTGTTACAATAATATCAAGGCTATCACCATCCTTGGAAATAAGCAAATACTTATATGTATAACGATGCACCTCATCGATTATACGACCTAGGCATTCTTCTCTAATGCCACTTGATTTGATTCTTAGGCATCCTTCACTAATGCCTTAGTCACAAAGCTTGGCACTCTTCACTAATGCCTTCATCTTGACACCTTTAGCATTCTTCACTAATGCTTTTGACACGGACGATAAGCACCCTTCACTAATGCTTTTGTCTTGACACTTTCGGCATTCTTCACTAATGCCTTCAATACAACATCTATAGAGGAAGAAAGAACTATCAACAAGAGAACCTCAGTTGTCTTGATGATGACGAAGCATGGCAACTCATGGACTTGAGCTTGCTCGACTTCAATAAGTGGTGATCTCGCCTTTAAGAGGAACCTAGAGAATCACACAAACACAAAAGACAAACTACATAGATCTCTTGGATATGAGGTTAGAGAGATATAATACTTGGAGAAAGTATATGTGAAGTGGTGAGTAGAAAAGAAGAAATGGCTCTCTATTTATAGAGAAAATTTTCTACTGTTCCCCGAATCCCGCGGATCCCTCCCACAAGGGATCCGGCTAGCGTAAAGCTAGGGATCCGTGAGACGCTCCTCTTTGCCCATGGGTATTTTTGGTTATGGGTCATGGCTCATGGGTTATGGGTTGATTCATGGGTTTCTTTCTAGATACAATGTATCTCTAGAATACATTGAACTTGGCTAAGTGGTTTGGACAAAACCATGGGTTATGGGTCAATACCATTTGCTAGTTTTTACCCATTTAGTATAAACTTGTTTTTACCTATTTTAGTATATACTTAGTTAAGTATATGTTAGCCCAATATGTAAACACTAGTTGTTGTACATATGTATCTAAATCATAAAAACACTTTATACTTGTTTTAGTGTTTTATGTGAACACGTTAGTGTGTTAGAAAAACTATTGAATCAAACTATTTACGTATTTTATTTGTTTTGTTAAAATGATTTTACGTTTGTTATCGACAAAACATTAGAAGATCGTAAAATATAAATAAACGTTTTTACGGCTTATTTGTATTAACAGGTTGTATCCTTTTTCAAGGATTTCTATCTTCTTTTCAAGGTTTTAAATCCTGCTTTCACAAACCTTTTCCTGATACTGATCTACAAGTTAATAAGTTAACACACTTAGAGACAACCCATAAATCAAGTATGCAAATAATAAACAAAAGACCAAATCAACATCAATAGTGTGCCCCATTGCAGTTTGACTTGCTAAATTCAAATTGCAGTTTGAGTAATGATGTAATACATAAGTCCAATCACTCTACTAACTCTCTTTCTACCAAACTGTGCTGACATTCAAACACCCCTAAAGGTCTACAAAAGACAAGAGCTTAGCTGATGAAGTGTATGCAGACTTCTAACAAGATCTAGCAGCTTAGTGTATAAGTAATCCATTGCATTTTGAGTGATGCAGTTTGACTTGCTAAAGTAAAATCGGGTAAAGGGCCTTAATTGCTAAAGTTAAATTTCAATTTTAGTAATGCAAATAATAAACTAACTTAAAATGCATTCATCAGGGCAACAAAAAAGGGGAAATCAACATCTAAAGGGTCTAAACACATATTCAAGGTTTGTCGTTTCACAAAGAAACCAAAATGCATACTTTATTCTGCTCTGCTTGGTTTCCCTCTAGAAAACTAGAAGGGGGATTGAATAGTTTACCGATTAAAACTTCGTTATAAACTATTTAGATCGACTTATGTCAATCTATTTAAATGTGTGTGTTGGATGTTGATAGATAATCATATAAATAAGTAAAGCAAAGATAAAGAGTAAGAAGCACAAAACCACACATGAGTATTTATAGTGGTTCGGCTACAAGGACACCTTCCTTGACCTACTCCACTCCCGAGTCACCTACTCGAGTTTGTAATCACTACACAACACAAACTCCTTGTGGCGGAGAAGCCTTCACAACGTCGCCTACTCTTTATCCGGTACAAGGCTAGACATCGGGTTCTTCCACGAGGTAGAACCAAACCTATCACAATGTCACCTACACTTTATCGGGTTTAAGGCTAGATACCGAGTTCCATTACTAAGGAGGAACTACTACCCAACACTACACAACACCTATCCCAAAGGAGATCTACTCCTTATGACAACATCAACAAGGATATCAATATCCTTTGACCCAATACTAATCTATCTTGTACATCGACACACCATATCGAATGTACACCCTAGGCACCTTTCACTAATGCCTTTTACGCGACTCCTAGGCACCCTTCACTAATGCCTTTAACACGGACTTTCGGCACTCTTCACTAATGCCTTTGACGTGGATCTTTGGCATCTTTCATAATGCCTTCGACACGGATCTTTGGCACCTTTCACTAATGCCTTTGACTCTAACCTTCGGCACTCTTCACTAATGCCTTCTACAAAAGCCTTCGACACCATTCACTAATGTCTTCGACTCAGACCTTGGGCACCTTTCACTCATGCCATCAACACAACACTTCTATGGAGGAAGAAAGAACTATCAACAAGAGAACTTCAGCAGTTTGATGATGACGAAGCTTGGCAACTCATGGACTTGAGCTTGCTCGACTTCAAGAGGAGGTGATCTTGCCTTTAGGAGGACCCTAGAGAATCACACAAACACAAAACTACATAGAAAGATCCTTTGGATATGAGGTTAGAGAGTTTACAATACTAAGAGAGAATGTGTGAAAAAGGGGTAATTTACAATGAAGAAATGGCTCACTATTTATAGGCAAAATCTTGCTACTGTTCCACGGATCCCTTGCTTGAGGGATCCGTCGAGTGTAAATTGGGGGTATCCGTAGGACGCTCCCCCTAAATGGGTTATGGGTCATGGATCATGGATCATGGGTCATGGGTATGAGCCTTGAGTGGCCTCCAAGGTACAATGTATCTAGACATAGAGTCATGGGTCTTGGGTTATGATCCATGGATAATATCCAACCATGATTACATGCATGATGTCATGCAATGGGTCATGGGTTATGGATCAAGCTCCATGGGTATAGGTCATGGACTTTGGGTTTTACCTAACTACATTTAATGTATTTAATCAATGGGTCAAATACTTAGACTTCTACCCATTATATTACCCAATACAATACATACTAGGTATGTATATATATACCATTATGTAAACACTAGTTGTTATACATATGTATTACTATAGCATGAAAACACTATTACTTGTTTAGTGTTTTATATGAAAACGTAATACTACAAATTTAAAACATTGTGTGTTAGTAAACTATTGGCTCAAACCATTTACGTATTTTATTTGTTTCGTTAAATCATGATTTTACGTTTGTTATCGACAAAACATTAGAAGATCGTAAAATATAAATAAACATACTAATATATATACCCATTATGTAAACACTAGTTGTTATACTGTATTACATATTTGTATTAACAATCTCCCCTTTTGTTGATGACAAAACATAAGATTATTTTAAGGAAAAACTAAAATTTTAAGGAAAACTAAAATTCGTAAAAGTTTGAATTGGAGTTTTTTACTCTCTTCTCCCCCTTTTTGTCGAAACAAAAAGAGCGCCGAAAAAAAACTAACACATAGTTTTGAAGGAAAAGCGTGTAAAAAGTAAAAATATGAAAATTAGAGAGTAAAAGATGAGAAGAATTCTCGTCTTAGCTCCCCCTTGACCGATCCATCTCTTTGTGAGGGCGTCAAGTAATAAGAGATATTAAGCTAGTGCTTTGGAATTTTGTTTGCAAATGGTTTCGTCCTTTTTGATGAACATGCTCCCCTTTACGAGTGCTCATTTTCAAGGATGTGACAATTGACAATTAGGGAGCCCATTTTAGGTAACCGCGTTACGCTAAGTTAAATCGAGTATTTGCCTTTAGGACTATTTTGATTGACCATGACTTGTTTTGATATCGATTATTGGTTTTATGATTTATTTTATTATCGTATGAGTTTTAGCTCTTTTCGTTAAGCACTATGTGATTCGGCACAATAAAATTCTATAACGAGAAATGACGTAACTTTTAAACCGTAACTCAAAACTTGACAAATAAATAGTCAAAACTAGTGGAAAAACGTAAATAAAAGCGATAGAAAGTCGAAGGAACGTCGTGGGACACTCATAGGACAATATATGAGCTCGGGAATGGGTAAAAGGGATAGTTTGGGAAAATTAGCGGGTTTGGCCCCCCTTGTTTGATGTGGCCGGCGCCCCTCCCCTTTTTCTCATTTTTATTTTGGTCCCCAAACCCAAATATATATACCCTCATCCCACCACATTTCACTCTTTCACTCTCTCACTAAAAACACACACAAACATAACTTTCTCTCTCTACTCTCTCTCTCCAAAAATCAAAAACCCTAACCCTAAACACAACCACCACCGCCAGTGTTCCGGCCATTTCCGGCCATTTTCCGGCGAGTGAACATACACTACCACCACCATTTGATAGATCTTTCTTTCCTCTTTCAATCCATATATGGAACGCCTATAGAAGCCTTCATTAACACCTCCAAATCTTGCAAAAACTAATCGTGATTCTAAGGTTTTCAAGTAACTTTGTAGATCGGGTTTAGAAAAGGTAAAAGGAACATGGTTGTGGTGTGTTTGAGCCATGAGAAGCCTCGTATGGGCCTTATTTGGCTCGTACATGGCTCGACCATGGTGGGTTTGGATGAAACATGGGTCTAAAACTAATTTACAACTAATAAAACATGTAACTAGTGATTTGGTATCGTGTGTTGTGTCATTTATTTGTGTTTTTGCATTTTTATCATAGTTTCATGATGTTGGTTTAGATTAGTTGATGGGTTTGATGATTGGATGTTGTTTGGAGGTTGTTTGATTGTGTTTGGTTGTTGTAGAAGCCATTTGGGAGTGTTTGGATGGGATTGGTGAGGCGTACGAGGCACTAGGAACTCGTACGTGGGTCTTGGTTGGCGTACATGACCCATATGGACCAAGGGTCCGGGTCGGGTTGTTGTGGTATCTTGTTGGTAGTTGTTGTTGGTGTTTGGATGAGACGCGTGGAGCCGAAAAGCTTCTAGAGCTTGTTTGGTTCACGGGGTCTTCACCGGGATCGTGTCATGACCATTAGGGCCGTGACATTGGTTACGGGTATATTTGGTAGTTGTTTGGATGGCAAGATTGGTATGGGTTGATTGGAGATTGATTTGCGCTATTGTGATTATTTACTTGGACTATATTATAAATTGTCAACTTTGAGCAACGTCGGTGTTACTTTGACTTTTTAGTCATAGTTGACCCCGACAACGCCGTAACATGGAATTTAGTATATATTGGACTATAGATTGATTAAAAGCCAAGAAGTCATGACTCGTGCTTGTGGACTCGAAACGAATATCGATTTGAAACTTATATGGACATTGACGTAATATATCTCTATATTATATATAACAGGAGGCGTTACACGTAGATAATGCCACGTAAACGCCACCTCATTGCCCAGTAATTCATTATTAGCCATGTCATCACCCCATTAATTGTTTTTCATGCCACATAAGCATTTTTGGTCCAACTAAGCAATTTTTAAATCAACCTAAGCAATAATTGTAAATTTCATTTTTTTAATAATTATTTTTGTTAATTATTACAATTTTCGGATTTTTTTTTTATTTATTAATTTGTAAATTTCTTTTTTTAATAATTTTTTTTTAATTATTACAATTTTCGGAGTTTTTTTATTTATTAAAATTTAGTTTTTTTTCAAAAAATCATGCATGCAGCTGGATTCGAACCTGAGTCTGTTAGACTACAAACAAACATGATTACCACTAGACCAACAGATTTTTTTTATTATAACTTGGAAAACCAAATTTATAAATCTCTACAACCAATCATTGACCATTTTGATTAGTTTGAAAAGGAATGTATTTATCTAAAAAAAATATATTAAGTAATTATCTTTTTTAAAACTTATTATACATATCTTTTCCTTAAACTAATTATTTACTTCAATTAGAGTTTTGAAGGATAAGTTTGAAAATTATTTTTACAAAACTATCAGAGCATCATATCACGTATCTAAAACCCTAAATTGAGAAAAACCCACACAATTCATTCATTGCCATCCTTCCCTACAAAACCCTAAATCAAATGTATGTTCTCGATATTCTGATTCTTCTTATTAATCAAATTCTCTAATACATCTCTTTTTCTTCTAAAATCTTTTTAGGGTTTTAAGAATGGCTACCGTGATTGGAACGTCTACTAAGGTAACTTTATGTTCTATATCTTCTATAAATAATTGTATATATTGGTAGAATATTTTTACTTAATTATTCTTACTTCGCGTTTTTTCCTGCAGAAATATTACATAAAAACACCATCACAATTTATCGTTTAATATATAAATAATTTATCGTTTTTTCCTGCAGAAATATTAGTTTGCGTTTTTACGTTTTTGCATTGTTACTTACTTATAGATCATGATTTGCGTTTAATTTAACTGCAAACAAGTAGTTAGAAATATGAAAAGGTTTGACTTGGGTTTGATTCCTCATAAGTTTTATTATTTTCAGCACATGATTATTTTCAACAAGTTTTTTTTCTTTGGAATTTTGATCATGTACCTTTTTAGGGGTCACGGGACTACAAAGATTGAAGCCGAAGATATGGAAACCGTATGCGGAGTAATTGAGTGTGTAAATAAATTGGTCTATGTTTGCACTTTGAGATCCAGGTATTCAGCAATTCATTTATTTTAAGTTGTATTTGTATAAAGTTACCTGTAGTAATCTTTTGAGGCTTAAAGCTAAATGGTAGATCTCAAATAGGTGTATGTATAAGCCTCAAATTGGTGATATCATTGTTGGCCATGGTCTCGAGGTAATAGTTTATTTTTCTAATAATAAATTGGTCTATGTTCGCACTTTGAGAGCCGATCTGCAATTACCACGACTTTACATGAGGCATTGTCAATTGTCACATATGGAGTATGTGTTATTACCTATGGCTGTGATTCTACGGTACACCTTTTGTATACATTTCACTTAATGTATATGAGATATGAATATGGTAATTTGTTTTGCTGTTTGAGGTTGGTTTCATCGAAGTTGTTGGTCATTTGGGAACCAGAAAGAGAATCTGCACTGTCTTAGGATCTGGTTCCACTTCTCAATCCGTAATTGTTTGTACTGATAGACCTCTGGCACATTTTGCACTTCGTTTCAAGATACTACATTGTCTTACTAGGATCTCTCTTATTTATTGAACTTATGGCATTTGATCTTTGTTACGTTAATTTGTGAGACTCTCCTAATTAGTAGGTGAACTAAGATTGCTTTGTAAACAGGTTAAACGTAAGAGGATAGCTAGATTACCAGTTGAAATTTTTTACCCAGCAGGAACTGTCAGTCTATAAACCCATTCTTACCCCATCCAGGGTATGTTGTATATGTAGTAAATTTACAGTATTAATTAACCATTTTATCTATCAGTTGTTAATTATTATTATGTGCAGGTGATATCAGCATTTATGCTTGTCACCATCGTTTTCGTACCAATTGGTCTTGCTTCCCTCTTTGCTTCTAACCATGTACTATCTCCCTTTCCTTTCTTAATTTGCTACCCTCACATATATGTATAGTTTCTCTTCTTATTTGTTTTCATATAAATAACCAGGTTGTTGAAATTGTTAATCGTTATGATGATCGTTGTTCCCCCTCCGGCTCCAAAGCTGACAAGGTCCGATTTATTCAATCTTCCACCGCTGACAAAACCTGCAATGCAACCCTCGCTGTAAGAAGATTTTTAATACTCATTCCTTCCTTCTTTCCTTCCTTATGCTAAATGTTAGGAATTAGAAATTCCAGGTATTAAAGAGTCGGTCACCTCAAGTATATGTAATCGATAGAAAGCTCGTAGTCGTAGTTCTTTTAAGTTAAGTAGTATTTAGTTAAGTAACACCGTGGAGGACCGACGGTCTTTACCCACCGTATGCCCGATCCACATTCCAATGTGTGGCGTTTATGTAAGACTATAAATACTCTCTACCTCCCAAGGTAGAGAGTTGGAGCTCATAATAATATCTTTCACTTTCTCTTACTAAGTTCCCTAAACCTCTAACTTTCTCTCTCTAGAATTCCACTTATACGCCCACTTTGTGTTATGGTTTGATGTGTATGTGAAATCCAATATCCTACAATTGGTATCAAGAGCCATGGTTAGATCATATCTTACATATCTTTGGATTTCTAGTGGTTTTAGGTGGTTTTGAGTTTGAAAAGTTTAGTGGTTTTTGCATCATTTGGGTGATTTCTAGTGCTAAAGTTTGGATTTTGATAGTACTTTTGTGTTTAGAATCATCTCAAGTGTTTAGGTTTTGATTTTGAAGGTTTGAATCATTGTGGTTGGGTTGTTTTGGATTGAAAAGTGGTGTTTTGTGTTTTCTTGCTAGCGACTAGAGCCTCGGATATATTTTCTTGGTAGCGACTTGCTTTGTTATTTGGTAGCGAGTTGTTGTTTAACGCCTTAGCGAGTTGAGCTAGCGACTTGTCTATTGAGACAAGCCGACAAAAGTACAGCTTAGTGGATTCCCCACTACGAGTAGCGACTTGGTTTAAGTTAGCGACTTGTACTTTATATTGTTAGCGACTTGGTGTTAGCGAGTTGGTACCTAGCGAGTTGCTATTTAGCGACTTGAATATTTAGCGACTTGGTGCTTAGCAATTCTCGCCAAAATTTTGTTAGCGACTTGGATTGTAGCGAGTTGTTATATAGCGACTTGGAACTTTAGCGACTTAGCACTTAGCGACTTGGTTCAAGGGTTATAGCGACTTGGTTGATTTTAGGAAGAAGAGGTTTGACCAAAGTTGACTTTTACGTCAAAACTTCAAACGGCCACAACTTTTGATCCGTAACTCTGTTTTCAATAAATACCGTCAAAACGACCTAACAAACTGAATATTGTGAGGTTTCACCACGATGTCGTGAAACAAATTTTCGAGGCCCAAATCCTCTCCGAAAGGAAGTTATTGAGCTTTTAAGTTTTTAGACCTAAATTTCTCCATAAAATCGTGCAACAACCAATCCAAATCACAACCAAACAACATCTCTGCTTATCCCACAAACAATCATAAGACCTAACACACAATTGTCTATCATTGTGTCGATCCATCACCGCCTTAACACATTCCATTGGTCATTGCTTAACGGTTTGGTCTTGATTTTAGTAAAATCCATGAAAGATTCTATTTCTGGTTTAAATCATAGACTTGTAAAATCCGTGCATTCTACCACATCATGTCTTACTCTCTTGACCCGGTGATTTCGTAAGTGCTTAAATTGTATGATGTTGTGGATAATAATGATAATGGATGTTGTTGGAATCACTCCTAAACAGTATTTCAAGTATTTAAATTTCATATGTAATAGGTAGCTTTATTATGGCCTTTATGTTTGTTTTAGGTCAAGCTTATGTAGAAGGCCCATAAGCTTGATCCAAGCCCAATAAGGAATAGGGAAGGAGAGGGAGTGTTGCCCTAGCTCCTTGCCTATATAAACTCTTGTAAACCCTCATTTGAGGGTTGGTTGTTCAAGTTATTCTTTCACATACATCTACGCCTAACCCTTCCTCATTAATACGTGTGTGTGTGTTTGGTATTTGTTCAATCGCCTTCATCTCTTCTCTTATAAGCTTGTGTTGTAAAACTAGTGACCTAACAGTGGTATCAATCGCCAAATAGTTGGGTGTACTCGTTTGTTTTTGAAGTTTTGATTTTGAATCTTACGCGTAGAGATAACGCATTCTTTGGTTATCTTAAAAACTCGTTTTTTACACTTTTTAATCCAAGATTCTTGTACTTTCAATGTTTTGAGGTGTTAAAATACTTGTTTTGGCAAAAGTTTCAAACTTTACGCGTGGATTTACGTTTTTAAGCTTGTTTTTGTTCGTGGGTGTCGTTCTACGCAGAACCCGCTTAGCGCTTTGGTACATCAAAATTCACACTTTTGTGTTCTTTTGGTACTATTGAAGCTATTCCATAACAAAAAACGGTTTAGAAACACATTTGGGCGAGAATCAAAGTTACGAGTAATCCTACGCGTATCAAAACCCTAAAATTACGCGTAAGATTTTCCTTGGTTTGATCTTCAATTTTACGGTTTAATCCGTGTTTTCTTACTTGGATAAGTCTGAAAATACGTCGACTTTGGATATCTTTTGCACTCACCTAATTCTTTCACTCACATTTATTACTAAACCTAAAACTCATCTACGCCTAAGATTCATTCAAGAAATCCGTTGTTCTGATCATCAAATTGTAAGTGTTTTAATGATCTAAACATGGTTTTAAGCTAAGGGTTTTAATATCACGCAAATCCAACGGCTAAAAAGTGTGTTACGCGTGATTATGTGTTCTACGCATAAGCGTATGAACACATAATCATTGTGTGTGTGTTTTTGGTTATATGGTTTGTGTCAAAACGTTTCTTATACATCATGAATACCATCTTAACCATCAAACTCCACCCAAAAACACTAATTGATGATTTTTGAAAGTTAGGGTTTATAAGTCGAATTGGGTATTTTCGAATGTGAAGTGATTTTGTGAAAAAGATTGTTGTATAAGGTTGTTATCAAGTTGAATTGATTATATCTAGGCCCAGTTACATCCGTAAACACTAATTAATCTTAAATGGAAATTAGGGTTTTGTATTCATACGGTTTGGGTATTTTTGATTCTTGACACTTTTATGTTAAAACTTGACCAAAACAACTCTATATGCTCCTTTATCCTCCCGTAATCGCCAGTATGCATATTCGTGGCTAGATCTCATCGGCGTAGATCTAGGGTTTAGTCTACTGCGTATGCGCTTCTACGCGTAATCTGTTAAACGTGCAAATGTGTCTTGATATGTCATAAAGCGAATGCTATGTGCTTAACTTTGTTGAAATGATGCTTTATTTCGGGCTTGCAACACGTAATATTCGAATCAAGGTTGTTATTAATCTCGCTAAGGATCACCTTACGCGTAGCTTGTTATCGCGTAAGATTAGTCTTACGCGTAGCTTCTACACATAAGGTTCTACAATGGACCACGCGTATCCCGTGAAGGATATGCGTAAACAATGACTCTCTACGCATAAGGTCAACTCTTACGAGTAGCCTTACGCGTGAAGGTTAATATATGCCTCACGCATAAGCTCTACGCATAAGGTCTCCTTTTCCTACGCGTAACATTTCTTACGCGTAAGATAGGATTCTACGCGTCAGTCTACGCCTAAGCACATATCATACCTGTCTACGCATAACTTTGCCAAAACTACGCTTAACCATGGATTGACCTTCATGATGAATTGTTACTTGTACAAACCTGTAAATAAACTAATCATATCATCACGAATCCAAAAATGTCACTAATAAACTTAAATAAGTGATAAAAATGATATGTTGTGAACAATAAGTGATAAAATAAACTTTAAAACTTAAAGTTAACTAACTCACGAAACATTTCACGATATCATTGAACTATTGAATATACAAGTGACTTAGGACTCGTAACAATCATTGACACTGTACATTCAATAACTAGACAATAAGACCTTCTGTTGACTAACATTATGTCTTTCGATATGTTGGTTCTTTTGGCTAATGTTATTTCAGATCACGACATGGCTGAACAAATGAATGTGGATGCACCAAGTTCTCTCCATTGCCGATATCTATCCTCATGGCTATCCAATGAAGATAGGAAAGAACAATCTCCGTGTTGACTTTGACACCTCACTTGCTCGAATCTTCGTGTTTAATTGCTATTGACATTACGAGGACTCATCCGTATCGTAACATGCTTACAAACTCGCAATCGTCCCGAGATCTACATCCAACAGTTACGGAACACTATGGAAAGGGTCAAAGGACAAAGCTGCTTGTGGCGGTGACTACGAATCACAAACAAGTCATCATTACACTGCGAGACTTAAGAAATCATTTTCTAATTCTCAAGTCGATCCAACCAAACTATATGCCTCACTGTCAAAGAGCTCACTCTCCAATTCTTAATCGATATCGGTTATGGCGAGGCTACGGAGTAATCAACAAGCATTCTCACGTAGAGCTTAAGAGTATTCCTCAACCACGGAGAACTCTCTACATGATCATCACCAAGTCTGCTTTACGGTCGTGACAATGACTATGAGCACCTAAGCTCATGGAATTGCAAATATTATGGGCATTGGTCAACAAGAAACACATCGCTATTGAAGCTCGATTTGGGATGACATGATGTCATTTCTCAACAAACTTGGCTCAAAGATTCCCTACATCGATATACCAAATTGTTGATCCAAAGAGCACTTGGACTTCATCCCGACATTCCCAAGAGGCTCAATGACCCCGACAATCACGACATGTTGACGGAACCTATTCTCTGTCGGAATCAAGGAAACGTCCACAAAGAAACAAGGTGTTGTCTTTGCCAGATTTCCTTCTAATCAAGATGTCGAAGCTCGAATCGTACCAAAGGAAACTGAAGCGGTCAGACAAGGAAAAGTTGGTCATCTCGACGAAAAATCTTCTGGTACACACAGTAAGGAGAACCGAAAAGGAAGTGCTGGAAGTGTCACAAGTACGGTAGTCAAAGGAATGTTCCAAAGAAGAAACCTATTCCAAAGAGGAAACCTACCCCAAGAAGAAAGTTCCGTCTCGGAAGCCACTCCTATCATTTCACGAACCGCAAAGACAACTCGGGGACGAGGACTCGATGCTACCGACACGGATGAAGAGATCTCATACTCAAACCGCAAAGGATGTCAATCCCTCGAGCAAAACCTCCAAGTCCTCCAATTGTCCAAGAAAAGGAAGACTCGCACTTGTTCCTTATGATGAGAGCTACGAAGAAGAAGAGCAATTGGATCATGCATACGGAAAAAGTTTCACAAAGTCGACACCTTCACAAGGTCAAGAATTTGCTAAAGATCAAATGGGTGGCCCCGAGGATCAAGTGGGTCGCCCACTCTAAACCATCTCCGATGCGGTTAATCAACCCGATAAGGAGCTGGTGCCACCACTCTTCTGCAACTACAACACTGTGGAGGACACTATTGAGTATGATTTTGAGAAACGGTAATCGAGAAAGAAAAGTCTAAGGATGACGAGGATGATTATACAAAGTTTCTTCTCGATACCCAACGCACTCAAAGGAGAAACCTCGAAACTCCTAAGGACATGAAGTCTCCTCATGTCTCCTCATCATCGGACTCTTCATCTCATTCATCACCACCACCATCAACGAAGTCAACCAAATCATCATCCAAATCCGTGAAGAAACCACCTAAATCTTGGATTTCTCAAACACATGCAAGAATTGTGAAAGTCATCAAACAAGTTAGAAAGAAGGACATGCTTCATAGAAAACTTAATTGGTATCTTTGAACAAATGCAGTACTTACATGATGAGAATGACGAGATGCGGAAAGATAGGAAAGCTATTCGAGAATTCATGAGAAGTCATCGTCGGGAGGATCTCGAATGAAATGATTGAAGGTTACACTCATAAGTACCTTCGGGATATCGTTCCAAAAGTCCAAAAGGAACGGAGAAGTCGACAAGAGAACAAACCCACAAGTTTCTTCTAAACCTTTGTCCCCGTGTGACTAGAGAAGTATTCTCCGCACAACTCACCCCTAACATCGTCGCATTGGTTAAACATACAATGGCCAAAGAAGGCGATCTCTCGAATCGAGTTAATCGCTAAACTAGTGATGCAAATGTCAAAGCGATCTGGAACGTTTACTTGGATGAAGCTAAATTTTTGAAGGTCTACTTGCTTTTCAACTCGGTTCATCATGCAAGGAGTCACCGATCAACCCAAACGACCAAGAGATGGCGATGATAAGGATAAGGACTCGCACCTAAGCGTCGAAGCGATCCCGGTCAATCTACATCTATGCCACCTCCTCCACCACGAACTTCTTCTCAACATAAGTCTCCTCCACCTCGGTCTTCATCGATAAACCTCGGGACGATTCCGAGTTACCACCCCGACTCATACAACCTGGTGACTACTTTGAGTATACGGGTGGTGACGATGAAGAGGTCCTGAGCCCCGACAACAACCCACCTCACCCAAACAAGTGCGAAACCGGTTTCATCATCAAAGCCTTCCAAACGGAAGAAGCGACGACTCAACCCGAAGTAGTATCATGGCTAGATGACGATAAAACCGAAGAGTTTGAATGGTTCTCCACACTTGTCAATCAAACTCCTACGATGAAGGCCAAGAATTGGTAGATGGTTCAACATTGGAGCATGCAAAACGTTGCAAGAAAAGTTCCATGTGAAGAAAATGGCGAAATCGAATTGAAGCGAATCAAGAATGAAGCTTTTCAACTATGGAAAGACAACTACGAAAGTGCCCTTGAGGTCGAATATCATCTTGAGAACATCGCTCGAGCTATGTCCAACAACATGGATTGGCTCAATCCGAAGCAAACATTGACTTCACACAAAGGGACAACCTCCATACTACACCGACCGGACCAAACCTCTACCGACCATTGGCCAAGCGGACGAACCAAGGATTCCTTCCGATATTTCTTCAACAAAGACTGAATTTATTCTCCATGGTGGCGATGGTTCGAGAAAATACACTACATCATTGACTCTTCAGAAGATATAACTTTTCACATACACATCAAACCATAGCACAATGTAGCATATAGATGGAATTCTAGAAAGAGAAGTTAGAGGTTTAGGGAACTTAGTGAGAGAAAGTGAAAGATAATATTATGAGCTCAACTCTACCTTGGAAGGTAGAGTATTTATAGTCTTACATAACTCGCCACACTATGGGTGTGGATCGGGCATACAGATGGGTAAAGACCGTCTGTCCCTCCACGGTGTTACTTAACTAAATTACTACTTAACTTAAAAGAACTACGACTACGAGCTTTCTAACGATTATATATACTTGAGGTGACCGACTCTTTAATATCGGAATTTCTAATTCTAACAATCTCCCCTAAGGAGGTCACCTCAATAATGCACCAAAATTACATAGAATACAAATAGATATAACATATAACAATTGATCTTGCATTCTTGATGTAGTCCTTTGCTCCAAGCTCGTAGTCATTGATTCTTCACATTGCATGTT
>CM040242.1:241029128-241241722 GCA_022545495.1 Chrysanthemum lavandulifolium
AATAAAGATGCATCAAGACTTATTAGTGCATTAAGGTTATAAGTTACCGTCACAATTATGATTTTAGTGCATTAAGGGGTGGCAACACCCCGGTATGGCTTGCGGTTTGGCTAGGCATCATGCGGCATCCCATTGCCACCCTAGCGGCATCATGAATTCGGTATGGTTTGCGGCATCTTTTGTCGTAGCGGCATGGAGGAATTCAAGAGGGCGTGTGTTTCATTTTCAAAATTAAGGAAAATACAAATATTGGAATCGATAGCGAGCAAAGGTCTACAAAGAATGGCTTGGCGAAAAATTGTTGTCGGCCCAAACCGTAATATTGAAGAAAAGGCTTATCATCGGGCACGAGGTTCTATAACCAACCTCACGATCACATAATTGATCCGAGAATGCGAGAGATCACGATTACCAAAAACGTGAGTATGCGGAGCAATATGGATGGTAAGCGGATATTTAGATCGTATTTTTTTAGTATTATGCAATTTTTTAAGTATTATGTAATTTGTTTTATTATTAATGAAATATTATGTTTTATTTAATTGTTTTTTAATTATGAATTTAAAAAGAAAAAAAGTGAGGTATGGAATGACCATTGCCACTAAAAAACTATGGTGAGGTATGTGATTAGGTGGAATGAAATTATTGGTGGGTTGTGAGGTATGGTGAGGTATGGAATCAAAGTGTTGCCACCCCTAAGGTTATAAATTCTCGCATCACGTTATAAAGTTATTGCATCACAATCATGATTTTAGTGCATTTAAGGTTATAACCTTGATTTTAGTGCATCATAGTTGATGCATCGAACTATTAACTTATAATAAAGATGCACCAAAACTTATTAGTGCATTAAGGTTATAAGTTCTTGCATCACGGTTATAAATTTATGCATCATAATCATGATTTTAGTGCATTAAGGTTATAAATTCTTGCATCACAATTATAATTGTGATGCGATATTATAACTTGTGATGCGATAATAAATTTTAGCGGGAATTTTTTTTTTTTTTTTGCCCAAAAAATTTTTGGTGAAATTTTTTTTTTTGGGGGGGGGGGGTAGGTGGGTGGGGTGGGTGGTGACACATGTCACATGACATGGCATGATGATGTGGCAAGGTGACACATGTCACCTCCACATGCCTTCTCATTATTTTCATTATAAGAAACTTTTCATTTTAACCCTATATATATATATATATATATATATATATATATATATATATATATATATATATATATATATATATATATCGATAACAAGACTTGTCTTGTTATTTACTATTTTAAATGGGAATTAACGACTACAAACGAAAAGGTTTTCTAATTAATGGGTATTTAATGTTCCGAGTGCACGTTTATCGAAATGTGCCATTTATGAGAATTTAATACCATTTTCAAGCGTTTAATTCTATTTACGTCTTATGCATGAGTTACGGATGACCTAACATTAATGGCGTCGATCCACATGGATTGCGGACTTATTAGGTTGACGAATTTAATAAGAGCTCGCTAGGTACGTAGGATAACGTTATTAATGGGTGAATTATCCTTATGACTCGTTAGGATGCGACCGGTTTATGGGATAATAAGCGACACGAATAAATGATTGAGTTTGTCGAGTTGACGAATTCGATAAGGTCTAACTATTTATTCCGAAACTTATTGGACTATGGAGCTTATCGCTTAGACATCTCATTGTGTTGCATTGAGTCACATTGTGGTTATTTGAGTGCATTCATGATATCATGTTGAGTCGATACACACACACGATACCAACGCTAGGACTAAGCGATGAAACAAGATATTTTGGAGATAAAGAAAAGGAATACATTGGGGTAGATAACGTTGATTTTGGAAATATATATATTAAGAATCGGTTTATATTAATAGGTTGTGCCGAGTCAGTAGTTGTTGAGCCGTGTTAGCTATTATCTTCGTTGCTAGTGTTTGTTTGTGCGTTGCTTGCTTGAGGTGAGTTTCATAGCCCCACTTTTATCTATGTTTTTAATTAATTGGGGTGAGAAATCATGCTACTCTTTTGGACCTTTTAAACTTTGGATTTGCTTATGTGTTGACTGTATAGATAGATATGTGGTAGTTGTTGCCTTAGTCTAGGGTAGCAATCATATTGCTATGACACTTGCCTAGCTAAGTATAGACTTCTACCTCGACCTAGTCCAGGGTAGCATTTGTTCTAGACCTTGCTACAACTGCACTGGCTAGTGTTGCTTAGGGTCCTACTGTGACGTCGGATATGTTATTGATGGTATTGATAACGCTACAGCGTCGTTCGGGGTCAAGGAAACTTCCTTTTCTTGAGCAAGTTTTATAACACCTAGGCGGTGAACCTAATCGTTGTAGTGTAGTAATTAGGGTAAGCCACGGGTATTGATATCGTTCTCTGGGGAATAGGAATGCTAGTAAGGAGTTACTACGCTAAGGTTAAGGTTGAGGAAGATTATTTTTATCTTTTATATTTTATGAAATGGAAAGGTACGAATCTCGGGTATTGGATTTGGGGGTTGGTATTTCTACCGATTACTCTACTATTATCTAATTATCTAAACTAAGGTTGTGGGAGTCTATGTCTAATTAATGTGTGCTCGTATGATAGTTTAAAGATGTGTTTACTTAGGTTGTATTACTCCTTAATTATCTCCTATTGATGGTTGAGTTGTCACGTCCTTATTCTTAGTTGCGTTGTGTGTCTAAAGTTGTAGGGTATCGTTTCTCCTAACTCTTTGAACTTACCAAAGGGTCTCGTCTACAAACCCACTAGGGATGATAAACTCCTACTCTAAGGCGCTCTTTGGATGGTTTAGCCTACAACTACTCGGTAATTATATTCTAAGGTTCACAAAGATGAATCAAGCATTAAGTACACAACGAATGACCTATCGCATTACTAGATCATTAATCAACTAAGATAAGAAACAACCAATCAATATTCAATAATTAAGTTTCATACTTCCTAAGCAAACACACAAATAAATTAGCGGGACATGGAGAACATGCAAGCATACACACAAATAATCAAAGACATAATTGAATTAATGAAGTAAAGACTTATCTTGATGTAAGATAGGGTTTAAAACCCTAAAATCTTGTACAAGACACCTTAGGTTCGGTTTTAGGTTTTCACTCCAAAGACTCTCCACAAAAGCGAAAAATTCGGATTCTATATATAAGATTACATATGCGACGGCGTCACCTTATGTTTCGTGGCGCGTCGTGTCGCCGTCATTAGGGTTTCGTCTTGGCCACGTTAACCTTGCGGCGGCGTCACCTTATGTCCGTGGCGCCGTCCTCTTGACTTCGGCGTCGTCGGATTGCATCTAGGCCGTCGAGTAGCGACGGCCTACTCTTTCACAACTAGGCGTCGTCACTTGAAAATCTGAGTTTTGAGTTACGGACCGTCACAAAAATCTTGGGACGGCGTCGCCATTAGCTTTTGGCGCGTCGCCTTCTAATTTCGACAGCGTGAGTGTCTCGATTTTGACTTTGGCCATTTTCTTCATATATTCGCGCCTTTTCGTCCAAATAAGTGCCATTCCGACATTTTGCCTTCAAGAGACCTAAAAGTGAAAAGGAGCGATATTAAGCAATAACGGATACAAAAGTGATCAAATAAGGACTTAAACGACCCTCAAAATGGTACCTTTTAAAACCTTATCAAATATCCCTACACTTGTTATTTGCTTGTCCTCAAGCAAATGTGCTTTAACCAATTAATTTATAAGTTAGGGGTCATGAAGCATTAATTCAAAGCGGTCCACAACACATATAAGCCCATAAAAGTCATAACAAGCACGGAAATACATACTAGCACCTCACATGGGGTGTTTGGATACTCACATCTCTCTCGGGTGTATATATGAAAT
Organism: Chrysanthemum lavandulifolium; assembly: GCA_022545495.1. Taxonomy (NCBI): domain Eukaryota; kingdom Viridiplantae; phylum Streptophyta; class Magnoliopsida; order Asterales; family Asteraceae; genus Chrysanthemum; species Chrysanthemum lavandulifolium. The sequence goes on from CM040242.1 coordinate 241,033,010, forward strand.
ATAACAAATAGGAAATGGAAGATAAACACTCATTAACGGTCCTAGTACATAGATTACCATAGGCTTGAGAATAGATCAAACCTCCATCGCTTTGGCGTAAGCACCTAGGAAAGACTATCAAAGAGGTCTTTTAAAGGGTTGTAATGTTAGGCTTACGGTAGGAAACAAGGGTTTGGTGGGATAGGCTATTTAGTGGTGGCAAGTCAAAAATCTCTATGTTAAATGCATATGAAGAATGGCGTTGCTAAGCCAAGACTCGACACTCTAAACTCTAGATAACTGAAATAAACAAACATAAATTTAAAGGATAGATGTAGGATGGTAGCCCGTATGTTTTTTTTTTTTTTTTTTTTTTTTTTTTTTTTTTTTTTTTTTTTTTTTTTTTTTTTTTTTTTTTCATACACTTTTACTCTACCATCCTCTAAGATAACATCAAAATACTAGGGATTTATAGGCATATCCCTACACTTGAGTTTTTATTACTCTAACACTAATTTGACCCGAATTGAAAAGATCAAAACACTTGGGGTACATTATTACGCAAACAAAGGGAATTTGAATTTTAACGTTCCTTCCGTCATTTCATAAACTTTAACTTTTCCCATGAATCCCAATCGTCCCAAAGCGTATACAAAGGATATGACTCGACTTAGCAACTTATGCAAGCAACTAGATAATTGAACTAAGGGTTTAGGGTGATAACAAACATTTGCACTAAAAGTGAGTGCATAAGGGGTAGGCTAAGGCGATTTGGGTGTATATTTGGGGTGGGGTGTAAACAATGCTCTTCATTGATATTCGGAAAAACGAAACATCACGAGAACCGCGAAAAGGATAGGCTCGAGGGGTTAACTAGGGGTATCGTGTACTAAAGATGAGTACAACGCAAAGGGTGTGGGGAATTACTCAACCGATATGGAAGAAGTAATTATATTACGGTATCAAACAAGGGTTATCCTAATGCCTCTTATCATTTAGTTATTCCTAACTACACAAGTGTAGCCTCACTTGCGATCTCGGAATGCATCACAAAACAAGTTCTAGAATCTAATATACTACGGTTCACACTCTAAGCATTGAAGATGAATGCTTTAATTCCTACTAATCTAAGGCGATCCTCGCATTTTGGTGGAATTTGGGTGGTAAAGGGTTTTGTGCTAGTCATGCAACTTCCTATCCATGAGGCGCTTTTGTTAAGACTAATGGCCCACTCCTATATGTCATAAAAATTTTAAATTTGGTGCCAAAATTACCCTAACCGACATTTTCTCATGGTTTATTACACAATCACAATTGGACAAAGCAAATAGTCAAGGATAAGCATAGTTTCAAAGTTCCGTTTTATTTTCCTCCTACACTTAAAGCGAACATTGTCCCCAATGTTCCCGAAAATATCAAAGTTATGATAAAGAAGGTAATTAAAAGCGAAAAAACTAATACTCCCGATTAGCTCGGTAGGATCCGTGTAAAGTGGTGGTTAAATCCTTTTCAAGAAGAATTATTGCGTGAAAAGCTCCTTCCAATCTTATGTAACTTCTTCTTGACAAACTAAACACTGCACACTTGAAGAAAACAAACGAAACCTTCGCGTAAAATCGGCGGTAATAATATATATAAGACTCGATTTAAACTAGGATATAATGCTTGTGGAATGGATGTTTACTGAATTTCTAAGAAAATTAAGACACGGAAAATTCCAAAAATTTATAAGTAGCTCGAAAGCGAGAAAAAAGTAATCGATGTTTTACTCCTTCACGGCGTCGGTTTGCAATCTGACGCCGTCGGTTATCTGACAAAAAGCGGTGCGATTTTACGGAAAAATTTACGGAAAATTTACATCTTTAGAATCTGGAAAAATTTACGCAAAACATCCATTATGACTCGATACAAGCATTTGACTCGAACAAACAAACATAAATATCTTTTAGTTAATTGTTATTCTCATGTTTACGTTTCTTTTGAAAATGTGTAATCCTCCTACACTTATCCCTTATGTAAAATACCTTTATATGCAATTAAGGCGAGGTTAAAAACAAAATAAAGCATTTTACAAATTTAAACATGAGGATAAACAATTAATAAAAGATATATGACACTAACAAGCAAACAATTAAGCATGGGTTGCCTCCCACGAAGCGCTTTTCTTTATTTAAGAGTCTTGTAGCTAGACTCATAGTCGTGCTCCTACGTGCCGATATCGTAAGTCTATCCTCAACAATGTCGTAAGGATCAAACTTATCATTCAAGTTCCTAGTAGTACGTTCGGTTAAATATGCCTTTTCAAACATCTCACCATCGGGATCATAGATTTGTATCCTAATGTGCCACTCTCCATTACCATCACTAGGCGGTCTATTCCAATCCCACTTGTGTTGATTTCTCAACTTTCCACTTATTCATGACAAGGTTAGCGGGCAAGCTTCCTAGGAACTCGGTCATCTTCCTAAATACTAAGGCGTCCTCGAGCGGGTTCACTTCTATATCCCTAGCCATTTCTTTTTCTTGGAAAGTTCTTTGCACTAGCGAAGGCTTTATCTAGGTAAAAGGTCTTTGGGGCCTATGATGTTCTTATCAATCCAAGGTCCATATCTAGAAGGCTCTCTATCCAACCCTATCTCTTGTGGGACTTCCTCATCCTTGTAGTATGTATGCTTTTTAACATCGTAAGCGGATCTAGCACTCCCTCCCCTACCACTATTTTGGACATCTTACAATCGATGATGGCACTAGCGGTAGCTAAAATCCTCTTCCAACTAGTAATGGGCATGTCGGGTCCTTATTCATGTCTAGCACATGAAAGTCGGCCAAAAGAGTCAACTCTCCTACATGTACTACCATGTCCTTTATTATTCCTACGGACGTGCTATACTACCGTCCGCTAGACCTAAGATGGTTTCCGTTGGTTCAATTTTACCTAAGTTAAGGCTTCTATGGAGGGACAACGGAACAAGATTGATGCATGATCCTAAATCGGCTAGAGCATCGAGTGGTTTGGAAGTTCCAAGTCTACGGAAGAGTAAATAGCCGGGATCGTCTAACTTCTTAGGTAAGTTGTTTCGCACAAAAGCGGACCCATGTTTTCCAAGCCTAAGTTCTAACTCATATTTTTCTTTTAAAGCATTATAGTAAGGTGCATGAGCTAAGACTTCAAGAATCGGTTTTCTTGATGGAGTTCCTTGTACTCCTCCTCTAAACTAGGTTTGGATTCTTGGTGACGGGTTTCTCAAGTAGGCTTTACCAAAGGTGTCGGGCCTTGGTATCTCTTGGATGGCTTGGAACCCTTTTGATAGCATTTACCGAGTGAACCGTTGGGTGGGAGGGGCATGGATGTGCACTCTCCATGGTGAACTAGAACATGAAGTCGATGCAATCGAATTCACTTTTGGGTTCTTTATGGTATCACTTGGGAGTGCTCCAACTTCCCGCTCATTGAAGGCTTTTAAGAGGCATCAAGCTTGGTTGTCATCTCGCTTTGTTTTTGCTTAAAATCGGCTTCAAGCTTATTCAATCGAGTTTCTTGGGATGACAAAATCTAGATGCAATTGCCTCAAGATTAGTGGGGTTCCGGTATTAAAAGAATTGAACCTAGTAGGTGAACTAGATGAGCTTTGGGGTGTGCTTGAGTTTTGGTTCCACTTAAGGTTAGGGTGATTTCTCCATGAGGGGTTGTATGAGTTTCCTAAGTTGTTTTGTTCGGGTTTGAAAGTGTACCACTTCTCTCCCGCTCCGTCGATGCGTATGGGCGTAGTCCATAAAAGCTTGTTCGGAGGCCTTGTGCAATCACGAGTGTCATGGGGACCACTGCATAACTCACAAGGTAGAGTGATTTGATTCACTTGTCGTGAGGACTTAGGATTTTGTAGGAACTCATGAGGAATCTAACTTGATCTTCAAGTTCGATCATCCTACGGTCGGGAGGAGGCAAGGAGATTGCCTTAACGGTTTTGGGCGGCTCACGGGGTCATCCCAACTTTCGTTGTCATAGAGGCGAGGTCCTCTATTATTTCCCATGATTCTTCTGCGGTGAGATCACTAAGTTTTCCACCGGCCGCTTGGTCAATGGATCGCTTAGTGGGGAAGTTGACATGATCATAAAGATTTGGACTTGGAGCCAAAGATCAATGCCGTGATGAGGACTTTATGAAGTAAGTCCTTGAATCGGGTCCATGCTTAGTAGAGATTCACCTTGGCGTTGTTGGAACATCAAGATGTCATTCCTAAGCTTAGTGGTTCTCCCGGTGGGAAAAATTGAGCAAGGAAGCGAGAGTAAGATCATCCCAACTTGAGATGGAGCCGGGGAAGTCGCTCAAGCCAATTACTAGCTTGGTCCCGTAGAGAGAATTGGAAGAGGCGGTAGCGTGGTCTCCCGAGTAGTAGCATCAAGGTCGATGGAATCGACGATTTTGAGAAATCCTCGGATCTTGATTTGGATCTTGAACGAAGTCCATGGAATCACATCCGTTTTGCACCAACCGGATGGTGTCGGATCGCGGGCCGTAGTTTGGGCTTGGTCGGGAAGCTCAATGGTGTTCCTATAGCCTAGGTGGCTTGGTCTCGAGTATTCACCAAGAGTGCGGGCTCTTGGCGGGTCATTTGGTGGTGGGTTGATGAATGGTGGTGGGTTATCACCTTCCATGATGAAAAGTGATGGGGTTACGAACAAAGGTCACGAAGAAGGGGATAGACTAAGAAAGCTAAAAATGAGAAAAATTTACTTGATAGGAATCAAGCAAAGAACCTAAGCGAGGTGGACTACTAACTAGCTATTCTATTCCCGGCGTGGCGCAAAAACTTGATAACGCTACACGCGTCGTTCGGGGTCAAGAAACTTCCTTTTCTTGAGCAAGTTTTATAACACCCTAGGCGATGAACCTAATCGTTGTAGTGTAGTAATTAGGGTAAGCCACGGGTATTGATATCGTTCTCTGGGGAATAGGAATGCTAGTAAGGAGTTACTACGCTAAGGTTAAGGTTGAGGAAGATTATTTTTATCTTTTATATTTTATGAAATGGAAAGGTACGAATCTCGGGTATTGGATTTGGGGGTTGGTATTTCTACCGATTACTCTACTATTATCTAATTATCTAAACTAAGGTTGTGGGAGTCTATGTCTAATTAATGTGTGCTCGTATGATAGTTTAAAGATGTGTTTACTTAGGTTGTATTACTCCTTAATTATCTCCTATTGATGGTTGAGTTGTCACGTCCTTATTCTTAGTTGCGTTGTGTGTCTAAAGTTGTAGGGTATCGTTTCTCCTAACTCTTTGAACTTACCAAAGGGTCTCGTCTACAAACCCACTAGGGATGATAAACTCCTACTCTAAGGCGCTCTTTGGATGGTTTAGCCTACAACTACTCGGTAATTATATTCTAAGGTTCACAAAGATGAATCAAGCATTAAGTACACAACGAATGACCTATCGCATTACTAGATCATTAATCAACTAAGATAAGAAACAACCAATCAATATTCAATAATTAAGTTTCATACTTCCTAAGCAAACACACAAATAAATTAGCGGGACATGGAGAACATGCAAGCATACACACAAATAATCAAAGACATAATTGAATTAATGAAGTAAAGACTTATCTTGATGTAAGATAGGGTTTAAAACCCTAAAATCTTGTACAAGACACCTTAGGTTCGGTTTTAGGTTTTCACTCCAAAGACTCTCCACAAAAGCGAAAAATTCGGATTCTATATATAAGATTACATATGCGACGGCGTCACCTTATGTTTAGTGGCCGTCGTGTCGCCGTCATTAGGGTTTCGTCTTGGCCACGTTAACCTTGCGGCGGCGTCACCTTATGTCCGTGACGCCGTCCTCTTGACCGGCGTCGTCGGATTGCATCTAGGCCGTCGAGTAGCGACGGCCTACTCTTTCACAACTAGGCGTCGTCACTTGAAAATCTGAGTTTTGAGTTACGGAATCGTCACAAAAATCTTGGGACGGCGTCGCCATTAGCTTTTGGCGCCGTCGCCTTCTAATTTCAACAGCGTGAGTGTCTCGATTTTGACTTTGGCCATTTTCTTCATATATTCGCGCTTTTCGTCCAAATAAGTGCCATTCCACATTTTGCCTTCAAGAGACCTAAAAGTGAAAAGGAGCGATATTAAGCAATAACGGATACAAAAGTGATCAAATAAGGACTTAAACGACCCTCAAAATGGTACCTTTTAAAACCTTATCAGCGAGGATGGTGGTAGAGGTATCTACTTCCATGTGATCGGGTGGTTGACTTTGATGATTCCTCATAATCCAAAAGGGACTATTTGAGGGTGACGGAGAAAAGGATACCGATGCTAGTGTCGATTCAACACCTTGATTTTGTTGCGCTATTTTCTCTATAGAGGAGAATGTTGGCAATGGTGGAGGATGAGAGGGCCTAGAAGGAAATTCCTATAAGTTGTAGAGGTGTGGAGATGAATGTGGAGTGGTAAATGATATGGTCTAGGCACTAATGGTGATGGTTTAGTGGAAATAGGAGTGTTTGGTTTGGGAGGTATAGTGGTGTTTTGCAATGGTAGTTTTGTGGGAACAATCCTTTTAGAGATTGGTTTGATTGGTTGAGTTGGTGGAGGGGAAATCCTAGCGTTTGTGGATTTAACGGGAGATGATTCGGTTGAAGAAATTTCGTGAACAACACGAGCAAGGTTCTTGGGTGGTCCTTTGGTGGATGAGTTAGCACTAGGAGCTTTTCTCATGATGAGATGATAAAAGGTTAGTGAGATAAGGGTTTCTAGTTGCTGGGAATTAAGTTGTAGATGGTGACTTAGAAGTCCTAATAAGATGGATTATAAAGGAAAGGATTTGGCAAGTGCATTCAAGGCTTAAACCACTAAGATCCTTTTGTAATGCAATGATTTGTATGCACAAGAGTCAACTTCAGAGTTGTATTGATCAAGGAAGTTAATTAAGTCAAGATGGAGTGTTCAAGTTAGCAAGGAGAGCTTGAAATGATTGTTTTAGCTAGGATTAGCTGAATCTGTCAGCCGGTTCCCACGGTTCCCTCCAGCGAGGGATCCGTCTAGGCTAATCCTAGGGATCCGGCTCTCAGCAGCCAAGAAGAGAGGAAAATGATGTTTGTAAGGTCTAGTACCTATACACCTTGAGTGTTTCAGTCTTCTTAAGTGTCTTAAATGAAAGGGAACTTAAATGATCAAGGGTAATGAGTGATGGTAGCTAATGATTGTCTTTTATGGAAGAAAATGGGACTTTATGAGCACCAATGGGTGATCAAAGATGACACTAGAAGATTTGAGAGTGTTAAGTGGTGTTAGATGATCCTAGAGATCAGATGGTAATTGAAGATAAATTTGGAAAATTCCTTAAAAATTATGATAAATGAAAAACTAGTTTTTGGCCTATTTTGAGGTAAGGATGACTAAAATCAATTTGCTAAAATTGAGAAAAATATCAAGCTAAGTGTTTTGAGATGTGAGGAAAATGTGTGAGCATTGGAGCGGAAATATGGTGAGTTTAGGTGAATTGATAAATCAAAAGCACTTTGAATGTGATCCTAAGTTAATTGTGAGTGAGTGTGCGACCTACTGATTTTGAGGAAGACTTGGGTGATCCTAAAGATCCATGTTAAGCTATTACGAAGTGGTCTAGGAAAATGGTTTGATGTATGGAGGTCTGCAATTGCATTACTGTCTGCCGGGATCCCATGGATCCCTAAATGGAGGGATCCGTCTAGTATAAAGTGAGGGATCCGACTCCTGCAGATCAATAGCATCACAGAAAGTATGCAAAACTTGCACAAGGTATCGTATTTTGAAACTAATGATTTTTACAGCAAGCATACATGTATGTAAGTAAAGCATAGAAATGAGAGCATGTAAGAATAACACATAAGCAATCAAGTGAGATCGAGCTCACAAATAACACACAAGTTTATCAAACTTTAGCAAGCGCTATTCAAGAAGCTCAAAACAGATTTATGATCTAGATTAGTAAATCTTTTGTATTAACAATGGCGTGCAAGGTATGTGTCAAGAAAGAAAAGAGTACATGATGGTGTTCAAGACAATAGAGTTGTGAGCTGCTAGTTCAGGACAATCCTAGACTTCATTTAAATCTAGAAGGTGGAGTTGTTGTTTATGGATATGAAGGAGTTGTGATTAGAAGAGTAAGTGTTGGATATAGAAAGGCTTGAAACAAGTACGGTTTTATGAGTTGGTTTTAGCTAAGAGATGTTTACCTATGTGTTGGTATTTTGAAGAGTAAGAAACACATGTATATGCGTCGTTAAGAAAGTGAATTGTTTAGAAGGTTGTTTTGGTTTAGTGAAGGTAATGAACTAAGTATAGTTATTACGGATGGTGATTAGCGTATAATGAACTTCATCCTAGAAGTAATGTAGCTCTTCTTTATCAAAGCAAGATAATCGCTTGATGAGGCAAGTGGTTGTGATTAACTAAAAAATAATAATTTTACAACTTGTTTGATTAGTAATCCTAAGACAACGCAAAGTATTTCCATTGTAAACTTACTTTAGGAAAACATAGGAGTATAGATTTCTCAAGTGAGAGAATGAATATGAGACTATTACTAGCGATGCTCAATTACGGCTAAACACGACCATTTTTACGGGTGATTCCACATACCCAACTTCTATCAAGGAAGCAATTCAACCGTTAAGTCAAATTGAGTTTCTAGTACAATAAGTTCTCCAGTATTCATTCTCAAGTTAGGAAAATTTATATTCCTACAATGGCTTATCGAAGAGTAACAATGATGATACTTTGCTTCATTTTTATTAATATTATATATGAAACAACTAAGGTGACGAAGGTGTCATGTTTAAATATAAAAATTTAAAGTTGTCCATATGGTGAACAAAAATGGTTGGATGAGCTAGTTCAACATATGTTGTTGGAAAGCTCAAATTTGGACTTTCGGATATGACCAATTATATTTGCGTTGCAAAATAATTTACTTGAGTATATCGGATGAAATAATCAAATTGTCAATCCTACTATGAAGGTTGGAAAGCGATCATGAAAAGGAAAACGGGAGAGTACATCAGCAACACAAGTGTAGGTTATGATCCGATGTACATTCTTGTTGTTTTTAGAAAACGACACAAGAAAATATGAAATCAAGAAATCATATAAGCACATAAAACATTTATGTTGCACACATGACAAACTCAAAAAGAATCCATTTAGTATATTACATGTTTTAAACATTTTTCAACTTATATGACTTATCTAAGTATTTAAACTAACATTTTTGACACACGTCGATGTTATCCCAAACACTCCTTCAAATAGCACATTGATTAGTAAAATATTACTAAATTGACAAACAAGAGAATGAATATCAAGGTGAGGAAACCACATATGTTATTCAAACAAACAAGTACAAAAACTATTTGAGATAAACAAATAATCAAGTAATGCAAGGTAAGACAATTAATCATTTAGCATAGCATACGAAAGTTCTTTTCATCGCTTTGTGTTAAATATAAACATGTATATCAAGCTTGATTAGTTTCTTTTATATTTATAAATATGATCAAAACCTTAATTTCAAAAGAATCTCGCCCCGCGAGGACGCCGGACTACATGCTCCAATAGAAAAGAAATCAGTGGCGCCATGCCGGTTCCGTCTCCGATTAGATCAAAAGTTTGTGCAAAATTTATGACCGAAAAATGACTTTCTATTATAAATCAATGATTCTATAAATTTTTGTTTTGAATCAGTTTATGAAATCATTTTTATATGAAAGTAGACTCAAATACCTTTAAAACGATAGGTGGCACGACTTCTACGAACTTACGGTTAATTAGTTATGAATTTTTGAAATTTAACCAAAAGTTGTCCTCATTTACGGATCCACGGATCCCTTCCAAAAGGATCCGCGGATCGACTACTGGTCACAAAACACATATTTTGACTGACGAAAAGGTTTAACCTTTGTAGACTTTTTAGTGAGGTTATATTACCCATTCCAATCTTTATTCAAGCTTGAATGAACGTATATCAAACACAAAACTTCAAAGAAAAAAAATCACTAAAACACTTTTCATATTATGCTTATTATAAGATAGAAACATATATCACCATTTTATCCACAAATAATTTAGCACGTCTTTGACCAATAATTGTAACTAAGAGAACATACCTTTGCTATATTTCCTTTTTATGGTTTTAGAAACCATAAACACAAAATACTTCATGAGCTTTTAAAATACTCAAATCCTAGTATGAAGATTTCACAAAAATAAAACGTTAGAATGATATATCATTATCCAACATTTAAAATGTGATGATTTCTAAAAACATGACTTTTTTGTTTTAAGAAATTTCATTCTTTATAGTTTTCAAACATACACGGATCGTATCAAGTTTTTAAAGTACAATATATACTCTAATAAACTTGGTAACGAAGATCTGGTACCAATTGTGAAAAACTAAAAGGGGGGGTTGAATAGTTTTACCAATTAAAACTTCGTTTTAAACTATTTAGATCGACTTATGTCAATCTATTTAAATGTGTGTGTTGGATGTTGATAGATAATCATATGAATAAGTAAAGCAAAGATAAAGAGTAAGAAGCACAAAACCACAACACGAGTATTTATAGTGGTTCGGCTACACGGACACCTTCCTTGCCCTACTCCACTCCCCGAGTCACCTACTCGAGAATTCGTAATCACTACACAACACAAACTCCTTGTGGCGGAGAAGCCTTCACAACGTCGCCTACTCTTTATCTGGTACAAGGCTAGACACTGGGTTCTTCCACGAGGTAGAACCAAACCTGTCACAACGTCACCTACACTTTATCCGGTACAAGGCTAGATACCGAGTTCCATTACTAAGGAGGAACTACTACCTAACACTACACAACACCTATCCCAAAGGAGATCTACTCCTTATGACAACATCAACAAGGATATCAATATCCTTTGACCCAATACTAATCTATCTTGTACATCGACACACCATATCGAATGTACACCCTAGGCACCTTTCACTAATGCCTTTTACACGACTCCTAGGCACCCTTCACTAATGCCTTTAACACGGACTTTCGGCACCCTTCACTAATGCCTTTGATGTGGATCTTTGGCATCTCTCACTAATGCCTTCGACAGGGATCTTTGGCACCTTTCACTAATGCCTTTGACTCTAACCTTCGGCACTCTTCATTAATGCCTTCTACAGGATCCTTCGACACCATTCACTAATGTATTCGACTCGGAACTTGGGCACCTTTCATTATTGCCATCAACACAAAACTTCTATGGAGGAATAAAGAACTATCAACAAGAGAACTTCAACAGTCTTGTTGATGACGAAGCTTGGCAACTTATGGACTTGAGCTTGCTCGACTTCAAGAGGTGGTGATCTCGCCTTTAAGAGGAACCTAGAGAATCACACAAACACAAAACTACATAGAAAGATCCTTTGGATCTGAGGTTAGAGAGTTTACAACACTAAGAGAGAATGTGTGAAAAAGGGGTAAGTTACAATGAAGAAATGGATCACTATTTATAGGCAAAATCTTGCTACTGTTCCACGGATCCCTTGCTTGAGGGACCCGTCCAGTGTAAACTGGGGGATCCATAGGACGCTCCCCCTAAATGGGTTATGGGTCATGGATCATGGGTCATGGGTATGAGCCTTGAGTGGCCTCCAAGGTACAATGTATCTAGACATAGAGTCATGGGTCTTGGGTTATGATCTATGGATAATATCCAACCATGATTACATGCATGATGTCATGCAATGGGTCATGGATTATGGATCAAGCTCCATGGGTATGGGTCATGGACTTTGGGTTTTACCCAACTACATTCAATGTATTTAATCAATGGGTCAAATGCTTAGACTTTTACCCATTATATTACCCAATACAATACATACTAAGTATGTATATATATACCCATTATGTAAACACTAGTTGTTATATATATGTATTACTATAACATGAAAACACTATTACTTGTTTAGTGTTTTATATGAAAACGTAAGTGTGTTAGTAAACTATTGGCTCAAACCATTTACGTATTTTATTTGTTTCATTAAAATAATTTTACGTTTGTTATCGACAAAACATCAGGGTTTTACGGATTATTTGTTTCATTAGAAGATCGTAAAATATAAATAAACGTTTTTACGGATTATTTGTATTAACACCCTCCATGGTTTTTTTGGTCTGACTAAACACATCTTCAAGGGTTGGAAAAAGGTCATTGGGTCCATTTGAGATTACTGTGAAATAAGATAGGCAGATGAACAACAAAAAGTCAAATCACGTCATTAAGGCAAAGTTTTATTCTAAATAAGAACAAGGCAACAATGTGCTAACCTTTCACCATAGCATAATTCCATAAGTCGTCTAACATTTCATTTGACACATCATCGCCTACCTTCCAGTTATTCTTATACTTTTCATAAAGATAATTTGTCATGTCTTCAGTTAAAGTAACTTTGCTCCAAACTTTATTTGCCATTGTAAGAATGAGGGTAGCAAATCGTTCGAGAGTTTTGTGTGCCGATTTGTGTAATCGTTCGTGAGTTGTGTGTGTGAAAATGATCGGGTTGTACAATAACACGTGGGAAGATGATCGGGTAGTACAGAACAAGTGTGATGATCGGGTTGTGAAACTTGTTATATACTCATGGACCAAACGCGCCAAAAAAGTACGTGAAAAGATGAAAATATCCTCTTGACTAGTCAACTAACGACGAAATTTAACGATTGTTAGCCAAAATGGGGTACCAAGGACCAAACGGGTGATTTTTTTAAATGTTGGGGACTACGTACACCACTAAAACAAAACGGATGATGAAATGTGAGAACGGGACGAAGTTCAGGGACCACAACGAAATTTACCCTAAATATAATTAAACCTTATTTTATTAAACATATCACAAACACTTGAGCTTCTGAAGGGTGTTATCATATAACAGAGAAATTATTGAAGGGGCTAGAGTGAAATGTTTCCAAACTGAAATCTCTAGTGGTTGTTTTTAAGCAAATAGAACATTTTATTTAATTCTTAAAACAATTTTAACATATTTACTTTTCGAGAAATACTATATATTGCATCCGTTGTCTTATTATTTAAGGGTTTTGGTTAACCATACTTCCCTTCAAATTATATTTATACCTTCTTATTATAATTTGTCGTTTGTGAGAAGGAGAAAAAAAAATATTTTAAAAACATAACAAAAGGTTGATTTTATAGTGATTTCATTAAAAAGTTAAAATAATAAAGAAGTCACAACTCCGTACATCTGCGGGTGTCAAATGATCATTCACCGAAAAACAATCTCAAGCAATATTCAACTGTTTACTGATGACTGAAAGGAGTTGAAATTAAAACTAGGACCAGATTTAATAATGAATTAACTTGATTAATAGGTAACAGTTGCAATAAAATACGAAATTAAAATAAATAATTATTTTTTGTCACATTAACGGGTAAAATTATCTCATGTCATAAACTCCTAAAATTTGTAAATAGGTAAAATGGTTACATGGCTAGTTAGCATATTTTGGTAAAATTTGTAAATATGCTTACGAGTTAGCCATGTGCCACGATCTGATTAGTTGGGGTTAGGGTGTCTACTGTTTATATAAAATCATGTAACCTTATTTATTTTACATTCTGTGAATAACACAATAACATCAATAACACCGTCGCGTCGCAAGACATCGCCTTTCTGATTTAACATTAACATCACTAAAAAACACCATGATAATAACATCCCAATAACACCATAACACCAATAATATTTCATATTTTCAATTTCAACCCCTAAACTAAAACAAACACTTCATTTATTAAACTAAAACAAACATTTCATTAAAACTTAAAACATATTACAATACGAGACTAAAAAAAAATACAACGAAATAAAAAAAAAAAAAACATACAACGAAATAAAAAATAAAAATACAACGAAATAAAACGTTACAACAAATTAAAGGAAATGACGAAATCGATCTCTTGTGAGGTTTCAAGTTATATTTTGCGATGATTCGATCTTTTTGTCATTGATCCACTGCGACGACCATTGGATCTTGCCTCGATGGCGTCATCAAAAACTTTATCTCTTCCAACGGGTTATTGTGAGATCTTTTCTGCGCCCGACGCCGCTTGGAGACTTCTCGTTTCATCGAAACTCGTTTGCCATAGTTTGGTGAAATAAGTGACGAGCTCGTTCCTCCATTCTTGTTCCCGGTACTTGTTGTAGTCTCGGATCTTGCTTTCTTGGTAGCACGTTTCTTTCCCAAGGCGAGGTTGTTCATCATGACCAAACAAATCCTCGTTTGTTTGGCTTGGGACTTCGCCGGTTAAATCAACCGGTTCCGGCGTGTTCCATTTCTTATAATGACGCATAGTAGCCGTTTAGGGTAGTTTTTGAAATTTTTTTTGAAAAATAACGGCTAGTAGCCGTTTGAGGGTAGTAAAATGTAAATTTTTGATTTTTGATTTTTTTTCTCCTCCCCCTTAACGCCCGTTGCCAAAGCAACGCGGGCCTCTTTTCCTCACGTTAACGCCGAGCTCACAATGGGTATAACGGCCATAACGCCGTTATTGGTGGTTTAACGCCGTTATGGCGTTATCATTGAAAGTGCTCTTAACATATCGATCTAATTCTTAATTTGTCTTTAAATTTTACCTATTATCAGAGCTTTGGGTATAAGTCATTTAAAATCAGTCATACTCCGTTCATCACCTTATTTTTTGTGGTACAGAGGGATCTTGTTTGTGCTTGCTTTCGAGCTCGTTTTCAGTTTTATTTATCTAGTTCTTCACGTTCTAAGCAGTTGTGGGGGAATTCGACCTAAGATTCGTTAATTGTTGGATCGCCTTAAATTTTGCGTTGTGGGTTAGAGACAATAGTTCTAGATTTCGAACGTCGAACTTCAATCAAGGTCCTAAACATGCAACAGTGAGTCGAAACGCCATTGTTTGTACCACTAATGTATAATATACTAATTAGCTTACTTAGTAAATGGACTTGTTTGTCTATTTCATTTTGTCATTTAAGATTTCTAATTATGATACATAAAATAATAAAGATTGAAGGTTTAGTGATTTCAAGCTTCTATTGTATAATTAAGGTATATGATTCTGAGCAAAGTAGTAAGTCAATAATTTGAATTTGTAGGCTATATCTCATTTGACATTACACTGTGCGAAATACTTGTGATCACAAAACCATATACATAACAATTTTTGTTGAGACAATGTCACAAAATCATTTCATGAACTAGATTTTCATAAATAAAAGAGAAATGGTAGAATAAAAAAGTTTTACAATAAGAAATACAAATAATGACACGACATGGTTATTTGTGGAATTCTTTTCATAAAATAAAGGATTGTGATCCTCTCACATTTATATGAATATGACCGATAATCAAAGCAAAGAGGCCTAGTGAGTTCTCTTGGTTTTTTTTTTTTTTTTTTTTTTTTTTTTTTTAAGTAAACATTCTTGGTAATGTTTATATGAACTTGAGAGGATCTTAATCCTACAAAACGCATCAAAATATCTATCACCGTCCTCGTTTATGGAAAGAATAAATTTAGAAATTTCAAAAGAGAAGCATTGAAAATTGTGTTGCGAAAGTGAACAATTGAATAATGTGTTCTGAAAATCTACTTCTGTGATTTCTTGCTCTCTAATTAATTTGCATCCTTGCTTTAGATCGTTACACGTGTACTTTAAGGCCAAATCTAAAGTAAACACGTGGCACGGAGCGCAAATTTTTTTGCTCTCCCAACTTTTTTGTGCTCCAAATTTTGAGGATTTACGTTGTTTAGTGGGACGGAGAGCAAAATTTTTGCTCTTCCAATTTTGAGGATCATGTGGACAAGAGAGTGACACGGAGAGAAAATATCCCTCAAGTTTGCTCTTAAGAAGATGGGGTAGATGAAAATTTAATGGGATATATTTGAGAGGTTAGATAAGTTACATTTAGATTTAAGAAAAAAAAAAAATACGGTTTTCCCTTTTTTCCAGATGGGAGCGCAAAATTGAGAGGGAAAGCAAAAAAAATTACGCTCCGTACTTTTTTATTAATATCAGTTGGGCCAAAAAATGCGCTCTTGGTAAATTTTGGTAATTAGAATTTAAAAAATAGTTTTTGGTAACTTTCTTATGGTGAGTGAGATTTTGGTAATAATTTTATAAATTTCGTTATAAAGTATTCCCAACATCCAACATGTAGACATACGTACACCTATTCTCTTTTATGTCTTTTTTGATCTATAAATACAAACACCACCCACCATCACTTGATATAATTCCTATTGTTTCATTAAACAACAACAAAGTCTATACATATTGAGAGATAAAACTAGAGCTAGATATCAAAGAAAGGGTACGTAGTTATGGATCATGAAGGTCATGAAAAGGTGGTGGAAACTGTTATAGCAGGAAACTATGTGGAAATGGAGGTTGAAGGAAAGCCTAAAAATGTCAAATCAACAATTTCAAACTTCTTTTGGCATGGTGGTTCTGCTTATGACGCTTGGTTTAGTTGTTCCTCTAATCAGGTACGTCTTATGTCTCTTATGACAGGTTCATACGTTTAATGAGGTGCTTTGTACATCATCAAAATTTATCCATACAACCTTAGTTGTTGTGCCCGCAGTGTTATACAAACATCAATCATTCGTTTATAGTGTCATCTTTAGTAGCCATAACATCCATGAATGTTTAGAAACATCGTAGTTAGATTCTTCATAGTAAGCTAAACAGTGAAAGTCCCCAAACTTTGTTTTGCATGTATAGCCTTTCATTACAATACCTCTTGTGAATGATTCTGATCAGATAATAATCACCAAAAAGTGGAGAAAATCCCGGAAATATTACATACACGATTAATGCTTGATTGTGATCGAATGAATTATATTATTACAACAAATTGTAATAAAACAAAGCATCTTAACGACAACCTTTAGGGCTGTGGTTAACGAAACTCATTTTTAAATTATCATCTTTAAGAATAAAGTTTTGCAAAAGAGAAGCACAATGGTTCAAAAGTCAATATAAGTAGAAAGATATTACAAGTTGTTTGGGCTAGTGAGGATAATAATCACTCACACTTGAATAAAAACATAACTTTTGCAGTGGTCGGGCACATGAATCACATGATCATGTATTATCATTAGAAAATGTTTTTTAGTACACGCCAAAATTTTATTATCTTGTTATCTTACGTCTCAAATTAGTATCTTGAATATGCATGTAAACATGTACAAGTATAGAGTAGACCGGTTACGACTTTCGACCACTCTTCAATTCCTGCACCTCTTTTGGTGCAGGAATTATATCGAGACGAAAGATCTAAACCTTTAATGCATTTATAGTGAGCATTTCTAAACAATGTTCTAAGCATTCGACAACTTCCTGAAACACCATTTTGGAAGGATATGATGTCTTTATACGTAATTTATGATTTCATACGTTTTATTTAGTTATGCGCCATGATCTTCTAATGCGCAGGTGGCACAAGTGTTGCTTACACTACCATACTCATTTTCACAACTAGGAATGCTCTCGGGGATCTTGTTCCAAATCTTTTATGGTGTGATGGGCAGCTGGACTGCTTATCTCATTAGCATTCTCTATGTCGAATACAGAACTAGAAAAGAAAGAGAAAAGACTGATTTCCGAAACCATGTCATCCAGGTACAACTCTTCAATGAACACATATGCTTTTTCTTTGCCTTCTTTTAAGATTAAGTATTACAATCATACTGTATACAAATTCACTTGCTAGCGTCTCTGATGAGACTTGAACCCTCAAAATTTTAGTTGAAAAACACTCACACTATCATATGTTACTTAGCGGGTCCCGCGGCGTTGCGTGCGGGTATCCCGAAATAAAATTTTCGATGAATAATGTATTTTAGTTTATTATCTTTCTTTTAACAATAAATTTACGGATATCAAGATTTCAGATAGCCGTGCCTGTTCGGGCTCGAACCCGTTAGCCCGTGTCTGCTCGGGCTCGAGCGTTGGTCCGCCCGTTCGGGCTCAAGCCTGTTGGGTGCATTAAAGTGTTGTAAACCATGCTTAATTTTTGTCGTCTTAAAATTAAGAGTGAAATCGTTCATCGTTATATGTAGTATAGATTACCAGGCTACAAGCAATTTGGTTATTATGACCTATGCTTTTACTTGTAGATTTTGGTGTATAATATATATTATCCATGCGTGATACTTGCATCTATAAGCACATGTATATGTTCATTTGCACATATGCATAGATTCGCTTTCTCATTGTTTTGATTAACATAAACTTTTAGAGCTAAATAAACAACGATTATCGGATTTAATATGCGATTATTGTGTAATTGCAGTGGTTTGAAGTTCTTGATGGACTGCTTGGGAAACATTGGAGAAATGTTGGTTTGGGATTTAATTGCACCTTTCTTCTATTTGGATCTGTGATTCAACTCATAGCTTGTGCTAGGTATCAACAAAATTTCTTCATTTTACAAGTTATATACGACAACATGCTAAAAAGCTAATAACAATTTGTTGCACATTATTAGCACACGTAACTAGTTTATTTGATCGATCAAATCATTGCCGTATACTTATCAATCATACCAGACCAAAATAAGTCGCGGCACATTATTTTCACACGTATGGACCTAATGGCCCGCGATTAACAAGTTATTGTACTTAACATGTTACTACTATAATGTTACATTGCATACAACTCATCAAATGATTTATGATCGAGTTGTTGTTTTCGCAACAACATATATTACATAAATGACAATCTAGACAAGAGGACATGGACATACATCTTCGGTGCATGTTGTGCGACAACAGTATTTATCCCGTCATTTCACAACTACCGAATTTGGTCGTTTCTAGGATTGATTATGACTACTTACACTGCTTGGTACCTAACGATCGCATCAATACTCCATGGACAGGTTCTTATCATCTTCTACGCACCTTTTATTATACAACAAACTTGTACTCCTTGCATTAACAATTTTACTAAGGGATATACTATATAGAACCCCTATTAGTTAACCGTACGGATCATGAAGAACATAAGACAACACCACGACGCACACAAGACAACTTTCCGACACGTGGAATGATTGAAAACCCCTATAGGGGTTTGTATAAACTGCCCTTTACTAATGGTAGTTGAATTGTATCTAGTACCTTTGACACACTTTAAGTCACTTGTACATCACGTATTAACTTAACAGCTAAACTACTACTACCACTAGTAGTTAAAGTTCTTTTTTCTTAGAACTTCATTTTTGTGAACAGTTTATGCTAAGATTGTCATAATACAGAAATTTCATAATTACATTGTTTAAAATATGCATGATCTGCATGGTTAACACTGAAAACAGAATCCACTAATACAACCACAAAACACAAATATACACTCAGCGTTGTCACCACAACGTCAGTGTGGTAACACTGACATTGTGGAGGTTTAACGCCGAGAAAAGTACCACGCCGTGTACTCTAATAATGTTTACTTTCTTAAGATAAGATGAATGTGCACATTGTATGCACATGGTACATCATGCGAAACCATATTATGATTGTTTAACTTAAATTATAAGGGGTGTGTAATGTTATTTTTGTAGGTGGAAGGGGTGAAACATACAGGACCAGCAAAGATGGTTCTATACTTCACGGGGGCTACAAACATTCTTTACACGTTTGGGGGACATGCTGTTACTGTGTAAGACAACACCCCTTGTCTTTTACCTTATTTCCAAAATACACCCCTCTATTATTTTATTCAGTTTAGATGGATACAACTGTCATTTAGCATGATCACTTGTGTTTTTAAGTGTGTGTTATCATCTTGTTTGATAATAATTTGAGCTTGTTTGTTTCCAACTTTTTTCATTTGCTTTTAATCCATTTTATATAAAAATGGATTGAAGATTCTTTAGAGGCAAAAAGGTCATTTTCAAGCTATTAGTGATGTGATATTATATCAAGAGCAATACATTCAAATTAACTAGATTTTATACCAAACATATTTTCATATGACCAAGATAAATGTTTACACTTGCTGATCATTATACATAATGCAATAAATCTAGTCAATAGCTATCAAATATAGTATTAAGTGTCATTTATAGATGCTAATCAGAAAATCTGAGATTATACAATATTGGTACAAATCAAGTATGATCAGATTTTTTAATTTATAAATTTTTATATAAATATAGTTTCTTTATCTTGAAAATGACCTGGGCTTTTGTTTGTTATGAGACATGATCTGACCATATGATCCAATGAATTTACCAAAAAAAAAAATCTTAAGATTCCCAAAAATTTGACCAGTCCTTATCTAAATCACTGTGCACACACCCACATCTAAGCAGCACCCTTTTCTGAAGTAGGCCAGTTTAAACATGTTGAATTACAATTATACCCTCTTTCACAAGCATGGGTGACGACATAAAGTCATTCTTTCCTTGGGACACCCTTTCGTGTCTTTTACTCCCTTTGTTATTTTCAACTTAGAAAACGACCCATCTTTTAGGAACACTTTGTAGTTTGTAATGGATTTATTTCTAGAAGATAAAGAGTTTTATTAAAAATGCAATGCATATTACATAAAACTCTTTAATAAGTTTGACTAGAACCGAAAAGGAGCTCATAAATTTGCAGGTAGGACATAGACTTTGGGCTTATACAAAATGGCCCAATTGTCAACAAGTCTTTTAACAAAGTGAAACATGATTTGAGAAAAGAAAATTTAATACATAAACTGAATCAACATAGATGTACTATGGATGTAAACTAGTACCAACAATTTGTTTTTGTATTGTGTTGATTAAATGAACATGAGTACTAATGGAAACTCTTCTTGTTGGACAGTGAAATCATGCATGCAATGTGGAAGCCACAAAAGTTTAAGGCAATTTACTTATGGGCTACTGCGTATGTATTGACGCTTACAATTCCATCAGCCACAGCGGTTTATTGGGCGTTTGGAGACTCACTACTTAATCACTCCAATGCCTTTGCCCTCCTCCCAAGATCCCCGTGGAGAAACATGGCCGTTATCCTTATGCTTATTCATCAGGTACGAACACATTTATCGTATGTTTTAGCATACTATGCATATTTATAATTTAATGAAAATTTCTAACTCAACACTTGTTACAGTTTATAACATTTGGGTTCGCATGCACTCCTTTATACTTTGTGTGGGAGAAAGCAATCGGGATGCACGATTGCAAGAGCATGTGCAAGCGTGCTGCAGCTCGGTTGCCTGTGGTTGTCCCCATTTGGTTTCTCGCTATTATTTTTCCTTTCTTTGGACCTATTAATTCCACCGTTGGATCTCTTCTCGTTAGTTTCACGGTTTATATCATCCCCGCTCTTGCTCACATGTTTGTCTTTAGATCACCAGCTGCACGAGAGGTATGTATGCACATCCATACCCTTAAATGATACTTCCATTTATCAGTCTTTAACTCTATACTACGTATAAATGTATAATTGTTCTTATTTTATTGTGCAGAACGCGGTAGAGCCACCACCAAAGTTCCTTGGACGATGGGTAGGCGCATACACCATCAACGCCTTTGTAGTTGTGTGGGTATTCATAGTTGGATTTGGATTTGGAGGTTGGGCAAGCATGACAAACTTTATACATCAAATCGACACATTTGGAATATTTACCAAGTGCTACCAATGCCCGCCACATCTTCTTCCACCACCACCACTCCTAAATGGAACATCTCCAATACCTTCTCCCGGGAACATCCACCACCTCCAACTCTTGGGGAGCACGCGCTTTTGAATCGAGCTTATATCCCACCTAGATTGTTAATTGTATCAGTGTGGTTGTTTAATTGCATAATTTTTATTGTAGCATAGAAAATATTTTGGAGAAGTTGGAATTAATTTATGAGAAAATATTGTTTTCATATTCCTTATAATATTTGTTGTGAATTTTCTTTTGGCACATTTTGTATCACATCAGGAACTATATATGTCATGGGATAGAGAGAAATTTGATATCAGACTTCATTTGTGTGTTTGTGCATGTAGTATTACACAACAAATCAACATTGCATCATCGCCATCAAAATCGATTGAAAAAAAAAAAAAAAAAAAACAACTTACATGGTTAAGAAAAACATTTAAGATATTAATTGTCGTTTAACGGAGAAAACTTTCTTAATTTTCTATTTTGCAGTTTTGTAACAAAAGGAGGATTAAATTTTTCACAAAACGTAGATAAGTGTTCATGTGACATTGTTTCTATTTTTAAGAAAATAAGGAGTTGCAAAGGAAACAAAGAAAGCACAAAAAAATGTGTTTTGTAGTTTCTCATGTTAACTTGGGAGATACATGTTTTGTTTTTGCACAGAATGTGTTTGGGAAAAGTTCGATTTGAGCATTTCTATTTTTGTTGTTTTATAAAACATTTTGTGAAAAGCAAGGTGTTTTCTTTCACCTAAACGTATTTAAGTATTTTCAAATCTTACGGCATAACATTGAATATCAGTCGATGACACTTTTCGGTAGTAGTTTAAAAGTAAATCTACCAAAACTAATACTACTCCCAAGAAGCCTTGGTGAGGTAGCGTAAGGGCCATTCCTCACGTGTGACATTATTGGGCAAGTCACAACTAACGTGTGACCACGAAGGAAAAGGAGACGAAATGTGAGCTCCTCACCGCTTATGGAATTGTGCAAAAGTGGGCCCTTCTTATGTTTTTATTATCTATTATTTAGTTTGTGAGTATGTGTGAGGTATTTAGTGGCGATGTTTGTATAAAAGTGGGTATTTTAATTAAAGGTGAGGGAGTGATAACTATTGGAGGTGAAAAGTGAGGGAGTGAAGGAAGAGAGAAAATTGATGTGGTTGAGATGGAATGTGAAGTTGTATGAGATGCTGGAAGTAGTCTAAGAGAGTTAGGTAAAGCAAGTAACTAATAAGTGTTATTGGTTGTCACTTCAGGTCTTGCTCAAGACCTCCCAAATAACAATTCAATAACTAAAATACCATCCCAACAATAAAACCAATAATTGTTATTGATGCATGTGGTCACGAGTTTTTCTTTTTATTTTATTAAAGCAAACGCAATTCATTAAATTAAAATAAAATCACAATACATAAAATAGAATACGACATTTTGATAAAAATAAAAGTACAATACATAAAGAAACTACATTTCGACTTGTTGTTGTCATTCAAGTCGTGGTTGCCAAAGATGATCAGTAAGATCATGTCGAAGGTTGTTATGCACCTCTTTGTCACGTAGTTCCTTTTGGTTCCTTCGTATGTCGCATCTCTCGATCCATGTACATTGCATATTGGCTACGGGACTAAGCGATAAGGATTTAAAACATACATTTTGGGGGTCATTTAAGCCCTAAATCGATATATTTTATATCCGTTACTACTTAAAATCGTTTCTTTTCACATTTTAGGTCTTTTGGAAGCAAAATGCTGAAATCAAGCACTTTTGGACGAAAAGGAGCGAAAACATGAAAAAGGCAAAGTCAAGATCCAAGGCTGTTTTGCAAGCCTGAAGGCGTCCCAACCCAAACGGCGACGCCGTCCCTAAGGAAGACTTCTAATTAAATTACATGCGACGGCTCATGTGAAAATTTGGTTCTAAAGCATGACGGTGTCACGCTATAATCTGGAAGGCGTCTCCTTAGTTTCTACACCGACGTCCAAGAACCATCTCAAGGCGGCGTCCTCCATGAAGATGAAGGTGTCACACTCTCAACGGAAGTGTCCCAACGATGACTTGGCCCAAACGAAACCCTATTGACGACCGGACGTCACCGGCAAAAAGCGGCCGTCGCGACTTGTAAATCTATATATATAATTCGATTTTACGCATTTAAGGAGGTAGAATTTTGGAGAACAAGCCCTAGTTCGTGTGTAGTCCGACTTGGACAATATTTTAGGGTTCCAAACCCTTCTTTACATCATAAGATAAGTTTGTTAATCCATTATATCACCATGTTTATCCTATCTTCAATTGTTTGTGTGTATGCATGCTTATCTATCATGAGTAGCTAAATTACTATTGTGTTTGCTTAGATCTATGAAACCTAGTTGTTAATTATTGTTAGGTTGATGAAGGTTTTCTTGACTGTGTTTTAATATTTATAATGTCTCGTTATACCTATGGTCTACCCTAATGCACTAACAGGCGATGTACTTATCGTGTGTAGTGTAGTATTTGGTAAAACCGAGGTTGTCCCAAGAGCTATGTGTGTTGGATTAATACTAAGTCTAGGTGTCACGATTTTAAGATGGTTTCGATAGGAATTAATTAATTAACTACTAAAGCAAATAAAGGCAAATGATGTGATCAATAGAGAGAGTGGTGCTAACCTAGTTATTCCTCCTAGCTAGTAATATCTACGTCTAATTACTTCCAATTACTTTAGGTGGGGTCAAAGTCGAGAGGGACATTTGGTCGGTTCGCCCAACCTATCGGCAAAGATGCCACCACCGGAGAAGTCGGTGTCCCTCATAAGTCCGGTTGTTCACGGTCCCTAAGCGAGTTATTAAGTTCCGCTACATGCTAGACTTATAATAGTGAGTGCCAGTGCTAGCATCTTCGACACTCACCCCTAATTCTTAAGTTCATCCAAACGGAGGTGATCGGTTGGTCAAATCGCACAAGTAGAAAGGGTCATCGATTGGACATATCTTACCCTTCCCGTCTCGGTCTACTCACTTAGGGTCATTGGTCATATCTCCTAAGACCCTAGCCTCTACCGCCATTCAAAAATACCAAACAAGGGTAGCTACCAATAAACTATGCATGCATACACTTAGAAATAATTATCACGGAAGTAATGTAAACGCAAACAAAACAATTAAGGAATCATAACTAGGCAAGACCAAGAGGTGCTTAGCAGCTCATATTAACCATACAAATCAATTCAATGTTTAATGTTACGAAATACATGAATCGAAAGTAAAGAAAAGATAAAAAGCTAATGCTTATCGTAGGGGTGATTTCTACCTTGGAGATAGCCGTATGCTCCTCTAGATCCGCCTTGGCTTCTTGCCACGTTCTCGATTGTTGTGTGTGAAATGGGATGATTTGAAATCTTGGAAATCGTGGTGTATTTATAGGCGGATCTTGGTTTACGTAACTAATAAAATAGTTATGCCCGTAATCATCTAATTCTTCGTAAATTGCACAAGATCCATTGGTTACGGTGTAACCTAAGAAGGGGTTATGCCGTATCTTCAATAAATCTTGGTTACGCCGTAGTTGATGCATGAGTTACGGCGTAACTATCAGCGGCGCAGAACCTCATTTGACCTAATATGGTTACGTCTAATCTTTTGGGAGAGTTACGCCGTATTCTTCTGATAAGTTGGTTTTCTGAGCCACGCTTTAGTTACTGATAAGGTTTTAAAATGTACCTTTTTGAGGGGTCGTTTAAGCCCTTATTTGTCACTTTTGTATCCGTTATTACTTAATATCGTTCCTTTTCACTTTTAGGTCTCTTGAAGGCAAATTGCTCTAATGGCACTTATTTGACGAAAAGGCGGCGGATATCTGAAGAAAATGGCCAAAGTCAAGAATCGAGACACTCAAGCTCTTGAAGACAAGGTGGCGCCATCTGCTTAAGCGACGCCGTCGAGCATTTTGTGACGACAAGCCAAATTTCCTATTTTCAAGTGACGGTATGGATTTAAAAGAGTAGGCCGTCGACTCGAACGGCCTAGATTTGATCCGAGACGGCGTCGGAAAAGAGACGGCGTCACAAGCACAAGGTGATGCCGTCGCAAGACTAACGTGGCCAAGACGAAACCCTAATGGGCGATCCGGCGTCACAAAACATAAGGTGACGTCGTCGCACATGTAATCTTATATATAGAATCCGAATTTTTCGGTTTAGAGGGTAGTCTTTTGGAGTAAAACCTAAACCGAAACAAGGCTGTCTTGTACAGTATTTTAGGGTTCCAAACCGTATCTTACATCAAGATAAGTGTTTTACTTCATTAATTCAATTATGTCTTTGATTATTTGTGTGTATGCTTGCATGTTCTCCATGTCCAGCTAATTTACTTGTGTGTTTGCTTAGGAATATGAAACTTAATTATTAAATATTGATTGGTTGTTTCTTATCTTAATTGTTAATGATCTAGTAATGCGATAGGTCATTCGTTGTGTAATTAATGTTTGATTAATCTTTGTGAACCTTAGGCTATAGCACTTAGAGCGGTTGTAGGCTAAACCATCCAAAGAGGGCCTTAGAGTTAGAGTTTATAATCCCTAGTGGGTTTTGTAGACGAGACCCTTTGGTAAGTTCAAAGAGTTAGGATAAACGCATACCCTACAACTTTAGACACACAGCGATTAAGAATAAGGACGTGACAATTCAACCACTAATAGGAGATAATTAAGGAGTAATAAAACCTAAGTAAACACATCTTTAAACTATCATACGGACACACAATAATTAGACATAGACTACCCATTAGTTTAGATAATTAGATAAGTAGAAGTAATCGGTAGAAATACCAAACCCCCAAACTCATACCCGAGATTCGTACATTTCCATTTCCTAAAAACATAAAAAGATAAAAAAAATCTTCCTCAACCCCACCTTAGCGTAGTAACTTCTCACTAGCATTCCTATTCCCAGAGAATGATATCAATACCCGTGGCTTACCCTAATACTACACTACAACGATTAGGTTCAACGCCTAGGTGTTATAAACTTGCTCGAATAAAGGAAGTTCCTTTGACCCCGAACGACGCGTGTAGCGTTATCAAGTTTTGGCGCCATGGAATAGAATAGCTAGTTAGTAGTCCACCTCATTTAGGTTTCTTTGCTTGATTCCTATCAAGTAAATTTTTCTCATTTTAGCTTTCGTAGTCTATCCCTTCTTCGTAACCTTTGTTCAGTAACCCCATCACTTTTCATCATGGAAGGTGACAAACCACCAAACAATACTTTACCACTAAAGAAATACATACCGCTGATCCAGCCTTTGTCAACCTACTTGAGCTCGTGTTGGTACAATCAATGTGAATGAGGAGGATAGTGCTTATTTTAATCTTTACCCACTAAGGAAGAGGTTGCCTACCATCAATACATAATCAATAATCCCGATCACCCATCATTAGGATATGCCCAAAATTAGGAGAGAAATCCTTGGAACCTAAAAATCCCTTGTATGATCGGATATAGGAGTGTCGACCATGCTTACATAGATACGGAATCCCCATTAATGTAATGTCATCTGCTTTTTACAATGAAATTATGAATGAGCGACTTAATATTAGGAGAGACCCTAAGTATCCGTGGAGTTTGCAACTTTGTGGGAAGAGTCAAGGATGTACATGTCTTTATAGGAAATTTCACCTATCTAGTTGATTTTGTAGTCCTATTAGATGTAGGATCGTCATTGACTATAGCTTATCCCAGTAGTGCTAGGAAACCGTTTGTTGAAACATCTAAAATGAGCCATAACAAGCATGATAGAACGGTTAGTTTTAAGGAAGGAACCGATGAGATCACCTATAGGATGCCTTGGAAAACTAATGAATATGGCCATCTACCCATTTTTGAACGAGACAACATCAAAGCTTTTGAGGACAAAAGCAAGGACGATGTTGAAAAAGGTTATAAGTTTATGTGGGAAAGAAGGAGGCTTTATTATAAGGATTGCTTGACCCTCGGCCTAGATATAGAGTCTATGAAAATTTTGTCAATATGATAGAATTTTCATTGAGAATGCAAAACGAGAAACGTAATACCCACTACGAGTCTAGCTACAAGACTCTTAAATAAAGAAAGACGCTTCGTGGGAGGCAACCCATGCTTAATTGTTTGCTTGTTAGTGTCGTATATCTTTTATTAATTGTTTATTCTCATGTTTAAATTTGTAAAATGATTTATTTTGTTTTTAACATCGCCTTAATTGCATATAAAGGTATTTTACATAAAGGATAAGTGTAGGGAGGATTACACACGTTTTCAAAAGAAACGTAAACATGAGAATAGCAATTCATTAAAAGATATATATGTGTTTGTTCGAGTCAAATGCTTGTATCGAGTCATAATGGATGTTTTGCGAAATTTTCTAGATTCTAAAGATGTAAATTTTCCGAATTTTTTGAAAATCGCAGACCGAGTTTTTGTCGAGGATAACTGACGGCGCCGAGAAGGAGTAAAACAATGATTACTTTTTTCTCTTTTTCGAGCTACTTATAAATTTTGGATTTTTCCGGTCTTAATTTTCCGAAATTCGTAAACATCCATTCCACAAGCATTATATCTTAGTTTAGTAGAGTCTTATATATATTATTACATCGATTCTATCGCGAAGGTTTCGTTTGTTTTCTTGAATGTGCGGGTTTTATCAAGAAGAAGAAACAAAAGATTGGAAGGAGCTTTTCACGCACACATTCTTCTTAGAAAGGATTTAACCACTACTTTACACGGATCCTACCGAGCTAATCGGGAGTACTAGTTTCTTTCGTTTTTAATTACCTTCCATTATCATAACTTTGATACTTTCGGGAACATTGGGGACAATGTTCGGTTTAAGTGTAGGAGGAAAATAAATGGGAACTTTGAAACTATGCCTATCCTTGATTATTTGCTTTGTCAATTGTATTTGTGTAATAAACCATGAGAAAATGTCGGTTAGGGTAATTTTGGCACCAAATTTAAATTTTTTCATGACATATAGGAGTGGGCCATTAGTCTTAACAAAAGCGTCACACGGATAGGAAGTTGCATGACTAGCACAAAACCCTTTACCACCTAAATTCCACCCAAAATGTGAGGATCGCCACTTAGATTAGTAGAAATTATAAGCATTCATATTTAATGCTTAGAGTGTGAACCGTAGTATATTAGATTCTAGAACTTGTTTTGTGATGCATTCCGAGATCGCTAGTAAGACTACACTTGTGTAGTTAGGAATAACTAAATAATAAGAGGCATTAGGATAACCCTTGTTTGATACCCGTAATATAATTACTTCTTCCACATCGGTTGAGTAATTCCCCACACCCTTTGTTCTACTCATCTTTAGTACACGATACCCCTAGTTAACCCCTTAGAGCCTATCCTTTTCGCGGTTCTCGTAATGTTTCGGTTTTCCGGAATATCAATGAAAACATTGTTTACACCTCACCCCAAATATACACCCAAATCGCCTTAGCCTACCAGATGCACTCACTTTTAGTGCATTATTGTTATCACCCCAAACCCTTAGTTCAATTATCTAGTTGCTTGCATGAGTTGCTAAGTCGAGTCATATCCTTTGTACACGTTTTGGGATGATTGGGACTCATGGGAAAAGTTAAAGTTTATAAAATGATTGGAAGAGAACGTTAAATTCCTTTATTTAGTAATAACATACTCCAAGTGTTTTGATCTTTTCAATTCGGGTCAAATTAGTGTTAGAGTAATAAAACTCAAGTGTAGGATGTGCCTATAAATCCTATCATTTTGATGTTACCGTAGAGGATGGTAGAGTAAAGTGTATGAAAAAAAATCGAAAAAAATAGAAAAAGAGAAAAGAAAAATAATAGAGTGTTCAAAAAAAAAAAAAAAAAAAAAAAAAAAAAAAAAAACAGCTACCATCCTACATCTATCCTTTAAATTTATGTTTGTTTGTTTCAGTTATCTAGAGTTTAGAGTGTCGAGTCTTGGCTTATAGCGCCATTCTTCAGTATGCTTATAACATATAGATTTTGACTTGCCACCACTAAATAGCATATCCCACCAAACCCTTTGTTTCCTACCGTAGTAAGCCTAACATTACAACCCTTTAAAGACCTCTTTGATAGTCTTTCCTAGGTGCTTATGCCAAAGCGATGGATGTTTGATCTATTCTCAAGCCTATGGTAATCTATGTACTAGGACCGGTTAATGAGTGTTTAATCTTCCATTTCCAACTTGTTATATTTCATATACACCCGAGAGATGTGAGTATCCAAACACCCCATGTGAGGTGCTAGTATGTAATTCCGTGCTTGTTATGACTTTTGCGGGGCTTATATGTGTTATGGACTGTTTTTAAACCAATGCTTCATGACCCCTAACTTATAAATTAATTGGCTAAAACATTTGCTGAGGACAAGCAAATACCAAGTGTAGGATATTTGATAAGGTTTTAAAATGTACCTTTTGAGGGTCGTTTAAGCCCTTATTTGATCACTTTTGTATCCGTTATTACTTAATATCGTTCCTTTTCACTTTTTAGGTCTCTTGAAGGCAAATTGCTGTAATGGCACTTATTTGGACGAAAAAGCGTGGATATCTGAAGAAAATGGCCAAAGTCAAGAATCAAGACACTCAAGCTACCGAAAGACAAGGTGACGTCATTTGCTTAAGCGACGCTGTCGGAGCATTTTGTGACACACGAAGCCAAATTTCCTATTTTCAAGTGACGGTGTCGACTTTAAAAGAGTAGGTCGTCGCAACTTCGGACGGCCTAAATTTGATCGAGACGGCGGAAAGTCGAAGAAGAACGGTCACAAGCACAGGTGGCGCCGTCGCATAAGACTAACGTGGCCAGGCGAAACTCTAATGACGGCGATCCGGCGGCGTCAAAACATAAGGTGGCGCTCGTCGCACATGTAATCTTATATATAGAATCCAAATTTTTCGGTTTTAGAGGTAGTCTTTTGGAGTAAAACCTAAACCAACCAAGGTCATCTTGTACAAGATTTTAGGGTTCAAACCCTATCTTACATCAAGATAAGTGTTTTACTTCATTAATTCAATTATGTCTTTGATTATTTGTATGTATGCTTGCATGTTCTCCATGTCAAGCTAATTTACTTGTGTGTTTGCTTAAGGAATATGAAACTTAATTATTAAATATTGATTGGTTGTTTCTTATCTTAATTGTTAATGATCTAGTAATGCGATAGGTCATTCGTTGTGTAATTAATGCTTGATTAATCTTTGTGAACTTTAGGCTATAGCACTTAGAGCGGTTGTAGGCTAAACCATCCAAAGAGGGCCTTAGAGTTAGAGTTTATAATCCTAGTGGGTTTTGTAGACGAGACCCTTTGGTAAGTTCAAAGAGTTGGGATAAGCATACCCTACGACTTTAGACACACAACGCGATTAAGAATAAGGACGTGACAATTCAACCACTAATAGGAGATAATTAAGGGTAATAAAACCTAAGTAAACACATCTTTAAACTATCATACGAACACACAATAATTAGACATAGACTACCCATTAGTTTAGATAATTAGATAAGTAGAAGTAATCGGTGAAATACCAAAACCCCAAACTCATACCCGAGATTCGTACCTTTCCATTTCCTAAAAACATAAAAAGATAAAAAATAATCTTCCTCAACCCCAACCTTAGCGTAGTAACTTCTCACTAGCATTCCTATTCCCCAGAGAACGATATCAATACCGGTGGCTTACCCTAATACTACACTACAACGATTAGGTTCACTACCTAGGATCAAGCATCAACCTTCTTCCGTTGTCCCTCCATAAAAGCCTTAACCTAGGTAAGTTAGAACTAACGGAAACCATCATAGGTTTAGCGGATGGTAGTTTTGCGTGTCGGTAGGGATAATGAAGGACATGGTAGTGCTGCGTGGGACAATTGACTCTTTTGGCGGATTTCCACGCACTAGACATGACTAGTGATACCACGTGTCCATTATTGGTTGGAAGAGGATTCTTAGCTACCGCTAGTGCCATGTCGATTATAAGATGTCCAAAATAGTGGCGGGGAAGGAAGTGCTAGGTCAATCTATGATGTTAAGAAGCATTCCACGACAATGAGGGTGAACAAATCCCTCATGAGATCATCTTAGATAGGAGACCATCTAGATATGGGCCTTGGACCGATTAAAATTTGTAGACCTCAATGACCTTTCTATCTAGAAGAAACCTTCATGGATAACACATGCAGCCGAGAGCAACAATTGGCTAGGGATATTGAAGTGAATCCATTCGAGGATGCTTTAGTGTTTAGGAAGATGACCGAATTTCTAAGAGCCTTGCCTATTAATCTTTGTATAAATAGATGGAAAGTTGAGAGTAAAATCCTAAGCATAAGTGGAATTGGGATAGGCCACCTAGTGATGGGAATGAAGAGTGGCACATTAGGATGACGATTTATGATCCTAATGGTGAGATGTTTGAAAAGTGCTTAGGACTAAAGCGTACTAATAGGAAATTAAAAGAAATTTGATCCCATCGATGTCCTAAGGATGAACTCACTCACCTAGGTGCGTAGGGCACGACTTGAGTCTAGCTACTAGACTCATAAATAAAGAAAGACGCTTCTTGGAGGCAACCCATGGTTAATTGTTTGCTTGTTTTGTTTTCAGCTTTTGTTTTGTGTTTATATATCTTTTCATTGTTGTTAATTCTCATGTCCATTTTATGAAAATGCTTTATTTTGTTTTAACCTCATCTTAATTGCATATAAAGGTATTTTACAAAAGACAAATGTAGAGAAGATTACATATGTTTTTAGAACTTGCATGAACATGAGATTAATAATAATTGAAATTGTATATATTTGTGTGTTTATTAGAGTCAAATGCTTGTATCGAGTCATAATGGATGTTTTGAAGGAATTTTTCCGGTTTTAATAAGGTAATTTTCCGGAAAACGCACGGCACCCTTTCTGTCGGACAACTGACGGCGTGGGACTAAAGCTTGACGTCGGAAATGTAAAACAGATTCTCGGTTTAGTTTTACTTAACTTGTGATTTTTGGAAACTTCCAATTTTAATTTTCCAAAAAATGCAAACATCCATTCCACAAGCATTATACGTTATTCGCTTTCTACTATAGTTTTATATATATAGTTTACCGCCTATTTACGAGGTTTCGTTTCATTTTCTTATAAGTGTGCAGGTTATATTAGACAAGAAGAAGAAATACATATTGGAAGCACTTATTACTTGCTCATTCTTCTTGGAGGAGGATTTAACGCAACTTCATACATATCATACCGAGCTAATCGGGGAGTACTAGTTTCTTTCTCTTTACTTACCTTCCTTTATCACACTTTGATACTTTCGGGAACATTGGGGACAATGTTCGGTTTAAGTGTAGGAGGAGAATAAAGCAGGAACTTAGAAACTATTCACTCATTTGATTTTTGTCTTGTTCTTAGTAAATTGTATAATAAACTATGAGAAATATTTATTAGGGTAATTTTAGCACCAAATTTATAATTTTTATGACATTCTGAGATAATTGTAGCCTTAATAAAGCGTCTCATGGATAGGAGTTATATGACTAGCACAAAACCGTTTACAACTCAAATTTCACCCCAAAATGTGAGGTTCCCCTTAGATCTTTAGGAATAAAGCATTCATCTTTAATGCTTATTGAGTGTACCGGTAGTATAATAGATTCTAGAACTTGTTTTGTGATGCATTCCGAGATCGCTAGCGAGACTACATTCATGTAGTTAGGATTAACTAAATGATAAGAGGGATTAGGATAACCTTTGTTTTAAACCTGTAATTTAATTACGTCATCCACATCGGTTGAGTAATTTTCCCAAACCCTGCGATGTACTCATCCTTAGTACACGATACCCCTAGTTAACCCCTCGAGCCTATCCTATTCGGTTCTCGTGATGTTCCGGTTTCGGAATATCAATGAACGACATTGTTTACAATCCACCCCGGATATTACACCCAAATCGCCTTAGCTCACCTTGTATGCACTTATCTTTAGTGCATTATTGTAATACTATTAAACCCTTAGTTCAATTATCTAGTTACTTGCATGGTTGGTAAGTCGAGTCATATTCTTTGTACACGCTTTGGACGATTGAGACTCATGGGTTAAAGTAGTATTTTATGGAGTAACGAGAAAGAACGATAAATTCAAATTCCCTTTGTCTATGTAATTAAGTACTCCAAGTGTTTTGATTTTTCAAATCGGGTCAATTAGTGTTAGTGAAATAAAAACTCAAGTGTGGATGCTCCTATAAATCCCTTTATGTTGATGTTATCATAGATGATGGTACAAAGAAAAGGTATGAAAAAATGAGAAAAATATACGCCCTATCATCCTACATATATCTTTATGTTTATGTTTTTAAGTTTATGTTTATATTTTTTTTCAAGTTATTTTGTGTTAGTGAGCCGAGTCTTGGCTTAGCAACGCCACGTTTTACATGCTTGTAACATAAGATTTTTTACTTGCCACCACTAAATATCCCCTTATCCAACAAAACCCTTTACTTCCCTACCCGAAGCCTAACATTACAACCCTTTGTAAAGACCTCTTAGATAGTTATTCCTAGGTTCTTACACCAAAGCGGTGGAGGTTTGATCTATTCTCAAGCCTATGGTAATCTATGTACTATGCCAGGTAGTGAGTGTTTATCTTCCATTTCCTACATGTTATATTTCATATAAACCCGAGAGATGAGAGAATCCAAACACCAATTGTGAGGTGCTAGTGTATAATTTCCGTGCTTGTTATAACTATTGTGGCGCTTGTATTTGTTGTAAACTATTTTAAACCAATGCTACATGCCCCTAACTTATAAATTTATTGGCCAAAAGCACATTTGCTTGAGGACAAGAAAATTCAACTAGAGATATTTGATAAGGATTTAAAACATACTTTTATGGGGTCATTTAAGCCTAAATCGATATATTTTATATCCGTTACTACTTAAAATTGTTCCTTTTCACCTTTTAGGTCTTTTGGAAGCAAAATGTTGGAATCAAGCACTTTAGGACGAAAAAGAGCGAAAACATGAAGAAAAAGGCAAAGTCAAGATCCAAGGTGTTTTGCAAGCAAGGGCGTCCCAACCCAAAGGCGATGCCGTCCCTAAGGAATACTTATAATTAAATTACGCGATAGCTCTGGTAAAATTTGGTTCTATAGCATGATGGCGCCACGCCTATAATCTGAAGGAGTCTCCTTAGTTTCTACACGGATGTCCAAGAACCATCTCAAGACGATGTCCTTCATGAAGATAGAGCAGTCACACTCCTCAATCGACGCGTCCCCGGCGATGACTTGGCCCAAAGCGAAACCCGAATGAAGACCGGACGGCGTCACCGAAAAAAGCGGCGCCGTCGCCTTGTAAATCTATATTGAGAATTTGATTTTTACGCATTTAAGGAGGTAGAATTTTGGAGAGCAAACCATAGTTCGTGTATAGTTCGAATTAGACGATATTTTAGGGTTCCAAACCCTTCTTTACATCATAAGATAAGTTTGTTGTCTGCTATATCACCATGTTTATCCTCTGTTCAATTGTTTGTGTATGCATGCTTATCTATCATAAGTAGCTAAATTACTATTGTGTTTGCTTAGATATATGAAACCTAGTTATTAATTAATGTTAGGTTGCCTCTTGTTTTAATTGGTAGCGCTAGAGTAAAGAAAAATTGCTTCTTCTTTAATTGTTGCAAGCTTGAGCGTCCTAAATAGTGTAAAGCTTGAGAGTGCACTGAGCCATCGTTGTGTTTATTGAGTGAGTTGTAGCTTTAGGATAATAGAGTATTCGGAGAGATACTACGGTGCTTGGCGATCCCGGATAGTCTAGAAGAGTTACAATTCATAGAATTAGGAATTAGGCACCTCCCTATGACCACTTAACCAAGTTCAATGTATTCTAGAGATACATTGTATATAGAAAAACCCATGGATCAACCCATAACCCATGACCCAAGACCCATAACCAAAATACCCATGGGCAAAGAGGCGTCCCACGGATCCCTAGCTTTGTGCTAAGCGGATCCCTTGTGGGAGGATCCGCGGGATCCGTGGAGCGATAAGTTTTCTCCTCATAAATAGTGATCCATTTCTTCCTTTTTGCTTACAACTTCACATATACTTTCTCTAGTATTATATACCTCTAACCTCGGATCTAAGAGATCTATGTAGTTTGTCTTTTGTTTTGTGTGATTCTCTAGGTTCCTCTTAAAGGCGAGATCACCACTTTTTGAAGTCAAGCAAGCTCAAGTCCATGAGTTGCCATGCTTCGTCATCATCAAGACAACTGAGGTTCTCTTGTTGATAGTTCTTTCTTCCTCTAAAGATGTTGTGTTGTAGGCATTAGTGAAGGATGTCAAAAGTGTCAAGACAAGAGCATTAGTGAAGGGTGCTTATCGTCCGTGTCAAAAGCATTAGTGAAGAATGCTAAATGTGTCAAGACGAAGGCATTAGTGAAGGGTGCCAAGCGTTGTGTCAAAGGCATTAGTGAATGATGCCTAAGAATCAAATCAAGTGGCATTAGGGAAGAATGCCTGGGTCGTATAATCGATGAGTGCATCGTTTAACGAAGATCTGGTACCAATTGTGAAAAACTAAAGGGGGGGTTGAATAGTTTTACCAATTAAAACTTCGTTTTAAACTATTTAGATCGACTTATGTCAATCTATTTAAATGTGTGTGTTGGATGTTGATAGATAATCATATGAATAAGTAAAGCAAAGATAAAGAGTAAAAGCACAAAACCACAACACGAGTATTTATAGTGGTTCGGCTACAGGACACCTTCCTTGCTCTACTCCACTCCCGAGTCACTACTCGAGAATTCGTAATCACTACACAACACAAACTCCTTGTGGCGGAGAAGCCTTCACAACGCCGCCTACTCTTTATCCGGTACAAGGCTAGACACCGGGGTTCTTCCACGGTAGAACCAAACTATCACAACGTCACCTACACTTTATCCGGTACAAGGCTGAATCGAGGTTCCATTACTAAGGAGGAACTACTACCTAACACTACACAACACCTATCCCAAAGGAGATCTACTCCTTATGACAACATCAACAAGGATATCAATATCCTTTGACCCAATACTAATCTATCTTGTACATCGACACACCATATCGAATGTACACCCAGGCACCTTTCACTAATGCCTTTTACACGACTCTGGCACCCTTCACTAATGCCTTTAACACGGACTTTCGGCACCCTTCACTAATGCCTTTGATGTGGATCTTTGGCATCTTTCACTAATGCCTTGACGGGGATCTTTGGCACCTTTCACTAATGCCTTTGACTATAACCCGGCCTCTTCATTAATGCCTTCTACAGGATCCTTGACACCATTCACTAATGTATTCGACTCGGAACTTGGGCACCTTTCATTATTGCCATCAACACAAAACTTCTATGGAGGAATAAAGAACTATCAACAAGAGAACTTCTTGATCTTGTTGATGACGAAACTTTGGCAACTTATGGACTTGAGCTTGCTCGACTTCAAGAGGTGGTGATCTCGCCTTTAAGAGGAACCTAGAATCACACAAACACAAACTACATAGAAAGATCCTTTGGATCCGAGGTTAGAGAGTTTACAACACTAAGAGAATGTGTGAAAAAGGGTAAGTTACAATGAAGAAATGGATCACTATTTATAGGCAAAATCTCACTCTTGTTCCACGGATCCCTTGCTTGAGGACCCGTCCAGTGTAAGCTGGGGATCCATAGGGCGCTCCCCAAATGGGTTATGGGTCATGGATCATGGGTCATGGGTATGAGCCTTGAGTGGCCTCAAGGTACAATGTATCTGAGACATAGAGTCATGGGTCTTGGGTTATGATCTATGGATAATATCCAACCATGATTACATGCGTGATGTCATGCAATGGGTCATGGATTATGGATCAAGCTCCATGGGTATGGGTCATGGACTTTGGGTTTACTGACTACATTCAATGTATTTAATCAATGGGTCAAATGCTTAGACTTTTACCCATTATATTACCACAATACAATACATAAGTATGTATATATATACCCATTATGTAAACACTAGTTGTTATATATATGTATTACTATAACATGAAAACACTATTACTTGTTTAGTGTTTTATATAAAAACGTAAGTGTGTTAGTAAACTATTGGCTCAAACCATTTACGTATTTTATTTGTTTCATTAAAATAATTTTACGTTTGTTATCGACAAAACATCGGGGTTTCTGGATTATTTGTTTCATTAGAAGATCGTAAATATAAATAAACGTTTTTACGGATTATTTGTATTAACACCCTCCATGGTTTTTTGGTCTGACTAAACATATCTTCAAGGTTTGGAAACAAGTCATTGGGGCCATTTGAGATTACTGTGGAATGATACGGGCAGATGAACAACAAAAGGTCAAATCAAGTCATTAGGTCAAATTATTCTAAACAGGAACAATGCAACAATGTGCTAACCTTTCACCATAGCATAATTCCATAAGTCGTCTAACATCTCATCTGACACTCGATCGCCTACCTTCCAGTTATTCTTATACTTTTCATAAAGATAATTTGTCATGTCTTCAGTTAATGTAACTTTGCTCCAAACTTTATTTGCCATTGTAAGAATGAGGGTAGCAAATCGTTCGAGAGTTTTGTGTGCCGATTTGTGTAATCGTTCGTGAGTTGTGTGTGAAAATGATCGGGTTGTACAATAACACGTGGGAAGATGATCGGGTAGTACGCGAACAAGTGTGATGATCGGGTTGTGAAACTTGTTATATACTCATGGACCAAACGCGCCAAAAAGTACGTGAAAAGATGAAAATATCCTCTTGACTAGTCAACTAACGACGAAATTTAACGATTGTTAGCCAAAATGGGGTACCAAGGACCAAGCGGGTGATTTTTAAATGTTGGGGACTACGACACCACTAAAACAAAACGGATGATGAAATGTGAGAACGGACGAAGTTCAGGGACCACAACGAAATTTACCCTAAATATAATTAAACCTTATTTTATTAAACATATCACAAACACTTGAGCTTCTGAAGGGTGTTATCATATAACAGAGAAATTATTGAAGGGGCTAGAGTGAAATGTTTCCAAACTGAAATCTCTAGTGGTTGTTTTTAAGCAAATAGAACATTTTATTTAATTCTTAAAACAATTTTAACATATTTACTTTTCGAGAAATACTATATATTGCATCCGTTGTCTTATTATTTAAGGGTTTTGGTTAACCATACTTCCCTTCAAATTATATTTATACCTTCTTATTATAATTTGTCGTTTGTGAGAAGGAGAAAAAATATTTTAAAAACATAACAAAAGGTTGATTTTATAGTGATTTCATTAAAAGTTAAAATAATAAAGAAGTCACAACTCAACATCTCATGCGGGTGTCAAATGATCATTCACCGAAAAACAATCTCAAGCAATATTCAACTGTTTCTTGATGACTGAAAGGAGTTGAAATTAAAACTAGGACCAGATTTAATAATGAATTAACTTGATTAATAGGTAACAGTTGCAATAAAATACGAAATTAAAATAAATAATTATTTTATGTCACATTAACGGGTAAAATTATCTCATGGGTATCTATAACAAAGTCATAAACTCCTAAAATTTGTAAATAGGTAAAATGGTTATATGGCTAGTTAGCATATTTTGGTAAAATTTGTAAATATGCTTACGAGTTAACCATGTGCCACGATCTAATTAGTTGGGGTTAGGGTGTCTACTGTTTATATAAAATCATGTAACCTTATTTATTTTACATTACAACAATAACACAATAACATCAATAACACCGTCGCGTCGCAAGTACATCGAACTTACCATTTAACATTAACATACTAAAAACACCCATGATAATAACGTCCAAATAACACCATATTACACGATAATATTTCATATTTTCATTTCAACCCTAAACTAAAACAAACACTTCATTTATTAAACTAAAACAAACATTTCATTAAACTTAAAACATATTATAATACGAGACTAAAAAAAATACAACGAAATAAAAAAAAAAAACATACAACGAAATAAAAATAAAAAAATATAACGAAATAAACGTTACAACAAATTAAAGGAAATGGCGAATCGATCTCATTGGGGTTTCAAGTTATATTTTGCGATGATTCGATCTTTTTGTCATTGATCCATCTGCGACCATTTGGATCTTGCCTCCGATGGCGTCATCAAAACTTTATCTCTTCCAACGGGTTATTGAGATCTTTTTCGCCGCCTGACACGCCGCTTGAGACTTCTCGTTTCATCGAAACTTCGTTTACATAGTTTCGGTGAAATAAGTGACGAGCTCGTTCCTCCAGGCTTGTTCCCGGTACTTGTTGTAGTCTGGATCTTGCTTTCTTGGTAGCACGTTTCTTTCCCAAGGCGAGGTTGTTCATCATGACCAAACAAATCCTCGTTTGTTTGGCTTGGGACTTCGGGTTAAATCAACCGGTTCCGGCGTGTTCCATTTCTTATAATGACGCATAGTAGCCGTTTAGGGTAGTTTTGAAATTTTTTGAAAATAACGCTAGTAGCCGTTTGAGGGTAGTAAATGTAAATTTTTTGATTTTTGATTTTTTTTCCTCCTCTGCGCCTTGCCAAAGCAACGCGGCCTCTTTTCCTCACGTTAACGCCGAGCTCACATGGGTATAACGCCATAACGCCGTTATTGGTGGTTTAACGCGTTATGGCGTTATCATTGAAAGTGCTCTTAACATATCGATCTAATTCTTAATTTGTCTTTAAATTTTACCTATTATCGAGCTTTGGGTATAAGTCATTTAAAATCGGTCATACTCGTTCATCACCTTATTTTTGTGGTACAGAGGGATCTTGTTTGTGCTTGCTTTCGAGCTCGTTTCCAGTTTTATTTATCTAGTTCTTCACGTTCTAAGCAGTTGTGGGGGAATTCGACCTAAGATTCGTTAATTGTTGGATCGCCTTAAATTTTGCGTTGTGGGTTAGAGACACATAGTTCTAGATTTCGAACGTCGAACTTCAATCAAGGTCCTAAACATGCAACAGTGAGTCGAAACGCCATTGTTTGTACCACTAATGTATAATATACTAATTAGCTTACTTAGTAAATGGACTTGTTTGTCTATTTCATTTTGTCATTTAAGATTTCTAATTATGATACATAAAATAATAAAGATTGAAGGTTTAGTGATTTCAAGCTTCTATTGTATAATTAAGGTATATGATTCTGAGCAAAGTAGTAAGTCAATAATTTGAATTTGTAGGCTATATCTCATTTGACATTACACTGTGCGAAATACTTGTGATCACAAAACCATATACATAACAATTTTTGTTGAGACAATGTCACAAAATCATTTCATGAACTAGATTTTCAATAAAAGAGAAATGGTAGAATAAAAAAGTTTTACAATAAGAAATACAAATAATGACACGACATGGTTGTTTGTGGAATTCTTTTCATAAAATAAAGGATTATGATCCAATCACATTTATATGAATATGACCGATAATCAAAACGGTGAGGCCTAGTGAGTTCTATCGAGGAATTTTTATTTTATTTTTTTATTTTTTTATTTTTTTAGTAAACATTACCGGTAATGTTTATATGAACTTGAGATGATCTTAATCCTACAAAACGCATCAAAATATCTATCACTGTCCTCGTTTATGGAAAGAATAAATTTCGAGGAAATTTCCAAAAGAGAAGCATTGAAAATTGTGTTGCGAAAGTGAACAATTGAATAATGTGTTACGAAAATCTACTTTACGCGCAGATTTCTTGCTCTCCTAATTAATTTGCATCCTTGCTTTAGATCGTTACACGTGTACTTTAAGGCCAAATCTAAAGTAAACACGTGGCACGGAGCGCAAATTTTTTTGCTCTCCCAACTTTTTTGCGCTCCCAATTTTGAGGATTTACGTTGTTTAGTGGGACGGAGAGCAAAATTTTTGCTCTCCCAATTTTGAGGATCATGTGGACAAGAGAGTGACACGGAGAGCAAATATCCCTCAAGTTTGCTCTTAAGAAGATGGGGTAGATGAAAATGAGTGGGGTAGATGAAAATTTAATGAGATATATTATTTGAGAGGTTAGATAAGTTACACTTAGATTTAAAAATAAAATAAAAAAATACGGTTTTCCCTTTTTTCCAAATGGGAGCGTAAAATTGAGAGGGAGAGCAAAAAAAATTACGCCCTGTACTTTTTTATCAATATCAGTTGGGGCAAAAAATGTGCTCTTGATAGATTTTGATAATTAAATTTTAAAAAGTAGTTTTTGGTAACTTTCTTATGGTGAGTGAGATTTTGGTAATAATTTTATAAATTTCGTTATAAAGTATTCCCAACATCCAACATGTAGACATACTTACACCTATTCTCTTTTATGTCTTTTTTGATCTATAAATACAAACACCACCCACCATCACTTGATATAATTCCTATTGTTTCATTAAACAACAACAAAGTCTATACATATTGAGAGATAAACTAGAGCTAGATATCAAAGAAAGGGTACGTAGTTATGGATCATGAAGGTCATGAAAAGGTGGTGGAAACTGTTATAGCAGGAAACTATGTGGAAATGGAGGTTGAAGGAAAGCCTAAAATGTCAAATCAACAATTTCAAACTTCTTTTGGCATGGTGGTTCTGCTTATGACGCTTGGTTTAGTTGTTCCTCTAATCAGGTACGTCTTATGTCTCTTATGACAGGTTCATACGTTTAATGAGGTGCTTTGTACATCATCAAAATTTATCCATACAACCTTAGTTGTTGTGCCCGCAGTGTTATACAAACATCAATCATTCGTTTATAGTGTCATCTTTAGTAGCCATAACATCCATGAATGTTTAGAAACATCGTAGTTAGATTCTTCATAGTAAGCTAAACAGTGAAAGTCCCCAAACTTTGTTTTGCATGTATAGCCTTTCATTACAATACCTCTTGTGAATGATTCTGATCAGATAATAATCACCAAAAAGTGGAGAAAATCCCGGAAATATTACATACACGATTAATGCTTGATTGTGATCGAATGAATTATATTATTACAACAAATTGTAATAAAACAAAGCATCTTAACGACAACCTTTAGGGCTGTGGTTAACGAAACTCATTTTTAAATTATCATCTTTAAGAATAAAGTTTTGCAAAAGAGAAGCACAATGGTTCAAAAGTCAATATAAGTAGAAAGATATTACAAGTTGTTTGGGCTAGTGAGGATAATAATCACTCACACTTGAATAAAAACATAACTTTTGCAGTGGTCGGGCACATGAATCACATGATCATGTATTATCATTAGAAAATGTTTTTTAGTACACGCCAAAATTTTATTATCTTGTTATCTTACGTCTCAAATTAGTATCTTGAATATGCATGTAAACATGTACAAGTATAGAGTAGACCGGTTACGACTTTCGACCACTCTTCTAATTCCTGCACCTCTTTTGGTGCAGGAATTGTATCGGGACGAAAGATCTAAACCTTTTAATGCATTTATAGTGAGCATTTCTAAACAATGTTCTAAGCATTCGACAACTTCCTGAAACACCATTTTGGAAGGATATGATGTCTTTATACGTAATTTATGATTTCATACGTTTTATTTAGTTATGCGCCATGATCTTCTAATGCGCAGGTGGCACAAGTGTTGCTTACACTACCATACTCATTTTCACAACTAGGAATGCTCTCGGGGATCTTGTTCCAAATCTTTTATGGTGTGATGGGCAGCTGGACTGCTTATCTCATTAGCATTCTCTATGTCGAATACAGAACTAGAAAAGAAAGAGAAAAGACTGATTTCCGAAACCATGTCATCCAGGTACAACTCTTCAATGAACACATATGCTTTTTCTTTGCCTTCTTTTAAGATTAAGTATTACAATCATACTGTATACAAATTCACTTGCTAGCGTCTCTGATGAGACTTGAACCCTCAAAATTTTAGTTGAAAAACACTCACACTATCATATGTTACTAGCAGGGTACCCGCGCGTTGCAGCGGCGGGTATCCTGAAATAAAATTTTTCGATGAATAATGTATTTTAGTTTATTATGCTCTTTTTAACAATAAATTTACGGATATCAAGAATTTCGTAT
Source organism: Chrysanthemum lavandulifolium (assembly GCA_022545495.1). Lineage (NCBI taxonomy): Eukaryota > Viridiplantae > Streptophyta > Magnoliopsida > Asterales > Asteraceae > Chrysanthemum > Chrysanthemum lavandulifolium. The sequence continues at coordinate 241,076,814 of CM040242.1, forward strand.
AGCCCGTGCCCGTTCGGGCTCGAACCCGTTGGCCCGTGTCTGCTCGGGCTCGAGCCCGTTTGGTCCGCGCCCGTTCGGGCTCAAGCCTATTTGGGTGCATTAAAGTGTTGTAAACCATGCTTAATTTTTTGTACGTCTTAAAATTAAGAGTGAAATGCATTCATGCATTATATGTAGTATAGATTACCAGGCTACAAGCAATTTGGTTATTATGACCTATGCTTTTACTTGTAGATTTTGGTGTATAATATATATTATCCATGCGTGATACTTGCATCTATAAGCACATGTATATGTTCATTTGCACATATGCATAGATTCGCTTTCTCATTGTTTTGATTAACATAAACTTTTAGAGCTAAATAAACAACGATTATCGGATTTAATATGCGATTATTGTGTAATTGCAGTGGTTTGAAGTTCTTGATGGACTGCTTGGGAAACATTGGAGAAATGTTGGTTTGGGATTTAATTGCACCTTTCTTCTATTTGGATCTGTGATTCAACTCATAGCTTGTGCTAGGTATCAACAAAATTTCTTCATTTTACAAGTTATATACGACAACATGCTAAAAAGCTAATAACAATTTGTTGCACATTATTAGCACACGTAACTAGTTTATTTGATCGATCAAATCATTGCCGTATACTTATCAATCATACCAGACCAAAATAAGTCGCGGCACATTATTTTCACACGTATGGACCTAATGGCCCGCGATTAACAAGTTATTGTACTTAACATGTTACTACTATAATGTTACATTGCATACAACTCATCAAATGATTTATGATCGAGTTGTTGTTTTCGCAGCAACATATATTACATAAATGACAATCTAGACAAGAGGACATGGACATACATCTTCGGTGCATGTTGTGCGACAACAGTATTTATCCCGTCATTTCACAACTACCGAATTTGGTCGTTTCTAGGATTGATTATGACTACTTACACTGCTTGGTACCTAACGATCGCATCAATACTCCATGGACAGGTTCTTATCATCTTCTACGCACCTTTTTATTATACAACAAACTTGTACTCCTTGCATTAACAATTTTACTAAGGGATATACTATAGCAACCCCCCTATTAGTTAACCGTACAGATCGCGAAGAACATAGTACAACACCACGATGCACACAGTACAACTTTCCGATACGTGGAATGATTGAAAACCCCCCTATAGGGGTTTGTATAAACTGCCCCTTTTACTAATGGTAGTTGAATTGTATCTAGTACCTTTGACACACTTTAAGTCACTTGTACATCACGTATTAACTTAACAGCTAAACTACTACTACCACTAGTAGTTAAAGTTCTTTTTTCTTAGAACTTCATTTTTGTGAACAGTTTATGCTAAGATTGTCATAATACAGAAATTTCATAATTACATTGTTTAAAATATGCATGATCTGCATGGTTAACACTGAAAACAGAATCCACTAATACAACCACAAAACACAAATATACACTCAACGTTGTTACATGACGCCGCCGCCAGAACACCGACATTGTGGAGGTTTAACGCCGAGAAAAGTACCACGCGTGTACTCTAATAATGTTTACTTTCTTAAGATAAGATGAATGTGCACATTGTATGCACATGGTACATCATGCGAAACCATATTATGATTGTTTAACTTAAATTATAAGGGTGTGTAATGTTATTTTTGTAGGTGGAAGGGTGAAACATACAGGACCAGCAAAGATGGTTCTATACTTCACGGGGCTACAAACATTCTTTACACGTTTGGGGACATGCTGTTACTGTGTAAGACAACACCCTTGTCTTTTACCTTATTTCCAAAATACACCCTCTATTATTTTATTCAGTTTAGATGGATACAACTGTCATTTAGCATGATCACTTGTGTTTTTAAGTGTGTGTTATCATCTTGTTTGATAATAATTTGAGCTTGTTTGTTTCCAACTTTTTTCATTGCTTTTAATCCATTTATACAAAAATGAATTGAAGATTCTTTAGAGGCAAAAAGGTCATTTTCAAGCTATTAGTGATGTGATATTATATCAAGAGCAATACATTCAAATTAACTAGATTTTATACCAAACATATTTTCATATGACCAAGATAAATGTTTACACTTGCTGATCATTATACATAATGCAATAAATCTAGTCAATAGCTATCAAATATAGTATTAAGTGTCATTTATAGATGCTAATCAGAAAATCTGAGATTATACAATATTTTTAATTTATAAATTTTATATAAATATAGTTTCTTTATCTTGAAAATGACTTGGGCTTTTGTTTGTTATGAGACATGATCTGACCATATGATCCAATGAATTTACCAAAAAAAAAATCTTAAGATTCCCAAAAATTTGACCAGTCCTTATCTAAATCACTGTGCACACACCCACATCTAAGCAGCACCCTTTTCTGAAGTAGGCCAGTTTAAACATGTTGAATTACAATTATACCCTCTTTCACAAGCATGGGTGACGACATAAAGTCATTCTTTCCTTGGGACACCCTTTCCTGTCTTTTTACTCCCTTTTGTTATTTTCAACTTAGAAAACGACCCATCTTTTAGGAACACTTTGTAATGGATTTATTTCTAGAAGATAAAGAGTTTTATTAAAAATGCAATGCATATTACATAAAACTCTTTAATAAGTTTGACTAGAACCGAAAAGGAGCTCATAAATTTGCAGGTAGGACATAGACTTTGGGCTTATACAAAATGGCCCAATTGTCAACAAGTCTTTTAACAAAGTGAAACATGATTTGAGAAAAAGAAAATTTAATACATAAACTGAATCAACATAGATGTACTATGGATGTAAACTAGTACCAACAATTTGTTTTTGTATTGTGTTGATTAAATGAACATGAGTACTAATGGAAACTCTTCTTGTTGGACAGTGAAATCATGCATGCAATGTGGAAGCCACAAAAGTTTAAGGCAATTTACTTATGGGCTACTGCGTATGTATTGACGCTTACAATTCCATCAGCCACAGCGGTTTATTGGGCGTTTGGAGACTCACTACTTAATCACTCCAATGCCTTTGCCCTCCTCCCAAGATCCCCGTGGAGAAACATGGCCGTTATCCTTATGCTTATTCATCAGGTACGAACACATTTATCGTATGTTTTAGCATACTATGCATATTTATAATTTAATGAAAATTTCTAACTCAACACTTGTTACAGTTTATAACATTTGGGTTCGCATGCACTCCTTTATACTTTGTGTGGAGAAAGCAATCGGGATGCACGATTGCAAGAGCATGTGCAAGCGTGCTGCAGCTCGGTTGCCTGTGGTTGTCCCCATTTGGTTTCTCGCTATTATTTTTCCTTTCTTTGGACCTATTAATTCCACCGTTGGATCTCTTCTCGTTAGTTTCACGGTTTATATCATCCCCGCTCTTGCTCACATGTTTGTCTTTAGATCACCAGCTGCACGAGAGGTATGTATGCACATCCATACCCTTAAATGATACTTCCATTTATCAGTCTTTAACTCTATACTACGTATAAATGTATAATTGTTCTTATTTTATTGTGCAGAACGCGGTAGAGCCACCACCAAAGTTCCTTGGACGATGGGTAGGCGCATACACCATCAACGCCTTTGTAGTTGTGTGGGTATTCATAGTTGGATTTGGATTTGGAGGTTGGGCAAGCATGACAAACTTTATACATCAAATCGACACATTTGGAATATTTACCAAGTGCTACCAATGCCCGCCACATCTTCTTCCACCACCACCACTCCTAAATGGAACATCTCCAATACCTTCTCCCGGGAACATCCACCACCTCCAACTCTTGGGGAGCACGCTTTTGAATCGAGCTTATATCCCACCTAGATTGTTAATTGTATCAGTGTGGTTGTTTAATTGCATAATTTTATTGTAGCATAGAAAATATTTTGGAGAAGTTGGAATTAATTTATGAGAAAATATTGTTTTCATATTCCTTATAATATTTGTTGTGAATTTTCTTTTGGCACATTTTGTATCACATCAGGAACTATATATGTCATGGGATAGAGAGAAATTTGATATCAGACTTCATTTGTGTGTTTGTGCATGTAGTATTACACAACAAATCAACATTGCATCATCGCCATCAAAATCGATTGAAAAAAAAAAAAAAAAAAAAACAACTTACATGGTTAAGAAAAACATTTAAGATATTAATTGTGCGTTTAAGCGGAGAAAACTTTCTTAATTTTCTATTTTGCAGTTTTGTAACAAAAAGGAGGGGATTAAATTTTTCACAAAACGTAGATAAGTGTTCATGTGACATTGTTTCTATTTTTAAGAAAATAAGGGGAGTTGCAAAGGAAACAAAGAAAGCACAAAAAAAATGTGTTTTGTAGTTTCTCATGTTAACTTGGGAGATACATGTTTTGTTTTTGCACAGAATGTGTTTGGGAAAAGTTCGATTTGAACGCATTTCTATTTTTGTTGTTTTGTACAAAACATTTTGTAGAAAACAAGGGTGTTTTCTTTCACCTAAACGTATTTAAGTATTTTCAAATCTTCTGGCATAACAGATTGAATATCAAGCTGATGACACTTTTGCGGTAGTAGTTTAAAAGTAAATCTACCAAAACTAATACTACTCCCAGCAAGCCTTGGTGAGGTAGCGTAAGGGCCATTCCTCACGTGTGACATTATTGGGCAAGTCACAACTAACGTGTGACCACGAAGGAAAAGGGAGACGAAATGTGAGCTCCTCACCGTTTATGGAATTGTGCAAAAGTGGGCCCTTCTTATGTTTTTATTATCTATTATTTAGTTTGTGAGTATGTGTGAGGTATTTAGTGAGGTATGTTTGTATAAAAGTGGGTATTTTAATTAAAGGTGAGGGAGTGATAACTATTGGAGGTGAAAAGTGAGGGAGTGAAGGAAGAGAGAAAATTGATGTAGCGCTGAGATGGAATGTGAAGTTGTATGACTGCTGGAAGTAGTCTAAGAGAGTTAGGTAAAGCAAGTAACTAATAAGTGTTATTGGTTGTCACTTCAGTGCCACCTCAGCACCTCCCAAATAACAATTCAATAACTAAAATACCATCCCTAGCAATAAAACCAATAATTGTTATTGATGCATGTGGTCACAGAGTTTTTTCTTTTTATTTTATTAAAGCAAACGCAATTCATTAAATTAAAATAAAATCACAATACATAAAATAGAATACGACATTTTGATAAAAATAAAAGTACAATACATAAAGAAACTACATTTCGACTTGTTGTTGTCATTCAAGCTGTCGTTGCCAAAGATGATCTGTAAGATCATGTCGAAGGTTGTTATGCACCTCTTTGTCACGTAGTTCCTTTTGGTTCCTTCTGTGTGTGTCGCATCTCTCGATCCATGTACATTGCATATTGGCTACGGGACTAACTGATAAGGATTTAAAACATACATTTTTAGGGGGTCATTTAAGCCCTAAATCGATATATTTTATATCCGTTACTACTTAAAATCGTTTCTTTTCACATTTTAGGTCTTTTGGAAGCAAAATCTTTGAAATCAAGCACTTTGGACGAAAAGGAGCGAAAACATGAAAAAGGCAAAGTCAAGATCCAAGGTCGTTTTGCAAGCCCTGGGCGTCAACCCAAACGGCGACGCCGTCCCTAAGGAAGACTTCTAATTAAATTACATGCGACGGCTCATGTGAAAATTTGGTTCTAAAGCATGACGGTGTCACGCCTATAATCTGGAAGGCGTCTCCCTTAGTTTCTACACCAGACGTCCAAGAACCATCTCAAGACGACGTCCTCCATGAAGATAGAAGGTGTCACACTCCTCAACGGAAGCTGTCCCAACGATGACTTGGCCCAAACGAAACCCTATTGACGACCGGACGGCGTCACCAGCAAAAGGCGGCGCCGTCGCACTTGTAAATCTATATATATAATTCGATTTTTCTGCATTTAAGGAGGTAGAATTTTGGAGAACAAGCCCTAGTTCGTGTGTAGTCTGACTTGGACAATATTTTAGGGTTCCAAACCCTTCTTTACATCATAAGATAAGTTTGTTAATCCATTATATCACCATGTTTATCCTATCTTCAATTGTTTGTGTGTATGCATGCTTATCTATCATGAGTAGCTAAATTACTATTGTGTTTGCTTAGATCTATGAAACCTAGTTGTTAATTATTGTTAGGTTGATGAAGGTTTCTTGACGTGGTTTTAATATTTATAATGTCTCGTTATACCTATGGTTCTACCCTAATGCACTAACAGGCGTGTGCGGTCGTGTGTAGTGTAGTATTTGGTAAAACCGAGGTTGTCCCAAGAGCTATGTGTGTTGGATTAATACTAAGTCTAGGTGTCACAGATTTTAAGATGGTTTCGATAGGGAATTAATTAATTAACTACTAAAGCAAATAAAGGCAAATGATGTGATCAATAGAGGAGAGTGGTGCTAACCTAGTTATTCCTCCTAGCTAGTAATATCTACGTCTAATTACTTCCAATTACTTTAGGTGGGGTCAAAGTCGAGAGGACGACATTTGGTCGGTTAGCCACTAACCTATCGGCAAAGATGCCACCACCGGAGAAGTCGGTGTCCCTCATAAGTCCGGTTGTTCCCGGTCCCTAAGCGAGTTATTAAGTTCCGCTACATGCTAGACTTATAATAGTGAGTGCCAGTGCTAGCATCTTGACACTCACCCCTAATTCTTAAGTTCATCCAAACGGAGGTGATCGGTTGGTCAAATCGCACAAGTAGAAAGGGTCATCGATTGGACATATCTTACCCTTCCGTCTCGGTCTACTCACTTAGGGTCGGTTGGTCATATCTCCTAAGACCCTAGCCTCTACCGCCATTCAAAAATACCGAAACAAGGGTAGCTACCAATAAACTATGCATGCATACACTTAGAAATAATTATACGGAGTAATGTAAACGCAAACAAAACAATTAAGGAATCATAACTAGGCCGGCACCAAGAGGTGCTTAGCAGCTCATATTAACCATACAAATCAATTCAATGTTTAATGTTACGAAATACATGAATCGAAAGTAAAGAAAAGATAAAAAGCTAATGCTTATCGTAGGAGTGATTTCTACCTTGGAGATAGCTTCAGTATGCTCCTCTAGATCGCCTTTGGCTTCTTGCCACGTTCTCGATTGTTGTGTGTGAAATGGGATGATTTGAAATCTTTGGAAATCGTGGTGTATTTATAGGCGGATCTTGGTTACGGTAGTAACTAATAAAATAGTTATGCCCGTAATCATCTAATTCTTCAGTAAATTGCACAAGATCATTGGTTACGGTGTAACCTAAGAAGGGGTTATCTTAGTATCTTCAATAAATCTTGGTTACGCCGTAGTTGATGCATGAGTTCTGGCGTAACTATCGGCGCGAGAACCTCATTTGACCTAATATGGTTACGTCTAATCTTTTGGAGAGTTACGCGTATTCTTCTCGATAAGTTGGTTTTCGAGCCACGCTTTAGTTCTTGATAAGGTTTTAAATGTACCTTTTGAGGGTCGTTTAAGCCCTTATTTGTCACTTTTGTATCCGTTATTACTTAATATCGTTCCTTTTCACTTTTAGGTCTCTTGAAGGCAAATTGCTCTAATGGCACTTATTTGGACGAAAAGGCGCGGATATCTGAAGAAAATGGCCAAAGTCAAGAATCGAGACACTCAAGCTCTTGAAAGACAAGGTGGCGGCACATCGCTTAAACGCGACGCCGTCGAGCATTTTGTGACACAGAAGCCAAATTTCCTATTTTCAAGTGACGGTGTATGGATTTAAAAGTAGGCCGTCGCAACTCGACGGCCTAGATTTGATCGAGACGGCGTCGGAAGTCAAGAGGGCGGCGTCACAAGCACAAGGTGATGCCGTCGCCAAGACTAACGTGGCCAAGCGAAACCCTAATGACGGCGATCCGAAGGCGTCACAAAACATAAGGTGACGTCGTCGCACATGTAATCTTATATATAGAATCCGAATTTTTCGGTTTAGAGGTAGTCTTTTGGAGTAAAACCTAAACCGAAACAAGGCTGTCTTGTACGAGATTTTAGGGTTCCAAACCGTATCTTACATCAAGATAAGTGTTTTACTTCATTAATTCAATTATGTCTTTGATTATTTGTGTGTATGCTTGCATGTTCTCCATGTCCGGCTAATTTACTTGTGTGTTTGCTTAGGGAATATGAAACTTAATTATTAAATATTGATTGGTTGTTTCTTATCTTAATTGTTAATGATCTAGTAATGCGATAGGTCATTCGTTGTGTAATTAATGTTTGATTAATCTTTGTGAACCTTAGGCTATAGCACTTAGAGCGGTTGTAGGCTAAACCATCCAAAGAGGGCCTTAGAGTTAGAGTTTATAATCCCTAGTGGGTTTTGTAGACGAGACCCTTTGGTAAGTTCAAAGAGTTAGGGATAAACGCATACCCTACAACTTTAGACACACAACGCGATTAAGAATAAGGACGTGACAATTCAACCACTAATAGGAGATAATTAAGGAGTAATAAAACCTAAGTAAACACATCTTTAAACTATCATACGGACACACAATAATTAGACATAGACTACCCATTAGTTTAGATAATTAGATAAGTAGAAGTAATCGGTAGAAATACCAAAACCCCCAAACTCATACCCCGAGATTCGTACATTTCCATTTCCTAAAAAACATAAAAAAGATAAAAAAAAAATCTTCCTCAACCCCAACCTTAGCGTAGTAACTTCTCACTAGCATTCCTATTCCCCTAGAGAATGATATCAATACCCGTGGCTTACCCTAATACTACACTACAACGATTAGGTTCCTTTGCCTAGGGTGTTATAAAACTTGCTCGAATAAAGGAAGTTCCTTTGACCCCGAACGACGCGTGTAGCGTTATCAAGTTTTGGCGCCATTGGGAAATAGAATAGCTAGTTAGTAGTCCACCTCATTTAGGTTTCTTTGCTTGATTCCTATCAAGTAAATTTTTCTCATTTTAGCTTTCTCGTAGTCTATCCCCCTTCTTCGTAACCTTTGTTCGTAACCCCATCACTTTTCATCATGGAAGGTGACAAACCACCAAACAATACTTTACCACTAAAGAAATACATACCGCTTGATCCAGCCTTTGTCAACCTACTTCGAGCTCGTGTTGGTACAATCAATGTGAATGAGGAGGATAGTGCTTATTTTAATCTTTACCCACTAAGGAAGAGGTTGCCTACCATCAATACATAATCAATAATCCCGATCACCCATCATTAGGATATGCCCAAAAATTAGGAGAGAAATCTTGGAACCTAAAAATCCTTGTATGATCGGATATAGAGTGTCGACCATGCTTACATAGATACGGAATCCCCATTAATGTAATGTCATCTGCTTTTTACAATGAAATTATGAATGAGCGACTTAATATTAGGAGAGACCCTAAGTATCCGGTGGAGTTTGCAACTTTGTGGGAAGAGTCAAGGATGTACATGTCTTTATAGGAAATTTCACCTATCTAGTTGATTTTGTAGTCCTATTAGATGTAGGATCGTCATTGACTATAGCTTATCCCAAGTAGTGCTAGGAAACCGTTTGTTGAAACATCTAAAATGAGCCATAACAAGCATGATAGAGCGGTTAGTTTTAAGGAAGGAACCGATGAGATCACCTATAGGATGCCTTGGAAAACTAATGAATATGGCCATCTACCCATTTTGAGCGAGACAACATCAAAGCTTTTGAGGACAAAAGCAAGGGCGATGTTGAAAAAGGTTATAAGTTTATGTGGGAAAAGGAGGCTTTATTATAAGGATTGCTTGACCTCGGGCCTAGATATAGAGTCTATGAAAATTTTGTCAATATGATAGAATTTTCATTGAGAATGCAAAACGAGAAAACGTAAGGGCACGACTACGAGTCTAGCTACAAGACTCTTAAATAAAGAAAGACGCTTCGTGGGAGGCAACCCATGCTTAATTGTTTGCTTGTTAGTGTCGTATATCTTTTATTAATTGTTTATTCTCATGTTTAAATTTGTAAAAATGATTTATTTTGTTTTTAACATCGTCTTAATTGCATATAAAGGTATTTTACATAAAGGATAAGTGTAGGGAGGATTACACACGTTTTCAAAAGAAACGTAAACATGAGAATAGCAATTCATTAAAAGATATATATGTGTGTTTGTTCGAGTCAAATGCTTGTATCGAGTCATAATGGATGTTTTGCGAAATTTTCTAGATTCTAAAGATGTAAATTTTCGAATTTTTTCTAAAATCGCAGACCGTTTTGTCGGGATAACTGACGGCGTCGAAGGAGTAAAACAACATTACTTTTTCTCTTTTTCCGAGCTACTTATAAATTTTTGGATTTTTTCCAGGTCTTAATTTTCCAGAAATTCTGTAAACATCCATTCCACAAGCATTATATCTTAGTTTAGTAGAGTCTTATATATATTATTACCGTCGATTCTACGCGAAGGTTTCGTTTGTTTTCTTCGAATGTGCAGGTTTTATCAAGAAGAAGAAACAAAAGATTGGAAGGAGCTTTTCACGCACACATTCTTCTTAGAAAGGATTTAACCACTACTTTACACGGATCTACCGAGCTAATCGGGGAGTACTAGTTTCTTTCGTTTTTAATTACCTTCCATTATCATAACTTTGATACTTTCGGGAACATTGGGGACAATGTTCGGTTTAAATGTAGGGAGGAAAATAAAATGGGAACTTTGAAACTATGCCTATCCTTGATTATTTGCTTTGTCAATTGTATTTGTGTAATAAACCATGAGAAAATGTCGGTTAGGGTAATTTTGGCACCAAATTTAAATTTTTTCATGACATATAGGAGTGGGCCATTAGTCTTAACAAAAGCGTCCACACGGATAGGAAGTTGCATGACTAGCACAAAACCCTTTACCACCTAAATTCCACCCAAAATGTGAGGATCGCCCTTAGATTAGTAGAAATTATAAGCATTCATATTTAATGCTTAGAGTGTGAACCGTAGTATATTAGATTCTAGAACTTGTTTTGTGATGCATTCCGAGATCGCTAGTAAGACTACACTTGTGTAGTTAGGAATAACTAAATAATAAGAGGCATTAGGATAACCCTTGTTTGATACCCGTAATATAATTACTTCTTCCACATCGGTTGAGTAATTCCCCACCCCTTGCGTTCTACTCATCTTTAGTACACGATACCCTAGTTAACCCTTAGAGCCTATCCTTTTCGCGGTTCTCGTAATGTTTCGGTTTTCCGGAATATCAATGAAGAGCATTGTTTACACCTCACCCCAAATATACACCCAAATCGCCTTAGCCTACCAGTATGCACTCACTTTTAGTGCATTATTGTTATCACCCCAAACCCTTAGTTCAATTATCTAGTTGCTTGCATGAGTTGCTAAGTCGAGTCATATCCTTTGTACACAGTTTTGGGATGATTGGGACTCATGGGAAAAAGTTAAAGTTTATAAAATGATTGGAAGAGAACGTTAAATTCCTTTATTTGCGTAATAACATACTCCAAGTGTTTTGATCTTTTCAATTCGGGTCAAATTAGTGTTAGAGTAATAAAAACTCAAGTGTAGGGATGTGCCTATAAATCCCTATCATTTTGATGTTACCGTAGAGGATGGTAGAGTAAAGTGTATGAAAAAAAATCGAAAAAAATAGAAAAGAGAAAAAAAATAATAGAGTGTTCAAAAAAAAAAAAAAAAAAAAAAAAAAAAAAAAAAAACGGCTACCATCCTACATCTATCCTTTAAATTTATGTTTGTTTGTTTCATTATCTAGAGTTTAGAGTGTCGAGTCTTGGCTTATAGCGCCATTCTTCGTATGCTTATAACATATAGATTTTGACTTGCCACCACTAAATAGCATATCCCACCAAACCCTTTGTTTCCTACCGTAAGCCTAACATTACAACCCTTTAAAGACCTCTTTGATAGTCTTTCCTAGGTGCTTATGCCAAAGCGATGGATGTTTGATCTATTCTCAAGCCTATGGTAATCTATGTACTAGGACCGGTTAATGAGTGTTTAATCTTCCATTTCCAACTTGTTATATTTCATATACACCGAGAGAGATGTGAGTATCCAAACACCCCATGTGAGGTGCTAGTATGTAATTCGTGCTTGTTATGACTTTTGGGGCTTATATGTGTTATGGACTGTTTTAAACCAATGCTTCATGACCCCAACTTATAAATTAATTGGCTAAAGCACATTTGCTTGAGGACAAGCAAATACCAAGTGTAGGGATATTTGATAAGGTTTTAAAATGTACCTTTTGAGGGTCGTTTAAGCCCTTATTTGATCACTTTTGTATCCGTTATTACTTAATATCGTTCCTTTTCACTTTTTAGGTCTCTTGAAGGCAAATTGCTGTAATGGCACTTATTTGGACGAAAAAGCGTGGATATCTGAAGAAAATGGCCAAAGTCAAGAATCAAGACACTCAAGCTACCGAAAGACAAGGTGGCGTCATTTGCTTAAGCGACGCTGTCGGAGCATTTTGTGATGACACGAAGCCAAATTTCCTATTTTCAAGTGACGGTGTCGCTTTAAAAGAGTAGGTCGTCGCAACTCGACGGCCTAAATTTGATCGAGACGGCGTCGGGCGAAGAAACGGCGTCACAAGCACAAGGTGGCGCCGTCGCAAGACTAACGTGGCCAGGCGAAACTCTAATGACGGCGATCCGGCGGCGTCACAAAACATAAGGTGGCGTCGTCGCACATGTAATCTTATATATAGAATCCAATTTTTCGGTTTTAGAGGTAGTCTTTTGGAGTAAAACCTAAACCGAACCAAGGCATGTCTTATGCAAGTATTTTAGGGTTCCAAACCCTATCTTACATCAAGATAAGTGTTTTACTTCATTAATTCAATTATGTCTTTGATTATTTGTATGTATGCTTGCATGTTCTCCATGTCCGGCTAATTTACTTGTGTGTTTGCTTAAGGAATATGAAACTTAATTATTAAATATTGATTGGTTGTTTCTTATCTTAATTGTTAATGATCTAGTAATGCGATAGGTCATTCGTTGTGTAATTAATGCTTGATTAATCTTTGTGAACTTTAGGCTATAGCACTTAGAGCGGTTGTAGGCTAAACCATCCAAAGAGGGCCTTAGAGTTAGAGTTTATAATCCTAGTGGGTTTTGTAGGCGAGACCCTTTGGTAAGTTCAAAGAGTTAGGGATAAGCGCATACCCTACGACTTTAGACACACAACGCGATTAAGAATAAGGACGTGACAATTCAACCACTAATAGGAGATAATTAAGGAGTAATAAAACCTAAGTAAACACATCTTTAAACTATCATACGAACACACAATAATTAGACATAGACTACCCATTAGTTTAGATAATTAGATAAGTAGAAGTAATCGGTAGAAATACCAAAACCCCAAACTCATACCCGAGATTCGTACCTTTCCATTTCTAAAAACATAAAAAGATAAAAAATAATCTTCCTCAACCCCAACCTTAGCGTAGTAACTTCTCACTAGCATTCCTATTCCCCAGAGAGCGATATCAATACCCGTGGCTTACCCTAATACTACACTACAACGATTAGGTTCACTACCTAGGATCAAGCATCAACCTTCTTCCGTTGTCCCTCCATAAAAGCCTTAACCTAGGTAAGTTAGAACTAACGGAAACCATCATAGGTTTAGCGGATGGTAGTTTTGCGTATCTGGTAGGGATAATGAAGGACATGGTAGTGCACGTAGGACAATTGACTCTTTTGGCGGATTTCCACGTACTAGACATGACTAGTGATACCACGTGTCCATTATTGGTTGGAAGAGGATTCTTAGCTACCGCTAGTGCCATAATCGATTATAAGATGTCCAAAATAGTGGCAGGGGAAGGAAGTGCTAGGTCAATCTATGATGTTAAGAAGCATTCCTACGACAATGAGGGTGAACAAATCCCTCATGAGATCATCTTAGATAGGAGACCATCTAGATATGGGCCTTGGACCGATTAAAAATTTGTAGACCCTCAATGACCTTTCTATCTAGAAGAAACCTTCATGGATAACACATGCAACTGAGAGCAACAATTGGCTAGGGATATTGAAGTGAATCCATTCGAGGATGCTTTAGTGTTTAGGAAGATGACCGAATTTCTAAGAGCCTTGCCTATTAATCTTTGTATAAATAGATGGAAAGTTGAGAGTAAAAATCCTAAGCATAAGTGGAATTGGGATAGGCCACCTAGTGATGGGAATGAAGAGTGGCACATTAGGATGACGATTTATGATCCTAATGGTGAGATGTTTGAAAAAGCGTACCGGACTAAGCGTACTAATAGGAAATTAAAAGAGAAATTTGATCCCATCGATGTCCTTAAGGATGAACTCACTCACCTAGGTACGTAGGGCACGACTTCGAGTCTAGCTACTAGACTCATAAATAAAGAAAGACGCTTCTTGGGAGGCAACCCATGGTTAATTGTTTGCTTGTTTTGTTTTTCAGTTTTGTTTTTGTGTTTATATATCTTTTTCATTGTTGTTAATTCTCATGTCCATTTTATGAAAATGCTTTATTTTGTTTTTAACCTCATCTTAATTGCATATAAAGGTATTTTACAAAAAGACAAATGTAGAGAAGATTACATATGTTTTTAGAACTTGCATGAACATGAGATTAATAATAATTGAAATTGTATATATTTGTGTGTTTATTAGAGTCAAATGCTTGTATCGAGTCATAATGGATGTTTTGAAGGAATTTTTCCCGGTTTTAATAAGGTAATTTTTCCAGAAAACGTACCAGACCCTTTCTGTCAGGACAACCTGACGGCGTCGGGACTAAAGCTTGACGGCGTCAGGAAATGTAGAAACAGATTCTCAGTTTCGTTTTCTGCCTAACTTGTGATTTTTGGAAACTTCCAATTCTTAATTTTCCAAAAAAAATGCAAACATCCATTCCACAAGCATTATACGTTATTCGCTTTCTACTATAGTTTTTATATATATAGTTTTACCGCCTATTTTACGCGAGGTTTCGTTTCATTTTCTTATAAGTGTGCAGGTTATATTAGACAAGAAGAAGAAATACATATTGGAAGCACTTATTACTTGCTCATTCTTCTTGGAGGAGGATTTAACCGCAACTTCATACATATCATACCGAGCTAATCAGGGGAGTACTAGTTTCTTTCTCTTTTACTTACCTTCCTTTATCACACTTTGATACTTTCGGGGAACATTGGGGACAATGTTCAGTTTAAGTGTAGGGAGGGAGAATAAAACAGGAACTTAGAAACTATTCACTCATTTGATTTTTGTCTTGTTCTTAGTAAATTGTATAATAAACTATGAGAAATATTTATTAGGGTAATTTTAGCACCAAATTTATAATTTTTTATGACATTTACGAGATAATTGTAGCCTTAATAAAGCGTCTCATGGATAGGAGTTATATGACTAGCACAAAAACCGTTTACAACTCAAATTTCACCCCCAAAATGTGAGGTTCCCCCTTAGATCTTTAGGAATAAAAGCATTCATCTTTAATGCTTATTGAGTGTACCGGTAGTATAATAGATTCTAGAACTTGTTTTGTGATGCATTCCGAGATCGCTAGCGAGACTACATTCATGTAGTTAGGATTAACTAAATGATAAGAGGGATTAGGATAACCTTTGTTTTAAACCTGTAATTTAATTACGTCATCCACATCGGTTGAGTAATTTTCCCCAAACCCTTGCGATGTACTCATCCTTAGTACACGATACCCCTAGTTAACCCCTCAGAGCCTATCCTATTCGCGGTTCTCGTGATGTTCCGGTTTCTGGAATATCAATGAACAGCATTGTTTACAATCCACCCCCAGATATTACACCCAAATCGCCTTAGCCTACCTTGTATGCACTTATCTTTAGTGCATTATTGTAATTACTATTAAACCCTTAGTTCAATTATCTAGTTACTTGCATGGTTGGTAAGTCGAGTCATATTCTTTGTACACAGTTTTCGGACGATTGAGACTCATGGGTTAAAGTAGTATTTTATGGAGTAACGAGAAAGAACGATAAATTCAAATTCCCTTTGTCTATGTAATTAAGTACTCCAAGTGTTTTGATTTTTTCAAATCGGGTCAATTAGTGTTAGTGAAATAAAAACTCAAGTGTAGGGATGCTCCTATAAATCCCTTTATGTTGATGTTATCATAGATGATGGTACAGTAAAAAGGTATGAAAAAAATGAGAAAAATATACGCCCTATCATCCTACATATATCTTTATGTTTATGTTTTTAAGTTTATGTTTATATTTTTTTCAAGTTATTTTGTGTTAGTGAGCGAGTCTTGGCTTAGCAACGCGTTTTACATGCTTGTAACATAAGATTTTTACTTGCCACCACTAAATATCCCTTATCCAACAAAACCCTTTACTTCCTACCAAGCCTAACATTACAACCCTTTGTAAAGACCTCTTAGATAGTTATTCCTAGGTTCTTACACCAAAGCGGTGGAGGTTTGATCTATTCTCAAGCCTATGGTAATCTATGTACTATGCCAGGTAGTGAGTGTTTATCTTCCATTTCCTACATGTTATATTTCATATAAACCCGAGAGATGAGAGAATCCAAACACCAATTGTGAGGTGCTAGTGTATAATTTCCGTGCTTGTTATAACTATTGTGGCGCTTGTATTTGTTGTAAACTATTTTAAACCAATGCTACATGCCCCCTAACTTATAAATTTATTGGCCAAAAGCACATTTGCTTGAGGACAAGAAAATTCCAACTGTAGAGATATTTGATAAGGATTTAAAACATACTTTTTATGGGGTCATTTAAGCCCTAAATCGATATATTTTATATCCGTTACTACTTAAAATTGTTCCTTTTCACCTTTTAGGTCTTTTGGAAGCAAAATGTTGGAATCAAGCACTTTAGGACGAAAAAGAGCGAAAACATGAAGAAAAAGGCAAAGTCAAGATCCAAGGCTGTTTTGCAAGCCTGAAGGCGTCCCAACCCAAAGGGCGATGCCGTCCCTAAGGAATACTTATAATTAAATTACACGCGATAGCTCTGGTAAAATTTGGTTCTATAGCATGATGGCGTCACGCCTATAATCTAGAAGGAGTCTCCCTTAGTTTCTACACCAGATGTCCAAGAACCATCTCAAGACGATGTCCTTCATGAAGATAGACGGAGTCACACTCCTCAACTGACGCCGTCCCAGCGATGACTTGGCCCAAACGAAACCCGAATGAAGACCGGACGGCGTCACCAGCAAAAGGCGACGTCGTCGCACTTGTAAATCTATATTGAGAATTTGATTTTTCTGCATTTAAGGAGGTAGAATTTTGGAGAGCAAACCATAGTTCGTGTATAGTTCGAATTGGACAGTATTTTAGGGTTCCAAACCCTTCTTTACATCATAAGATAAGTTTGTTAATCTGTTATATCACCATGTTTATCCTCTGTTCAATTGTTTGTGTGTATGCATGCTTATCTATCATAAGTAGCTAAATTACTATTGTGTTTGCTTAGATATATGAAACCTAGTTATTAATTAATGTTAGGTTGCCTCTTGTTTTAATTGGTAAACGCTAGAGTAAAGAAAAATTGCTTCTTCTTTAATTGTTGCAAGCTTGAACGTCCTAAATAGTGTAAAGCTTGAGAGTGCACTTGAGCCATCGTTGTGTTTATTGAGTGAGTTGTAGCTTTAGGATAATAGAGTATTCGGGAGAGATACTACGGTACTTGGCGATCCCGGATAGTCTAGAAGAGAGTTACAATTCATAGAATTAGGGAATTAGGCACCCTCCCTATGACCACTTAACCAAGTTCAATGTATTCTAGAGATACATTGTATATAGAAAGAAACCCATGGATCAACCCATAACCCATGACCCAAGACCCATAACCAAAAATACCCATGGGCAAAGAGGAGCGTCCCACGGATCCCTAGCTTTGTGCTAGACGGATCCCTTGTGGGAGGGATCCGCGGGATCCGTGGAACAGTAAGTTTTCTCCTCTATAAATAGTGATCCATTTCTTCCTTTTTGCTTACAACTTCACATATACTTTCTCTAAGTATTATATACCTCTAACCTCAGATCTAAGAGATCTATGTAGTTTGTCTTTTGTTTTTGTGTGATTCTCTAGGTTCCTCTTAAAGGCGAGATCACCACTTTTTTGAAGTCAAGCAAGCTCAAGTCCATGAGTTGCCATGCTTCGTCATCATCAAGACAACTGAGGTTCTCTTGTTGATAGTTCTTTCTTCCTCTAAAGATGTTGTGTTGTAGGCATTAGTGAAGGATGTCAAAAGTGTCAAGACAAGAGCATTAGTGAAGGGTGCTTATCGTCCGTGTCAAAAGCATTAGTGAAGAATGCTAAATGTGTCAAGACGAAGGCATTAGTGAAGGGTGCCAAGCGTTGTGTCAAAGGCATTAGTGAATGATGCCTAAGAATCAAATCAAGTGGCATTAGGGAAGAATGCCTAGGTCGTATAATCGATGAGGTGCATCGTTATACATATAAGTATTTGTTTATTTCCAAGGATGGTAATGTCCTTGAGAGTTTTGTAACAAGGAGTGGATCTCTTTAAGATTAGGTGTTGTGTCGTGAAGGGTAGTAGTTCCTCCATAGTAATGAAACTAGGTGCTTAGCCTAGTACCTAATAAAGGGTAGGCGACGTTGTGATAGGATTAGTTCTCCTTGGTGTAAAAGAACTCGGTGGTTAGCCTAGCACCGTATAAAGGGTAGGCGACATTGTGTTAGGTGTGGTTCGTCTTGGTGTGAAAGAACTCGGTATTTAGCTTTGTACCGGAAAAAGGTGTAAGCGACGTTGTGAAGGCTTCTCCGCCATAAGGAGATTAGTTTAGTGTTTACGAACTCTCGAGTAGGTGACTCAGGGAGTGGAGTAGGGCAAGGAAGGTGTCCTTGTAGCCGAACCTCTATAAATACTTGTGTCGTGGTGATGTGCTTCTTACTCTTTATCTTTCATTACACGTTTATATATCTATCTATCAACGTCCAACATAAACAACCAAATAGATTGACATAAGTCGATCTAAATATTTAAAAGGAAGTTTTAAATTGGTAAAACTATTCAACCCCCCCTTCTAGTTTTCCACAATTGACATCAGAGCTTCTTTACCAAGTTTCTTAAAGTATGTTGTACTTTAAAGACTTGATACGATCCGTGTATGTTTGAAAACTACAAAGAAGGATTTTTTTTTCAAAGTCATATTTTCTTTTAAATCATTTTGTTGGACATTGATAGATCATTCTAACAATTTTTGTTTCAAGAAATCTTCATGCTAGAATCTCTCCAAAACCTTCATTTCTATTCAAAGAAAAATGAAGTCAACATTCAAGGAAGGATCTAAAAGTAATCACAACTTACGTACATCAAGTACAAAGGATTACTTTAAAAGCTCATGAAGTATCTTTGGTATTATACCAAACCAAGAAGCATAGAGGTATGTTTTACTTTTCATTAGATAGGTTACATGAGTTTATTTATTTTATAGTTCTCTTTGTTTTATAATTGCTAGCATCTTTAAAAGTCTCTTTCGTCAATTTTCCGTCTTATTCATCATCGGGAATAGTATTCCTTTTGATTCGTCAAACTAACGCCGTCGTCACATATGAACCCTCGATATGTTATTCATCAAAACCCGTCGTCCAAAACAATCTTTCATCTGATACTTCTAAACTATTTTTAGTAAGCTAGTTTATAAGCCTACTACAAAGATAATGCCAAACAACCCTTTTTACATCACAAGAGGCGGATCCCCTAGTTGTACTAGCGGATCCCAAATACAAGGGATCCGGGGAACCGTGGAATGAACTCACTATACGCTTTCAAAAACACCACCGATATTTTTCCTCTACTCACATAACACAAAAACGACTAAACTACTGATTTCATCTTCGTTGGATTCCATACTCTCAAGTATTCCTCTCTAGAACATCATTGTAAGTAATTACACTAACTTGTTCTAATTTTCATCATCCTCATCCTAGGGTTTATGGTTTCACAAATCTCAAATCAATTACTTTAATTAGAGTTTTCAAAATTAATCATGAAAAAGAGCTTTTAACATAATTAATATTACATCGTGTTCACAACATTGTTAATCCAAATCAAAACCATAAACCCATCTCAACTAATTTTACCTAATTGGAAAATTTGTGTTTTTAGGACCAACCATGCCTAAAGCCACTCAACAAGATCATCATGATACCGTTCATTACCTTACTCATTACTATCGAAATGAGGAACTCTCAAAAACCGACCGCAAGGTCTTCAAAAAGCTCGAAAAACGACTTATCCACGAAGGTCGTGTAATCAAGGAATGTTTCCTTGAGGATAACGACATTCATCAAGTCTTCTCAGCAATCAATTTTGATTGTCTTCTTGACATTGATGAACAAATTTGTCCGGTTTTCATTTTTGAATTTTATAAAAGTATTAGGATCATTTGAAACACCGATGATAGCATTTCAATCGCTTTCATCATCAATAAACGAAATTTCACTCTCACCCTCAACACTTTTGCTCAAATTCTTCGCATTCCTTGTGAAGGAATTTGTATGTACTCTTAAGATTGGGCAATTAACACTCAAAACCTTGCACTTGATTCTAAACCAATGTATCATACTCCTCTTGATGAACCCGAAACCATTCGAGACACCATTTTCAAAATAAGAGCCGACCAATCCCGTTTCAACCGAAACAAGAAGCTCATTCACCGAAATCCTTTTCAAATGGAACTTTTCGAAATCCATCCCACGTTTAGAAAATGGGAAGAAATCCTTAGGGAAAACGTCATTAGCCTAGTTGGTAACAAAGATCATCCAAATGCATGCCTTGTGCAAATGATCTATTGTCTTATCCACCAAAAGCCATTTAACCTCGCCTATTACATGGTAAGGAGAATGGCAGGGGTATTCAAAGCTTCCAACATGGTACTTCCGTATGGTATGCTCCTAATACGACTTTGTAAGTATGTTAGTGCATTGCAACCATCTCCTATAAACAATGATCATTTCTTTGTCGATCATGTAATGGTACCTCTTACTAAAATACCCTCTAAACGCTTCATGGTCAATGGGAAGAAACCTAAAGCTCTCTCGGACTCCTCGGAAGGAGAAGAAGAAGAAGAAAATGAGGAAGAAGAAGATGTCGACCCCATAGCCAACATTGAATTAGAACCCTTCGATTACTACGAACAACTTCCAACCATTCCAAACGAAACCGAGGAATTCAAACAATTGAGGGGCATGATTCAAAATCTTGCTTACAACCTCACAAAGTCGTCAAAGGGAAAAGAAAGAATTGACGAAAGAGACAATAGGAAAATGCTTATTTTTAACTTAACTTATGTGTGGATGATCATGGCGGAGAAGCCTTCACAACATCGCTTACATATTTTTCCGGTACAAAGCTAAATACCGAGTTCTTTCACACCAAGGCGAACCACACCTAACACAACGTCGCCTACCCTTTATACGGTGCTAGGCTAACCACCGAGTTCTTTCACAACAAGGAGAACTAATCCTATCACAACGTCGCCTACCCTTTATTAGGTACTAGGCTAAGCACCTAGTTTCATTACTATGGAGGAACTACTACTCTTCACGACACAACACCTAATTTCAAGGAGATCCACTCCTTGTTACAAAACTCTCAAGGACATCACCATCCTTGGAAATAAACAAATACTTATATGTATAACGATGCACCTCATCGATTATACGACCTAGGCATACTTCCCTAATGCCACTTGATTTGATTCTTAGGCATCCTTCACTAATGCCTTTGACACAACGCTTGGCACCCTTCACTAATGCCTTCGTCTTGACACCTTTAGCATTCTTCACTAATGCTTTTGACACGGAGGATATGCACCCTTCACTAATGCTCTTGTCTTGACACTTTCGGCATCCTTCACTGATGCCTACAACACAACATCTTTAGAGGAAGAAAGAACTATCAACAAGAGAACCTCAGTTGTCTTGATGATGATGAAGCATGGCAACTCATGGACTTGAGCTTGCTTGACTTCAAGAAGTGGTGATCTCGCCTTTAAGAGGAACCTAGAGAATCACACAAAATCAAAAGACAAACTACATAGATCTCTTGGATCTGAGGTTAGAGGTATATAATACTTGGAGAAAGTATATGTGAAGTCGTAAGCAAAAAGGAAGAAATGGCTCACTATTTATAGAGGAGAAAACTTATTGTTCCCCGGATCCCGCGGATCCCTCCCACAAGGGATCCGTCTAGCACAAAGCTAGGGATCCGTGGGATGCTCCTCTTTATCCATGGGTATTTTTGGTTATGGGTCATGGGTCATGGGTCATGGGTTATGGGTTGATCCATGGGTTTCTTTCTAGATACAATGTATCTCTAGAATACATTGAACTTGGTTAAGTGGTTTGTATAAAACCATGGGTTATGGGTCAATACCATTTGCTAGTTTTTACCCATTTAGTATATGCTTTTTTTTACCCATTTTAGTATAAACTTGTTTTTACCCATTTTAGTATATACTTAGTTAAGTATATGTTGACCCAATATGTAAACACTAGTTGTTGTACATATGTATCAAAATCATAAAATCACTTATACTTGTTTTAGTGTTTTATGTGAAAACGTTAGTGTGTTAGAAAACTATTGAATCAAACTATTTACGTATTTTATTTGTTTTGTTAAAATGATTTTACGTTTGTTATCGAAAAAACATTAGAAGATCGTAAAATATAAATAAACGTTTTTACGGTTTATTTGTATTAACAAAACATTCAAGGAATCATAACTAGGCTAGCACCAAAGGTGCTTAGCCGATCATATTAAAAGAAACAATGAATTCGATGTTTAACATAATGAAAGACATGAATCGAAAGTAAAAGATAAAAATGATCGTTAATGCTTATCCGTATGGAGTGATTCCTTCCTTGGAGATGGCTCCGTATGCTCCGAATGATCTGCCTTTGGAACCCTCTTCGCGTTCTCTGACTTTGAGTTGTGAGTGAATGATGTGAAATGCAGAAATTAGGGCTTGTATTTATAGGCACGATCCTAGTTACGGCGTAACTTTAGTTGAGAGTTACGCCGTAACTTTAATAATTCTCCAAATAATACCCTCGTTAAGTAGGTTACAGCGTAACACTTGGGAAAGGTTACGCCGTATCTTCATTACAGATCTCTTTTGGGAGGACTACGGCGTAATGCCTGTGAGGAGTTACGGCGTAGTTGATGGAGGCGCAAAATATTTCTTGACCTTGATGATTACGGCGTAACCTTAGTTGGGAGTTACGTCGTAATTGTTGTTAAGTTGGTTTTCTGAGTCAAAACACTAGCTACGGCGTAATGTGAGAGAAAAAGTTACATCGTAGCTTCTTCACAGTTGGCATACTATCATAAATCTTTAGGAAAACCTCCAAATCCGCTTCTCATAAGCTCCAATGCTCATAATTTACCTGAAAGTGAAATATAAAGAAATACAAGCGTAAATCCATATAAATGATATAAAATACGAGCATTGTCGAGGAAAATTGACACTTAAAAGTCAGGACTATTTGATGTTATCATTATTCTTGGGTAATTGTGTAAGCTAATTATTGGGCTCAAAAAACCACTTAAAAACCATAGTAATTATAGGTTAGCTTGAAATTAGAAATACCGCCCCTTTTCTTCTCCCTCCTCTTTTGCAACTTATCCACCAGAAAACACCACAATAACCACAATATCTAACCACCAAAAATTGGCCAATTTGTTTACCGACATTGACCTAGTCGACCGATTTGGCCGATTTGACCCGCCTAGGCGGATGTTTGACCGCCTTTTGACCTTGCCACCTAGTTTGGCCGACTTTCCCAAAATCGCAACTATGTATAACCACCTAGCGCCTAGGCGGCCTTCTAGGCTGCTTTTTGCAACACTGGTTGTATGTTTTACCATTCACTATAAACGGGACCTTGGGAGTTACATCGTCAATGAGGTTGTCAAACAAATTCGATTGATATAGAACATTTAGGTCGTTATTGGAACTCGCTACACCAAAAAGGCATGCCAAATCCACAAATCTTTTAATGCAACTACTTCAAGCATTTAAGTCGGATATTTGTGATCTACCATTTGAATTGTGCTTTGTGATCATTTAGAAAATTTCTCCATTCCCAATGCATACTATCTATACTACCAAGCATACCCGCAAACCCATGATAGTTTTTTTGTTTTTCATATATCCTCATAATATCATTTGGTGAGGGTTTTCTTAAATACTCCTCCAAGTATAAATCCCATATGCATTTGGTAAAATTGTCTAAACTATCACGACTACAATGTTCACCAATTTGTAAATATTCATCAAAAGCATCGGGTATTGTCCCGTACGCCAATTTGCGTATAGCGGACGTGCATTTCATTATATGGTGGATACTCATTCTACCAATGGCATTTGGCAGGGACCTAAAAATTTTAAAGTGCTTGGGAATAGGTTCAACGCTATGGTTAGTTATACCTTCGATTGTTTGTAAATATAGTTTTCGACTCATTCGGATCCGTCTCCTAAAATTCATTTCGGTGTACTTTGGATTGTCGCCTAACTAATCATCCAAGAGGCGTTCTTAGACGGCTTCATAGACTCAGGGTATGTCTGAACTAGTGGCTCAATCGTCATCAAAGGCTAGAAATTGTTCATTATATTCTAATAAACGTAATAATTCTTCGGCTCGAGCTTCATTATCAAAAATTTCCATGGAAGTTAAAAGTGTATGAAATATAGAAGAGGGGATCCAAATGTATGTGAAAGCGTATATAAATTGTGATTTAGTTGGAATGTTTGAAAAATATAAGTTAAAAGTGGTATGTATAGGTGAAAAGTGGTTTTTTTTTATCCGTTACATCCACCCGTTATTTAATGTCCGAATTAAAAAAGAAAAAAACAACGGCGGCCCCCGGTTTCACCAACGGAAGGACGAATGGCGCACCAATGGCGCCGTCGACAGTGCATTACGGTGGAGCCATTGGTCATTTTTTTACAAATGGTGTGCCAAACGCCCCTACGCCGTGCTCTCTAAGGCTTTAGGCCTTCGGTTATTTAAGCCGATGATTCTTGGGGTTGATTTTCTTTAGCCTTGTATTTGTAAAATCTTGGTCGTCATACATAAGGACCAATTTCGTGAGGCCTCGATTGCTAATATTTGAAAAATAATATAAACTTTGGGTCTTATGGAGATTACGGAGTAGGGTTTGCTATAACTCTAAACCGTGTAAAGAAGACATGCTTTGGTAAGGAAGTGAAACTCCTACCCGGCTAATTGATTTCTCATAAAAGTAGGAATGCAAAACCAAATTGATTACAGTGGATTGGCAATCTGATGTCGGCTTGTTCAAACCTTTTGTAATTTGTTTTATTTTCTCTAGCTTTTTACTAGTGCTTAATGAAATCGCAACTGTTAAAAAAATTAACTTTAGGCATCTTTTGTTTTTACATTTTAAGCATGCAACCTGTTAAAGATTAAGCCTAATATTGCATGTAAATAAAGGCCTACCTTTTTACATGATGAAAAACAAAGATTAATTTGGCAAGCCCGTTTAATGTTCCAAGGTGAGGAGGAGACCAACTCTTGAATCATTGTAATCAAAATAAAATAGTTTTGATTCACTTTTAATTAAAATAAAAAAGAATAAGAATGATAAGAAAATACGTTGTGGCAGATTAAAATACGTTGAGCCTGAAATATCCAAATACGTTGAGCCTGAAATATAATCCCTGGTTGTTTAGCTAAAAGGTGAAAGATGTGAGAGGAAACCATTTCTTCATCATATCAATCAAAATTTGTAGAAGGCTGCGGATAAGATTTTCATTCATTTTCCATTATCCCTTCTCTATTTTTATACCGGGAATATCTTAGCTACATCAAGATGTAACCAACTTAGCTACATCAATATGCCAACTTGGGGTATAAAACATAATTTTATGCCCAATAACATCCTAAACTATTTCCTCTTCATAATCTTTCAGAATTAACATCTATTATTGACATTTACTACTAAGTTAGTTATTGTTACAAATATAAGATGTTAGCCATTTTCGTGACCGAAACTAGATTCAAATATATACTTAAGAAAATTTGCAACAATATCAAGTGATAGATGTTGGAGGTGATGAATTAGGAAAGTTAACAAACTTAAGATGTTAAAATGACATCATAAATGAGGTTATGCATCAAATGGGATTGGTGTAGATGGTTTGGTTATACTTTGGTGTAGCTAAGGCTAGATGGCAAGGGCCAAATCTAACTCGCCTTAACTACACACTCACATGTGACTCCTTTGCCCACCATCCCGACTCACACGCGAGTCACACAAACCAAGGGGATTTAAGGTGAACGACTCACCTAGGTGAGATTGTAAAAAAATCGGGCCCCACTTAATTATTTATTTTGTTTGTGAGTTTATGTGAGGTATTTAGTGAGATATATTTTTATAAAGTGATTATTTTAGTGAAAGATGATGGTAGAGTGACCTTGTTCACAAAAAAGTGAGTGAGAGTGAGTGAAAATAAGAGGAGAGAGAAAGCTGACGTGACGCTGAGGTGTAAGGTGAGTGGGGTGGTTCCTTGCCTTATAGTCTAAGATATCTCCTTTTATATTTGCACTCCCTTTTATTTTCTTTTATTTTTAGTACTATATTTTTGTGAGTTTGTTCTATGAATAATAAGCACTAGTGTATTTTTCTGTCAGTTTTAACAGAAAAAAACTATTTAAGTATTCTTTGATTTTTGTTGTGTTTTTTGTCAGTTTATTGCAAAAATAACACACATTGAGAAAACATTTCTACTCAATTATGGTATTTAGGTCACCCCTCTGATGAGGGATTCAATCACTTCTTTTCATTCTTACGTCACCTTTCTCTTCAAATGACCTGAGCGATTAGGTGCGATGGGGTGACCAAGTTTTTTTTTTTTTTTTTTTTGGGGAGCTTGTTGGGATTGATATTGACGGGGGTTGGAAATTGATTCTTGGTGAGACAGGTTAGCAGAAGTCGGATCGGTGTTAAAACATGTGGGCGTTTTGTGCCAAAGCAGGATTTTCGACCTTTGGTTTGTGGTGTTTTCTTAGACATTTTTATAGAGAGGATTGTGAGATTTTTGATAGAGAGGATTGTGAGATTTGTGAGTTTAGTGTGTAAATATGTTGTGTATTTATAGGATAGTTTTAGTAGTATTTTTTTTTTTTTTTAATAAAATGAAACGGTAATATATTTTGTTTGTTTGGATATGTGCAACGGTTGGATTTAAACGGCACCATTTCATTTGTCTCGATCTTCCAGACGATCTAAATGTTTATGATTGCTTGGCGATCGACTAAACCACAACAGGACGATCAAGTTGAATCGATTGCCCAAAGACACTCGATCGACTGGAGATCCACCTTACTGCATGCAGCCTTAGTAGAGTTGCAATTAATATGTTTAAGAAGAAAAAGAATACAAGAATAGATAAAATAATTATTTTTGTCCAATCAGGTAGGGTGCAAATAATGTAAAGAGACACGGATAATACACATCCTTTGATTTAAAATTTTGTGGACTTAATAAGCTCCATTATATAGGGGTTGAGTTATTAATCACCCCCCCGATTTGGTTATTAAGACCCCCCTTTTCTTTTATTTATTATTTTTTTTTATAATTTTGTTTATATCAAAAGCAAATCTGAAAATCGGGCTGTAAATATAAAGTTTAATAAATAAACGCTTAAAACCGCTGTAAATACTGAACGGCCCGACAAAAAGCGTATTGTCTTGAAAAGCAGGGGACAAAGGGGGACAAGGTGGCGGTAGGGGTAGGGAGGTTGCGATAGTATGACCTTATATAGTGTAAGTTCAACATTTGTGTGCTATTTTTAATGCGGTTTTGATGTATGGATTAATGATAGATAATATTTATGTATGTTGAATATTCATGCTCTAGTTTATTATAGTTTTTATTTACTTATGCCATGCGAGTATATCGTGAATTTGAAAATGATAATTGGATTCATGATATTAGGCTAGGGGTTCTTGTTCTATTTAAACCGTGATTTCGATATTTTGATCAATATACAAGGTTTAAACTTACTGTCATCAAAATTCAAATTAGATAAAGTCATTCATTTTCAGAAGGTTAGCATTACACATTTGAGTTGTTTGCGTACAGCAAAAAATTGAGTTGTAAGTTTACACATTTTAGTGATGTTAGGCACAAAAGTTTTGCCACTAGATCACGTCTGAGTGATTGATATTAAGCTACAATCGTAATAAGCTTTTTGCACTATCTTTAACTTTAATGAAATATAAATAAGTTTTTATATAAGAAAATGTGGAAGGTTTGGTTGAGGGTTTTATTCCGGGGCATCAGTTTCACGTCACCATTTAACATACCCACTTTTCATTTCCTCTCTTTTCCCCTCTTTTCCGACCTTTGCTACACCTTCTCTCTTCCCTTAAACCTTTTCTTATTTTTAGTCATTTAAAAATATCCTTAAAAGTCTAAAACACTCGTAACGACTACACAATACGCACATAAAAAATAGAATATTAATTATCTTTCTAGGTGAATGTGTTTTTGTTGCGGGAGTATAGTCCCGCTCAGGATCTTTTTCTGTTTTGCCGTAGCTTCCCGCCAGGAATGGGCTTTCTTGTTCTTTTGACGCTTGCGCACAATGTACCCTAAGTCCTCCAACCATGTCTCTCAAAAATCACCAAAATTGAAGGATGAAATAGCATCTTTTAGTCATATTTTAGTCATGTCCTCCAAACTTCAACTTCAAACATATTTATATTGAATTAATTAAAAAATATAAACTAAATATCCATTAAAAAATCAAAGATATCAAAATGTAATAATAATACTTTTGGAGGATGAATAATTATCCTACAAATATGGAGGATTTTAAGTAATGCTTCAGAATTTTCTTTATATTTGGAGCATGATTAGAGATAGAGTTTTGATACTCCATTCTTTAGGTTGCCCCCAATGGTGTCGAGCGTGTGTCGATCGAGGGAGTTGGGACGATCGATTCCAATCGATCTCCTTGTTGTGGATGTTGTCGATCGCCAAGCTTGTGGATGAATTGGGTCGTCTGGTCGATCGATACCACAAACACAAATTTAATTATTCCAAACGTTTTTTGTTTTTTTCTTTTTTGAATGAAACTTTGGCTGTAAAAAAAATGGCAGATGATAAAATTATTGGAGATGATGATAAAAGTTGGTAAGGATACTTATATATAGAAATATTTCACTTCAGTTCCAGAAGTTCTTGCAACCTATCAAACACAACCAAATATTCAAAGTTTTACTCCATGTGTTAAAAGTGTTTAAAAAAATGTTTTAAAAAAAATGAGATTTAAAAAAAGAAATGTGTTAAAATTTAATTATTAATGAAATTTTAGTTTGGGTTAAAAATGTTTAAAAAAAAATAAAAAAAAAATGATGGTTTCCATAATATGATTGGAGATTGCCTAAGTTCCTAATATCGGAGCTTTCTCATTCCATTAAAGACAGAAATATCCGACTTTATTCGATAAACAAGACTAAACAAGGGTGCTACTATTGGGACGGGGTTTAGGTGGGTCCTCCTTTGTCTTCTCTTTCTCTTACACATCGTCCTTTTCTTTCTTTTTTTTATTTATTTTATTTTATATTTTATTTAATTATGTATAATTTATTTTGTGTGGTATATTTAATTTGTGTAGTGTTTTTATATGTATATTGTATTTATTTGTGTGGTATATTTAATTTGTGTAGTGTTTTTATATGTATATTTAATTTGCGTAGTGCTATTATTATAAATTTTTTATAAACTTTTTTTATAAACTTTTTTTATAAACTTTTTTTATAAACTTTTTTTTTATAAACTTTTTTTATAAACTTTTTATAAACTTTTTTATAAACTTTTTTTTTAACTTTTTATAAACTTTTATAAACTTTTTTATAAACTTTTATAAACCTTTTTATAAACTTTTTTATAAACTTTTTAAACTTTTTTTATAAACTTTTTATAATTTTTATAAACTTTTTATAAATTTTATAAACCTTTTTATAAAATAAACCTTTTATAAAGTTTATAAAAAGTTTATAAAAATAAAAAGTTTATAAAAGTTTATAAAAAGTTTATAAAAAAGTTTATAAAAAGTTTATAAAAGTTTATAAAAAGTTTATAAAAAGTTTAAAAAAAGTAACGTAAAATAAATATCATATAAAAACACTACACAATTAAAAACACTATACATATAAAAACACTACACAAATAAATACACTATACATATACCTAAACACTACACAATTAAATTAATTAAAAAAAAATGTACACCCATGTGAGGGACCCACAGTGCCATGTGGAGAGAGAGGGGGACAAAGAGGGGACAAAGGGGGCCCCTAAAATATAGGGAGGGTTAGAATAAAAAACTATGTACCGTCGAAATAACCCACCCCCTAAACAATGATACTTGAGGAGGTCAACATAATAATAATAAGAGTAAATTACACCGTTCGTCCTTGTGGTTTGCGTTGACCGCAGGGTTTCTTCCTTTGACCAAAAAAGTTGCACCGTTCGTCCTTAAGTGTGAAACGTTATGCACCGTTCGTCCCTCCATCCAACTGGGCCCACCAAATCCCACTAACGTCAGTTAACTAAGGTTTTTAAAAGGGTATATCCGTCATTTCCTAGCAACTAGCATTTCTCTCTCTCTTACCACACAAATCGTCAAAGTGGTGATATACCACACACACACAAACATAAAACACATCATCATCATCACCATTTCTCTCTCTTTAACCTAGCCACCACCACCTTAAACCACCACCACCGCCACACCGCCGCCTACCACACTACACCACCCACCTCAAAACACTCCCACTCTCCCTCTTTCCGATCCACTAGGTCGCGCGCTAAAAACCCTCCCCACCTCTTGGTATACACTCGCGTGCCACCACCTCACCACAACGCCACCACCGGTTCTCTTTTTTGTTGTAAGCAAGGTAGGTTAAAACCCACGAGTTTTGACTCGTGTTTCTTGGTAACTCGTTGATGGGTCACATGTCGGGTTTGATATTAAAAACATGGGGGTTGGTTAGTCGGTGGTAGTGGGTTGGTGGTTTGGTTAGTCGGCAAAGATAATAAAGTCGTTGATTGAAAGCGAAGAAAGGCTGAAGCAAATGGAAAGCTTAAATCTAACTTAGGAGAAGCGTATTAGTATGCTAAATATTATGTTTGTAAGAATTGTTGTATTATTAGGATGTTTCGTAATGGGTAAGAAATGCTTATGGTGATTATTTGATTTTTACTTATTCCGGTTGTGTTCAAGTTGATAAGCAGTCTAGACTGTTTGGCAGTGGCTACGATAATAAGCTAGTTGGCAAGCAATTAAGGAATTCTAGGCTGCCATTTATTTTTGACAACTTGTGTTTTTATGTTAAAGTTTTACTTTTGTTCATCTTTTTTTAAATCCATTGACAAGATATCTTTGAAATTTCATTTGATTTGAACTTCTCTCTTTTTTGCTTCTCAACGATATCTATGTTCTTAAGTGCAGCTGTTGTATTCAAATATAGATAGAACAAGAAGTCTATCTTTGTTTCTCTATTTTTGAACAACAGTGCATACATTAAAAGCCTGGCTTTTTTATGCGTGTTAAAGTTTGTTATTGATTGGTGATAAACTTTTCATGTTAAAAGTTAGGCAGCGACCAGACAACCGTAGGGATGGTAGTTCAGTTTGCTTGAATGCATATATATATGTTTAATTGCTAATCTACTATAATTATGGTAGTTCAGTTTGCTTGATGCTTAATTGAGTCAATGTGGAAGAAAGGAGTAGGTGGGGAAGAGAGTGAAAAAAAGATATCTGGGTTTGTGGGTGGATGTGGAAGAAAAGACTTAAATTACTATTTTACCCTCATGGGTTAAGTGAGTTAACTGACGTTAGTGGGATTTGGTGGGCCCAGTTGGATGGAGGGACGAACGGTGCATAGCGTTTCACACTTAAGGACGAACGGTGCAACTTTTTTGGTCAAAGGACGAAACCTGCGGTCAACGCAAACCACAAGGACGAACGGTGTAATTTACTCTAATAATAATATTAAATTCACTATGTACTTATTGCCATTAAAAAAATAGTAATCTAAGTAGCGGAGTGACTAGAATATAGACCGGCAAAGTTTTGAGTAATTTATTTAAATGACACATTTATACGGCCTTGTTTGTTTTTTCAAAGAAGCTCTTATTTGCTTCTTTTGTCTGCGGGCGCGCAGACAATTTCGTTGAAGACCGTTTGTTTTTTTTCAGACATAAGAGGCTAAAATCACTTCTTTCCTCTTCTACTATTCAGACATTAATTTCCTCTTTTTTCCACTTATTTGAATTTCCTCTTTTTTCCACCTCTTTTTTAAAAAAGAAAACAAAAGAAGAAAAAAGAAAGAAGTACTTCAATAGCACAAAAAACAAACGGTCTTCTTCTTGTAGATGAAGAGCTTAAATGTACCTCTTCTTCTGCAGACATGGTTTGCAGATGAAGAGGTAAAAGCTCTGAAAAAACAAATGACACCTTACTTTACAAAAGTGAACTTTGCCCATTTATTTTACCAAAATAGACGTATACATATCATCCATTAGATTCAATTCTAAATACCATTTCAACCGTACTCGTGTCTTTGAAAAATGTAGGCGATTTTGTACGCGACTGAAAGGTGTAGGCGACACTTCTGGCGATTTGTTGGGCGACTAATCAACTTTATTTTGCTGCAATTTGCTGGGCGAGTAAAGTATTTTAATATCACTGGGCGATTTGTTGGGCAAGTAGATTACTTTGATATTTAGAAAAAGTTTGGAAGACATGGAGGTAACAGTTATATAATGCAGCCTACATGCCTTGAATTTTGGTCTAAAAGCAAGTGGGTATCTATACTATCTCTTAGGTATGTGGGAGTGGTACCCTAGTACCCTAATACCCTGGGAGTGCCACATCACCTCTATCCAATAAAAACCTTCCAATTCAAAACTACCCCAATACTACTCTAACACTACCCTACGTGGAGGGAGTGGTACCCTAGTACCCGAATTCCATTTTTTTTTAAATACATAAAATCACATACAATATTTAAAATAAAAACATATCATTTCATTAAAAATAAAAACATTACATAATACCTAAAAAAACTACAACTTAAAAATTGAAACTACAACTTAAAAAAAATAAATAAATAAATAAAAAATACATAAGTTGAAACTACAATTTAAAAATTGCAAGCTCATCCGTGTTTGGCCGCAAGTTCACGTTTTTGGGTAAGAACTAATTCCAACATAGCGGGATCACGAATGTGATCATGCGGCTCCAAAAAAAACTTCATCTCCCGTTGTGTATTCTTGAACTTCGCCCCTCGAGTTGTGTAGCCAACAATTGTTTTGCCATCTCGCGTTTTCTTCCAAATATTGTGTCTTCTTTTGTGTGTAGGCGTTGATTTCATCCATAGCGCTTGAGATCGACGAGGAGGATGCGGGAATTGCTTCTTTTCATTTTTTGAAAAAGAAGCTTGATTCAATTGGAGGGTGGGGTCTTCATTCATGTCGGAATAGTGTTGCTTGCCGATTCATACTCCCGGACCTCCTTTTTGAAGAATTGCTTGGAGCAAGCAATATCTTGAAAACATTCTTGCTCAGTCCATTTCTCATGACCTCGACAATCTCCCACCCAGGTATGAGTAAATTGTCTTTTTTTTCAGTATAGAAATCCATTTCACTTGCCTCACCACGTCCCAAGTCGTTGCACCCACTAGCCTTAGCACGTTTCTACATTATATACAAAATAATGTAATTGTAAATAAAAAGTACAGATTATGTAAAATAAAAAGTATAGCTAAAAACAAAATAATGTAATTGTAAATAATAAAGTATAGATTATGTAATTGTACCGCTTGGAGGTAGTAGCCGTTGAAAATACCCATGGCCGTGTTCATTGCTCTCCACTTGGTATTCAACGCATGAAATGTTCGTGAACTCGAACCCAAAGTTGCCTCGTAATGCTCGAGAATCCGTTTCCAAAAACCGTCGGACTTTTGTTCATTACCGACAACACCACATTCGGAGATTTGAACCTATGCTTTCGCCAAAGCCTCCTCTTGTGCCGGCGTCCAAACTTCACGGGGCCTCCCCGTGAAAGCTTTTCTTCCTCTCGGATCGACTTCTTGAACTTCCTCATCTTCGTCTTCTTCGTTTGGTAGTGGTTGTGTTTCGGGTACGTACTCTACGTCTTCACCAAGGTTTTCGAACGGGGAAAACTCGCTTGTAGTAGTGATGTTGTAGTGTTGTGGATTCATTTGAGGAGGACCCATATTATATTGGAAAAATTGTGGAGATTGGGGTTGTGGAACGTAAAATTGATTCGGGGATGGTTGAGAATAAAATTGGCTAAATCCTAACGGAGTTTGTTTTGGTTGATTCGGGGATGGTTGAGACCGACCTTGACGCGAGGTGAAGTTTTTTTTACCTCTCCTTGGATCCATGGTTTGGTGTTTTTGAAAGATTAGTGTGTGTTGTTATTTGTGTTGTGTGTTTTTATTTTGAAAAATGAGTGAATGTTTAGGTGTTAAATAGGAAAAAATTTTTTTGCTAAACTAGCCGTTTTCTAACGTTACACACGCTCCCCCAACGTATACTTTTCTAACGTTCACATGCGGGTTTCGAGCTCGATTTTCCTACTCAATTGTGATACCCGATGTACATGGGGCGGTGTACCCGCTCGAGTAGTTGAACTCGATTGGGTACCCGCGTACCACTCTGTACTCCCTTAGTGACTGGGAGCAAGATCCTCTCAAGTTTTGTTATACAACATGAGTCAAATTGTGTAATTATGAGCCATTAGATTTGATCGAATGGCTCAAATCAAAAGAACTTCTTTTGATTTGAACCATTGGATCAAATCCAATGGCTCACAATAGCCTAACTTGACTCAAGTTGTATCAAAAACTTGAGAAAATCTTAGTCCTAGTGACTGACAAAGGAGTACGAAGTATTTGACAAAAGCACATGGTTCACTTTTGTAAAATGATAAAATTTGGTCCATTCTCGTAAAACAAGTTTATTATTAGTTCATTTAGGTAATTGGGTTAAGTTTTATTCTTAGAACGATAGGTATCATCACACCTAACCGGCGTCATTCCCACGTGTTAGCTCATTTGGCGTCGCCGTTTCGGCGTTACCTCACAAACCGCTCCTCCGGTGCCATTTCCTACGTGAATTGACTGGCGCGACGTCAAAGAAGAAAAGTCTAATTCATTTTATTTTCTGATTTTTTTAATTTATTAAAGGTGGGTTAGTGTGTGTGTGTGTGTGTTGATTTGGACTAAATGAATATGTTTGTGATCTCTTGCTAAGAAAGAAAGTACCATCACTCTCACCGTGAGAGAGGATTCCACGATCAACCTCGGACGTATTAGTAAGAAATCTAGTGAGAGAATTAAGATTATGTGTGTGTTCTTCGTACCGTTGGAGGAATTATTGCATTTGTAGTTATAGGCAAACGGCTTTTTCGTGTTCTGGAAATTACGGGGTGCGGCGCATCCTTAAACCAGTGGGTTATAAGATGCTTGCCTTGAAGTCTACCATTTGACTTGCTTTATGCTTCGCCATCCGTGCTCCGTGGTACTGGAATGTTGCCCTTGGTCGGCAATTCGCCTCTTTTCCTCCTTTTGGCATGCATATGTTTATTTTGTGATCCCATATTATATTCTTTACCACTTTGAGTTGGACAATGGGTTTCTCTAGACCTTGAGTCATGAGGCTGGTCCGTCCTTCCATTATGATAACCTTCCGCGAATCATGTTAGGCCCTGTGTGAGTTAAGGAATGTCCCGCTACTGTTATCCACGTGAATGGCTTTCCTCCTTCCGATGTGGGTTCCAGACCTTAGTCTAGTTCGGAGGTGTTAGTTTTGACCATCCGAGGCTTTAGGTCATTTCTGGTTATTTGGCCATTTGCTGGTTGTATCTTGTAGGGTCCGGACTTTAACAGTTCGGGGATACGGTATACGTGATCACTATGTGATTTATTACTTTAATAAATTTATATTTAAATGTAAAAGCCAATTTTAGTTCTTATAATGTGGGAGAAAGCAATCAGGGAGCACTAGTGCGAGAGCATGTGCAAGCATGCTATATCCCGGTTGCCTGGGATTGCCCCTATATGGTTTCTGGCGTTCATCTTTCCTTTTTTTGGGCCTATCAATTCAGTCGTTGCATCACTTTCCGTTAATTTCACTGTCTACATCATCCCGCTATTGCTTAAATGTTCACTTTCAGATCGTCCACTGCAAAAAGAGGTATGTGTGCACATAATAATCCCAAAAGTTTATCATTTCATACAAAAATTGAAATGTGCTTACCATATTGTTATAGTAGTGCATACCCTTTATATTCATTATTCGTCCGTAACTTTGTATATAAATGTTTTATTGCTTAAAACGCAGTGGAGCCACCACCAAAGTTTCTTGGACGATGGGTAGGTACATATACCATCAGTTTCTTTGTAGTTATATACTTATATGGGTACTCATTGTTGGATTTGGAGGTTGGGCAAGTGTAAGAGAGGAGGGTAATACAAACTTTCCAATAAAACCTCAAACTCAAAACTACCAAATTTTACCCTAACACTACCCGATTTGGAGGAGTGGTATCCTAGTACATTTTTTTTTTTTTTTTTTTTTCATTTTGTACCTGCAAACCAAAACCCTCCAAATACAAGTCTTCTTCTTCCTCCCTCACTCCATGTACCTGCAAAACCAAAAAAAAAACAAAAAGAACAAAAGAAATACAAACACAACACACATACTCGCTCGGCTTCACAACTCGATTTTGCTACTACTACCCGATTTGCTCGGGCGTGTACCAACGAACTCGATGCCTACCGAGCTCCACTCCTCCTCCTTAACAAACTTTGTACATCAAATCGACACATTTGGATACTTTACCAAATGCTACCAATGTCCACCCCATTAACAGTAAGACTTCTCCAATCACCAAGATTGTTGATTGCTAATCCTGGTGGGATTAGGTATTGTTATTGTTGTTGTCGTCGTTAGTTGTTATTGGTTTTAAATATGGAGAATTAACAAGTGTATCAGTAGACTTCTATATGCTAAAGTTCTTTCCATATCACTATTTAAAACATAAAAAACAGAAACATTATCAAGAGCATATGAGTGTGTGTTCTTTTATTTACAATGATGCAGACATATAAATATATAACAGAGGGTTTTTAATATCGAATTTTGATACATCATACAGATCCCTTTAAATATATTTTGGTTAGAATAAAATTGTTTGTGATGATCTCCTTATTCGATGATGAAAGTAAATAGTTCACGAGCCGTTTATTCAGAATATTGCTTATCTAACTATCTGCTTATCTGTTAGTTACAACAGTAGAAAATCCAAAAACTATTTCACTTTTCTTATAAGAAACGTATAGTTCTACTTGTTGATATAAATAAACAATCCAAACAGTCCTTTATTTTTGCGTTTTGTTCTCATGTTACATGGGTTGAACCTTATGTTCAGGTATACCAAATCACTATCTAAATCAAGGCCAGCAAGGATTAAAGTTGCTTAAGAAACATCATATTCTCGTGGTTTGTCAAATTTGCAGACCTAAAATGAGTTATCTGAACGAAAAGTGTATAAAAATATCCGGACTGCTTATTAGAGCTTTCAATGACATCTACCAAATTTTATCTTTTGAAACTCTCTTTATGACATCTTTGAATCAAATTTAACGTTTCTGCTTTTGCTTATTATAATGAAAGTATAACACATCAATTGTTTCCGTCTTTCAGTACCACCATATTTGACAAGTGCCAAGTTTAGGTTCTCTAGTGATCTTGTGAGCCCTGTCTAGTGATTTCGATTTCCAATCCAACACCATCTCTCGTGACAAACAGTCTAACTATTCAAAAATACATGAGGTCTAGCACATAGTTTGCCCATGTGGGTTCCCCTGCTTTAACCTTTAGTGCAACATTCTAGCTTCTTATATAAATTGTTTGATACTAGTGAAATTGTGTCATAATATAATTCTAGCGTGTCTTTATTTGTGTTCTTTGGTGAAACATGGTGTTGTAATTGGTTCTTGCCACCAAACATGGTGTTGTACAAGGTATAAAAAGGTTGGACTTGCGCGACTATACTGAATACTATGCACGTACCAATCATCTCTCCATGGGACATCTCACACAGGTTCGCAACACCTCGTGCAAGTAAAGTGTAGAACAACATTTAGTGAGAGATGCATTTGGTCCACATGTGAGCTACATTCAGATTGTCGTAACTTCTTATGTTATGAGGAGCAATGTTGCCTAAATGGATAAATAAATGCAGCAACTACCATTGCATATAAGTGTCGTCTACCAGCGGTTAAAATGCACACAAATATAACTTGATACACAATGTCAAGTACTATCTCACATTGTGTTTTGACTTAGCTACAGGCAAAAAAGCAGTTGCACTTTTGTTAACAGCAACAATTTTGTTCGTCGTCTCTTTCATTGTATGTTAATGCAACTAACTACCCAAAATATCCAACGCATACCCTTCCAATTGACGAAATCAAACCCAAGATAAACACTGTTCAAAAATTAACCGTGAGTAAACAAGATGTATGCTAGTAACAAAAATATGTATCTTTTGAAGATTGATGAAAGAGGTTTAAAATGTATAAATCATTGTTAACCCAAACACACTACCATATTTTCACATTCTGGCCTATTTTGAAATGTTACTGACACATGCCTTAATTCAATTGCATCATACTATCATAGTATATTCTTTTATAAAACATTCAAAGCAATACGCCTATATCCATTACAACAGAAAATATCATAGCAACCATATCCATACTATACATACAAACGACAAATTAACAAGAAATCAAATATCCACTTCACCAAACAGTCCAAACCCTAGATTTGATCTTCATCCAAATTTATCCTAAACAAACTTTTAGATCCAATTTATCATCAACATGATAAAAATAACAAGTTAATAAAACCAAATTACCATATAGAAGCTAATAACAATCTTCAAAATGGTGAAACCATTAATCCATACCATCATAACATTCATTAAAAACATAAAAACTAAATTAAGCTTAAAAACACATAGTGAAAGTGTGGAAAAACACACACTTTATCAGAGCAGCAGATCTTGAAAGTAAAGGAAAACCATCTAACGGCCGCCACCATTAGTAGGACACTCCCTAGCAAAATGCCCATCTTCACCACAGTTGTAGCAGCCTCCACCGCCGCCACCTCCACCACGTCCACCGCCGCCACGGCCACCACCGCCATAACCACCACCGCCGCCTCCATAACCACCACCACCCTGAGTACAATCCCTAGCCATGTGACCACTCTCACCACACTTGAAACACCCACCACCTCCGCCGCCTCCACGGCCGCCACCGCCGCCATAACCGCCTCCACCTCCATACCTGTCACCACCTCCTCCATACCTTCCTCCACCGCCGCCTCCACCATATCCACCGCCTCCGCCGCCATAACGATCACCACCGCCGCCTCCTCCGCCGCCACGGGTGCTGCCAACAACGTTGGCACCATCAGGACCAGTGACGTCAGCAGCTTTGCTCCGACCATCAGATCCAGTCTCAACAAGATACTCAACAGTCTCACCATCACCTAGACTTCTAAAGCCATCAGTTTTAATGGAAGACTGATGAACAAAGAGATCTTCAGTTCCATCGTCTGGTGTTATAAATCCAAACCCTTTTGTGTCATTAAACCACTTCACTGTCCCTGTCTTCCTCTCCTCACCCATTTTTTTTAAAACCCTAGAAACTGAAATAAAAATATATGAAACCCTAAATAATTGAGGGGCTTATAAAGGGAGTGTGGAGGGTAGAATAGGGAGAGCACAAAATATTTGGTCAAAGGAAAGAAGACTTGAATATTGACCAGTTGGGTTGTATCTCGAGGTTATCCTATGGTTAGGATTTATTGATGAGACTTGACCATAGCTATTGGGAAAACAAAAATATAAAATTTCATGTTTCTTGGTAAAAGGTACTAGTAGTATTTTGACATTGAGTTGATACTACCATCATATTTTTAGAGGGTGATACTCACATCACATTTTTTTTATGTATGTATTATAATTTGTACATTACAATATTCTACAGTATAAACTTTAATGCAAAAATTATAGTACATGCATCAAAAGATATAAGGTATGTATCAATTCTTCATATTTTTTGATGCAAATATCATAATTGTGCATTGCGGTATTATATTATGAAGCTTTATAACTTGTGTAAAATAGTATTTATATTAAAAATTTTGGTGGGAGTATCAACTCCTATTTTAAAAACTTTTGAAATAAACGAAAATAAAAATTGAAGTAAACTACATAGAGTAAATAAGTTTATAAAAAAACTACATAAAGTAAATCGTTTTGTTGTGTTACGTTCGAGATAAACTTTCGACACAAACCACTTTTTATTTTGACATCGACCTATGAGCTCGATTACATGTAATCGTAAAGAAGCACGGTATCTTGACATTTAACATGCTTCGCCCATTTTCGTCTCGGTTTTAAATGCCGTAACTGCAAAATAAATGGCGCCGGCTGTCATAATTTAATGGTGGTAAAACACATATGAGTAGTGAAATGGCTCAAGCCATTTGTTTATTTTGTGTTTTTGGTTTTTTGAGTGTGAGTGAGTGAGTGTTTTTAGTGGGGTATTTTGTTGAACCCAATAATATGTTAGTAGTGTGTTATGCGGGAGGGTGTTTTAGTTATTGATGTGTTATTAGGAGGTGAATGATGTGGCGCTGAGATGACATACAAATAACGTGTTATCCATCATTGCGATACCTTGTGCTCCAAGAGCAACGTGCCTTGTTTCCTCATCAGTATGAGATTTTTTTTGGGAAGATATTTTCTACACCTCAAATCCCATTTTCATGCCTTTGTTTTTGGTTTTTCGACCCTTCCATCATTATAGACGTTCTTGTTATAGTTTTGTTTAGCCCACACAAGTTCATGACATTTTCCCTTTTATCAATCCGATATTTCAAAACTAGTTTCTTTTTCCTAGTCAGCACACCATTCCTTCGGTTACCAAATATCAAATTATGATCCAAGAAAAAGTGAAATTTCGTTCAATAAAATATTTAAAGGATTATGTATTGGGAGGCCAGTTAACTATTAAACTTTTAACTTTTAAGCCATTCATTTATCAAAACTAACTTATGCATCCATTTATTTATTTGTTTTCATTTATATCAATTTCGGATAAATTTTTCTTGAAAATCTTTGAAATAACGAGAATAAAGCTAAATATAACATATTAAAACAATACAAATAACTATAAAAATGTAAAATATCAGTTTTATCCATTATTTAAGTTCAACTTCATATAGTTAGAGATGATTTATGATAATTTAGCTAATATTTTACGTTTAAAAATTTAATTTATTGTTTTGATATGTTAAAATTAGCTTTACTTTAGCAAATGTATAAATTTTCGGCAAGAATTTGAAAGAGATTAGTATAAACGAAAATAAATATCTATTTGGGTGGCCCATAAGTTAATTTTAATAAATAAATGACCTACAAGTATAAAGTTTAATAGTGAGCGGCCTACATATACATAATCCCAATATTTAATAATAAAGTAAACGACTTTTTCAAACCAAGAATTATTAGAGGAAATGGTATGGTGGCAGCCGTTTTGACAAATTATTGTCATCTCATCATTTCATATTCACATATCAAAAATATCCTTTCTACAGTGGTTCAAGCCGTTTTGGCGTCGTTTCGCAATTTTTTAGCCCCACCGCTATTTTTTCATTTATTCAAACAAATTAAATTTTCATTCATTTAAAAATATATATATATATATACAATACGAAAATTAAAAATACAATACTATAATTAAAATACATTACACGACAACAAACATGCTTCGAACTTTTATATTTCTTTATAATTGTTGATGAAATCTTGCTTTTAACAATGCTT
Organism: Chrysanthemum lavandulifolium; assembly: GCA_022545495.1. Classification (NCBI taxonomy): domain Eukaryota; kingdom Viridiplantae; phylum Streptophyta; class Magnoliopsida; order Asterales; family Asteraceae; genus Chrysanthemum; species Chrysanthemum lavandulifolium. Next base: position 241,118,832 of record CM040242.1, read on the forward strand.
CGAAGCAATTCGTTCCTAGCCAACATCATGTTATTTTTGTTCCTCATATTGGCTCCAATCATCATTTTAAGAGTGTGTAGACCGTAGTCGACAAGGTATGATCATGTAGTTAACCCACCCTGATTATTCCAGGCCTACGGCTATGAACGTTCATGAAAGCAACGAAACAAGTTCAACATTTGCTCCGCCAGTGTGGCCTCAACATCAAAATCTTCTTGTAGTTGCATAAGGATAGATAGTCTCACATCATTTGGTTCAGTGCCCATAGTTTTTGAGATAGTAGTTGGGAGAGTTTAAAAAGAAGTTGTGTGAAAAAATAAATGAGTGTAAGGGGTCATGGGGGGAAAGTATTTGTTGGGGTAATATGTATATGTTGCATAGATGTACACGTTCGAATTCAAACATACCATATTTTCATTCATTTAAATAAAATACAAATTATAATACGAAATTTAAAAATAATATGTTTCCTTTATGCATCCAACGAACGTTGACACTGATGTTATCTTGTATTCTGCTTGCCAATTTAACTCGATAATCGCTTGCTGACGAATGATATCCCCATCAATTAGTTTCTCAACACCAACTTTGATTTCATTGGTTGTATATGGAAGTAAACAAGACATGATTTTTGATAGAGAGAATTAAGATTGTTGTGTGAAAATGGGTTAAATATGGGTAGTATTCATAAAGATGGGATGGATTAAAAAAAAAAGGTCAAACATAGTACATTTGGAATGGCACAACCCATGGAGGGTGTGGTAACGAGCAAACATCGGCGTCGTTGGTTGTGCCATGCTTGAATGGTGAGGGGCAGGCGCCACCACACCCTTCCCTATTATAGCAGTATAAGAGTTACTTAATTCCTTCCTCGTCATATTCCATATTATGAGTTTCGAGTGATTTTATTTTTTCTTAAAAATAATCATCATCATGTAACGGGGAAGAAAAATAAGATAGATCCATTTGATTCGTATAATGAAGAAAATAAAGATAAAGATCGATACATCTAGATAGAGAAGATGGTTGCTACCAATTTTGATGGAGAAGTAAATGGAGTACGATAGAAAATGTTAATACGTACTAGCAGGGTACTTGTGTGTTGTGGTGACAGGTACTTTGTAATTAATTTTTCCAACGACTAATATCATTTGATTATATGTTTTTCGTGACGAATTCGGATAGTATTATGCCGTTAATAAGTACTCAATCATTGTTTCTTACGATCATAAATGTTACAAGAGATGTTTGATAGAAAAAACATGAAGATGAGAAATATGACAAAAACGGCGATAAAGAGAAAAGTATAAAACATATAACCATTATGCTTAAAATATTAAGGTGGTTAAAGGGTCATTACACTTTGGTTAAAATAAGTGATTGTAAAATTATAAACATATGGTTGGTTTGTATCATGTCAAATAAATGATGACAACATTAGTTAGTAAATTTCATCATTTATACCATTTCTTTTATTAGTTGTATTTTTCATGTAGGGATTGTTTTATTAGTTACGTTAATTGTAGGTGTTTAAGACACAATTTCATAATAAGTATATGTAAACTTAATATTTAAAACTTTCACTTTGAGAAGGTGTCAAAATTTTATAATAAGGATTTCAGCCGGCGTGTTGCTGCGGAGTATCTGTATACGACACTGGTTATCATTTTTTTTTATAACAAATGAATTGCACGCAGTGTAGAAGTTATTTATTCTTGACTTGAGATCGACTTTTTTCAATGAGCAGACACCAATATTAAATTCCGTCCGATTTTAAAAACAATAATTACTTGTGAAACGTTTTTGGCTGGTAAAATGAATCCAATTTCAGCTATTATCTAATCCATTACTATGTTCTCATACGCATGAATACCCCCGTTAGCCGGCTTTTGTAGCAAATTCTATTTGTTCTTCACTGCTTTGGGATATATATAAAGGTAGGCAATTAGTCAATAAATAAAGGTTGAGTAAACATACACATGACACTTATGACAAAGCATAAACAAACATAAACACATTTCCAAAAATTCACTAATAGCGTACAAACAAAAAACCGAAATACCTTACATTAAATAAAAACAAATAAACAAAAAAATAAGAAACGAAATACCATACTTTAACAAATCATATGTCAATGAAACCTCAACATCGATTCCTGAAACACCGAAACTCTAAACACTCACCACTCCTTTAACCTTATCCATATCTAGAGCATCGGTCGGTTAACCATGAAGGGAAGAATCCTACACTTTATATTATTATGGAATACATCGATAATAAATTGCACAGTATGAAGATACATTCAGTTTGCTCTTATGCCTTAAAGACGAAGGGCTATCTTGACCAGTTAGACTGTCTAAGTAGAGAGAATCACACACCTAAACAACCTACCATTTCGAACAACCAAAAAAAGAGAAACCTAAAACATCATTACAATTATTAACATATATACATGTATTATTTATATATAAATATGATGCTGTCAAATATTTAATTATATAAATATGTATCTACGCTCGGTTTTCCCATACTACAATCATACTTTAACTTCATGTTACCTTTGTGTTTCACGTTACATAATCAGTACATTGATTTCTTCCATCATCCTCACTCCAAAACTAGCAAGTCTAACAGACATTTCATTTCTTAGATAGCCTAAATACAAAAGAGAATAATTTATTAACAATCGGACCAACAATATTTATGTAAGGGGTCAGACACTGTAACAGGAATTGGTAATTAAAAATATGACCACTGAGAATAAAACTTTGTACTTGTGTTGCTGCTAATTTATGTCGTGAAAATCGTTGTGTGTTCCATACACAGAATTCCTAGAATGACATCAATGGCAAGCTGAAAACATGAATACATATACAAGAACATATCCACAATGAGCTGATAATGTAAAGTATTACCGATATAAACAAAACCTATACATGTGATGTCGTGAATCTATGTGGCGGAAACCTTTGCATGCGCCGTACACAGAATCCCCAAAATAACAACATCAATGGCAAGCCGAAAATGTGAATTCAGATATAAGAACATATCCCTAATGAGTTTCGGGACTCTAAAGACAACCGAAAAGTTTTGGAACTCTAAAGAAATAAAAAAATATATATATAATAAGACATTTCTACTTTGCCACAACCAAATAAAATACACCTTATAGCCCTTATAATCATACACAACTCATATCATCGCTAAATAGTTGCGCCTTTCCCAAAGCCACAACATACGAGTGACATTAATATAAAGAAATACAAATAAATATCCACATGAGGTGCTATAAATTATAGCATATAGGTCCTATAAGGTGTATCTTATTTGGTGTACAATTGCAAAGCAAACAAAAACGTCCAACGCAGTTAACTCCAAATTGAACGAAGTCATGGACCATAAATACATAAGTAAAAAACTCTTACCACAATCAGAAAGCTACAAATTATTACCTACATCCTAAACAATATGGAAAGTCAATAGAAGTAGTAAACCTCCCAAAAACCCAACATTCAAAAGATGAGGGCTGAGGGGATTAAAATAAGAAGTTAATGGATGTCGTTGGTTTTCTTAATAGGCTTTCCAGTTGCTAAGTCAAGTCATATGCGATAGTAGATTGAAAAAAAATACAACACATATCCACCAAACCACTAATAGCATACAAACCAATTAACACAGAGAACCACAAACAAAACAAACATGCTACACCCACAATACAAGTAAGATTCTAGGCCAATATCCATACATGCATGTACTTTAATCGGAACTTAGTCCCTTTCCATGTATAAATAATTCAATCATGGATTTTACACATTTTGATATTTGTATCGACATATTATGCCAGTCTCACTCGGTAAATAGAAGACCTTTAATTTTATAAATTTTTTTTATGTGACAGAAAACATTATACCTCCTCTACATCAAGGGTGATGTGCTTCCCGTGTGCAAGTTTTAAAAATTTATAAACATGAGTTAACCGTCTAATACTATAAACACATACGAGCAAGTATACTCGTTCGCGATAGCAAAGGCGGGTAAGTCGAGATCGTCCCAAGGGATTTTGTGTTCGAAATTGTTTTCTTAAAAGATTTAAAACAAGAAAGCTTTGTCAAGGCTTCCTCAAAAGTGATGTTATAGTGAAATTCAACAATAAGAAATATATATACTTGTGTGTAGTCTATAGGCAATCATAAGTAATATTCATGAAGGCTTGGTGTAAACTCTTGATGTGATGCACAAATCATAAGCAAATGATTTCCAACCATGGTTTATGTTTGTAAAAATCATTCTAAGAACAAAAACATATAGGTAATCCTTTCGGTCCTTATCCTAATGATTATCCTTTAGAAAATCCATTTGTTTGTAAAATGTTCTTATTAAACTCGTTCTTACGAATCTTTCGACCTTTCGTGATGAAAATATTTCTAGTATTGTTTTAATAAGTAAACATGGTGGTTGTCAATCACCATATCCCCATACTAGTTTGTCACTCAACCTTTTGGAATAAAACACAAGAGAAATCCTTTCGGTCCTTTTTCTTAAAACATGTTTTACCGACAAATCAAAACAAGACTAGTATTTTTCCAACAAATCATTTAAACAAGATCATATATACATGCATCACATAGGAGAACACTAGTATGATTTCCTACATCCCAACACACAAGTATATCCAAAACTACTCCATGATAATAATAACAAAACACAAGAAATAACAAAATAATTCCAATAACTCAAGAGAATAGAAATCCATAACAAAGTTCATAGAATACCTAAATGTTTGCGATTACAAGAACTAGAATTCGTGGCTTATAACAACCACACGCCTCCAATCACCTAGCTTAACCGTATAACTCCAAATAACCAAAACAATGGATGAGAATTGCTCTCTCCAACCTCACGGACGTTTACGTTGAATACTAAACTTTTGGGATGAATAAAATGGTTGGTAATCGTTTTGGTGTAAACTATTACACTTTGGGTTGTGTCACACCTAGTAAACTAAGACTAGGTTCAATATATAGCCAAAGAAACTTGTCTAACTGGCCAAAAACGTTCCCAACAAGTTAATATCAAGAAATGATCGACCTCCAATGATTATGGGGAGTTAAGGCAACATTAAATGCAACTTTGTGTAACTGCAGTCCATGCAACCGGATCGGTTGCCATTTTGACCATTATCCAACCGGATCCGGTTACGGGTCACGACCGAATGGTGGGTGTTGCTTTCTTAACTTTCATTGACTTTCTTGATTCGTGCCTCACTCTTTGCTCTCGTTGATGATTTCCAAGGCAAAACTTGATCTTTCCTTGCTGTAGATACTTAGAAATCATTGCGCTTCCTAATCATTGAGTCCAAAAGCTTCCTTGCTCGACTTCCTTCCTTGGGAATCTTTCAAATGTGAATAAAAACTTCATTTCTTCATCATTTGTGATACCTAGCTACATATACATACACAATAAGCATCTTATGCACTTTTGCAACAGTTATGAGTAAATATAGCCGATTATCATGCACAAAACCAACAATAACGCTACTAAAAACATGTTCATTTTAGGCGTTATCAAATTCCCCCACACTTAAGTTCTACTCGCCCTCGAGTAGGTCTAACATTTGCAAAAATCGAATTCAATGGTCTTGACACCGTGGTTCCGAGAATTTTTAACAATCATCCCAAAAGAGATAATCATTAATTTGTTTTTAATATGTGAAAAACTTTAGAAATGAACCAAACACTTTAGATAACATAACTAGGACACCTCACGAATGATTTAAAGAATTCACTCAACACTCATATATTGGTGGGTATATGTAAATCACTCAATGCCTAGTCATGATCAATGCTTTTTACCATAAGCTTGTACAAGTATCAAAACAAAGAAAATAAATTCATCAAAGAGGGCTTTTATTCGGGTTATATCGTTAAGGCTACGGGTTTATAAAAGGTATGGATAAGGCATGGGATGGTTTATGAAATTGGTGTTAAAAGAAAAATAAAAGTCAAGTCTAAACCTCCATGTTGCTAGCCATCATACAAACCACAATCCCGAAAATGATTATTTCTCCTCTTCACATATCGATCTCCACAAATATGTATAACTCAATTTAGCTCATTGGCTAATCAATATTCTTCATATAGCTCATTGACTATAACCATTTTTTTTTCAATTCCCCCACACTTAGTGTAAGCATACACCACAAAAAATACAAATGAGAAAGACGTCTCCTTCATCTTTGTTGGAGAATGGTACACACTATAGACAAAGTGTAGCTTCTTCATAATCATCAAAAACAATCCAACATTCCAAACAACTAGCAACAAACCAATAGACATGACAAGGGTTGGCTAAGGTTTAAAATGTAAAATCTTTTTGTATTTTTCTGGATTTAACAAATGAAAAGATTGGCTCAAAGGGTGTAACTAAGGGTATCTAGTGCTAAAAATGAGCACTAACAAATGGGTCCATATAAGGGTGGTTAACTAACCAATGTGGTTAGCTAATATATCATTAGATGTAAAATGAAAGGCCATTTGGGTTAAATCCTACGATGCCTCTTATCACTTGAACATATTTTTATCACTCGAGAGTGATTTTAACCGTAATGCATAACTAGTACAAGTTCTAGAATCGACATAATCACCGGCACACTCATAGCAAATATAAAACAAAAGATGTGTTTTATACAAAAAGAAACCTCACAATTAAGTGGAAAAAGGCTATAATGCGCGCTAGAAAATACTATCGAATCCAAAATGAATTACTTCCGTAATTTGGTTCAAATCCAAAAAATTTCAAAAACCTCATTTGTTGGATCGATATACTTTAATCAAACTAACTTAAACTAGCTTGTTAAGGTTTAATAATGTAAAACCCTAAAATCGTAAACGCGTTAAAAGACTATTATACCCTCGAGTAATAATCCGTAAAATGAAGCAAAACCGATAACTTCGCTAACTATTAAACGACAAATGATTTTCGTTGGAACTTTGAACATAAAATTTTCGCTAATTACTTAACGATATGGTTTACATGGAACTTTGGATAATAAAAACTTACTTTAACTTACAAATAAAAATATGTAACACATCAAATGTTGCTTGGACTAATTAATATACATGTTGATAAATTAAACAAAAGGTGTAACAATACTATTATGGTAACTAGATAGAAGGCATGATTTGGTCTCCTAAAATTCCTCTTTGTTCAGCCTATTCCCCACGCCAAATCCCTGGAATTAAGGCCTCATTCAACTCTCAATCACATTTAAAAGTTCCATATTATCTCTCAAATAAACCCTAGCCTCCCAAATTGAAAGTCACGGCAAAAATTATTCTTCCACCTCCATTTACGTCGACAAAAGCAAGGTCCAGGAAGGGTGTACTGAAGTTCGTGTAAATTTGGAAACGTGGGTCTTGGTTCAAGATCGTTTGGCCTTGTTATTTGGTTTGCTATCGTGACATCTAGGGCTCATGGAGGCTTGGTGGTTGGTTTCGGTCTTGTTTTCTTACCCTTCTATCACGCTACCGTGTAACAACATGGTCTCGTCATTATTTTGGATTCTAAATTCGGTCATGGCCTTATGTCACCATATGCATGCCTTATGCTCATTAACTCATGTTATAAATAAGTGTTAAACCTAGGTCATGAATACCTAATGTTGACTACATAAAATCATGAGAAACTCATTACATGTTACTTTTATATCTTGGTTATGCTTCGGTTACGGTGGTAGGTGTGGGACTTAATCGCCACTTTTGAAACCTATGAACATGCTACTTAAATGGTTAAAAACTAAGCTAAGAATAACCTATTATTATGCTACATGAAATCATAAACAAACCCATATATATGTCGATCTAAGTGCCTTAAAACTGGTCGTTGAATCTGTTTGGAAAAGACCCCTCGACATACTTATTTTTTGATAATATCATGCTTAAATCTTGTGTATATGATAAGTAATGATGTGTCTAGTAAAACCAAAGTTTAGAGTGTGTTTTAATGCTTTTAAGGGGCGTACAAGAAACCTGTTTTTGGAGTAAAGAACTTGATGAAAATTTGATAAACAACAGAAGTACGATCATGCGTATCTGTTGATGTCGAGTCATTAGCATGCGTTACTGGTTGAGTCGGGACAAAGGATTGATGTGTGCATAATCGTTAGTGCATGCATGGTCTAGTTATTGCATGTTTCTTTTTATGTAAACTATTCTAGTAATTTTTAAAAGGAAAATGGGCATGGTCTTGAGGGTAACTTTGAGGGCGATCGCGGGAAAATTGGTTGGGTTATTCGGTGTTTTGAAAGCATGTTGGGATGGTTGAGTCGGGGGTGAGTCATAATGTATGTTCGATAAGTCGTAGTTGTGAGTTTTGTGAGCCGCGATCGATCATGAAAATGTGTGTTTAAAATTGTTTATAATTGGTCTTGTGGAGGGGTATGTTAAAGGGCCATCGCGGGATTCAAACGTTAGTCGGTTGGTGTTTTGAACGTGCATCGGGGGAGAGAGTCGGGGGTTAGTAGTACTACATGGTTACTTGGTCGTAAATGTTAATCATATGGTCCACGAGCGAGCTTAAATATGATCGATCGTAATGTTAAAACATGATTCTTGCTATTTATCTTAAACGTGCATGGAATTTTAATAACATAATACTTTAAGTTAATTACAATATAAACCTTCTACTTTGAGATAATTACCATGTAAAACCTACACTTTGAAGTATGATTATATAAAGCCCTCAAATAGATTAATTATCATATTAAACCTTTAAGTCTACCATTTATCTTTTGTAACCCCTAAATTTGGCTAATTAATGATTATTACCCTAAACTATTTTAATTCGGCCTATTACTAAAAATGAGAATACGCTTAATGAATAAATCCGTTATGACTTAAATGAGCTAATAAGTATTATACGAACCGTAATTCGTGTAGATTCATTGAAGGAGACGTGAAGTTGTGTCTTCGTGTTCATTCATTCGTTTGCTTTCTTTTCATTTGGCGATAAGGTACAGATATTCTATCCCTTTTCAGTAGGGGTTTCTCATGACTTTCTGATCTTTCAACTTTGTTTCGCTTATGATATTCCATTGCTATTGACCCACTGTTACTGAACCTCTAATATTGGATTATTGCTATGAACCTCTGAATTAAACTATTGATATTGAACTTTGCTTATGATGACTCACCTATTGTATATTGTGGACCTTTTACCTTGACCTGTCAGTTTGAGACCCGAGCCATTAACTAGGCATGGGGGTTCCATGTCCGTGTCATTGATGCACCAATGGCATGACTCTAGTGTGTACGAGTGATGTTACACACCGTCCCTTTGTGTTATCTGATTATGAGCTCGATATATATTGTATGGCCACTATGTGTCTCAGGGGCGTATGGATGCATCCTAGATTTGTTCTCATTATCGATATGTTATGATTTGTCGGTGAATGATGTCGTGTGTAATACGCTGCGTCTTCACAATCTGGGGCCGATCACTCCATATACATTATATCCGCTATGGTTACTATTGGTTACTACAGGCTACTATGGATATATGATTTGATTTGATTTGTTTTGTTGGCTCATGGTGGATAATCGACCCTTTTCCTATGTTTCATTTACCTACTCGTTCCTTTGATATACCAGTTTATTGGTGACTTTCCTTACCTTGTTCTCGATTCGGTTTATTATTATTGTATCGTTATATCATTTCTTGGGCTTTTAAGCTCGGCAAGATTTCTTTTCTCGGCGGTACATAAGCTAGGAGCTGGGATTGTTTGGGGTGGAGAGATGAGCTAATATAGAGACCATGTTTAGTCATCTTAAACTTCATTTGATTTTGTTATTATATTTTCATTTCGGAGTTTTCCTTTTGTATTTATGTATTGATAAGTCTTGTTGACTTAAATTCTTTTGATGTTTTAATTAAGACTTCCGATGTTTGATTTATGTTCGTTATGTATGTCCTGATATGACACCATACTGTGATACTTCTACCCTTGTCGGGTTGGGGTGTTACAAATAACCTCGGATAAATCCTAAGTTATTAACAAAGAAACACTGAGCAATCTTTATTAAGTACGCGGAATTTACTTAACAAAGCTAAGAAGAATAACTTTTATTATAAACTCTAAATCGCTTATTATACATATACTCTAAACAACTCTAAGATTATCGAACTTCTCTAAAACACTAAATAACTTGTGAATTAAAACTCTAAAACTCATAAACTCGTACATCTAATGCCAATCTAGGAGTCCTTTTATAGGCTCAAGGATATCCTAGTCGGTTTACAATTTGTATTCTTGTCGACAAGTAATCTAAACATAGAATATTCTAGAGTTACAATACTTTCCATAAACGAATATAACAGTTCTTTTGTTCTTGCAAGATTTTGACTTCATAGTGCAAGATTTTGACTTTGTCTTTAGCAAGATTTTGACTCTTTGACTCTTTCCAAGATTTGCACTTACAAGATTTTCATATCTTCAAGATTTCATATCTTCAAGACTTTCATATCCCAACAATCCTCCCCTAACTTGAATTCTACTTGCTTGACTTCAAGTTCCTTTTGAATATATCTTTAACAACTTCATCTTTAAGATGATTGTTTCTTTGTCTTTGGATTGTATCTCAGAGTGTCGTGCTTGTCAAAGTATCTCTAGAATTGTTCTTTCACAAAGACAGATCAAGCAACTCCATCTTTTCAAAGAACACAAGAACATATGACAATTTGTACATTAATTCGATTAAAGTTGCATACTATTCTCATCACTTCCGGTGTGTTAACTCCTGTGAGAGGTGAATCATTGAAAACTTAATGGATTTAGATCTCTTTACCAAAGTCATTATCTCCGGAGTAGCCAAATGTTTTGGTGTGTAAGACCATGGTACATTGATAACCATATAATTTTAGCAAATCATCATCTATCAATGATTTGTTTTGTCTTTACCAAAAGTCGTACCCTTCCGGACTAGTTAGTTCTTCTATCTAATGGTGAACTAATTACCAATAATGGTTTTTCCATGCCTTTACCACAAGCCATTTTCTTGTGGGCTAGCCAACTCTTCACATTAACTGATATGGTGAGTTGAATACCATCCAACTTATTAGCAAGTTGTCAACTAAAAACGGATTTGAAATATCTTTACCAGAGCCGTTTGCTCATGGATTAGTCAATCCTTTTGTAACCATGGTGGATTGATGACCTATTATTACCATCTCAAAATCCATTTATTTTTACTTAACCTTTGTTTCAAAAATTTGTTACTTAGCAAAAGGTTTCATTCAAAAATCACTTAACTGGTTTAAAAGCGCAAGCAAGATTTTGATTAAAGTCTTGTTTAATCAATGATACTTTGAATATAATATCGATTTATCAAAAATAATTTATTCAAATAAGTCTCATACCGCTTTTCATCATCTTCAAGAATGGTAGTCCGGTTGATAAACAAGTTAATAACCATGCAAGCGGTTTCATTATCCTCTTCTACTTCCATTCCATGCTCTAGCATTCTTCTCATGAGCTCAACTGTGAGAGGTATCTTCTTTCTGCAAATATGTGTATCATTGTTCCATTTTCCACTCTAAAACATGAACTCAAGACTCTTCAAAGAATCTCCAAGAAACAATTTCCCAACTTTCTTGATTCTTCCAAATATCATCAAGCTCTCCTCTTCGCCTTCCCATACAGCTATGAGATCACCATGTAAAACTAAACCAATCCTTCTAATGGATTATGTTCAAAGTAAGCTTTCACCACATAATATAAATAGAATAGATCTACTCTATCTATAATGTGCAGTAAATCCCATAGCCTATTGAAAACTTTGAAGCTTTCATCTTCTTTATGAAAAATCATATAATCTCCATATTTGGATTTCACAACTTCAAAAGCACTAATCTTTGATCTGTTTATCTTCATGTCATCATCTTCTTTTGAGTATTCAAAATCTACCACTCTGAGATAATTCCTTAATTCATCACTAGTCTCGGATCTTAATTCAACTTTTCTTTCTTTGAAAACCGAACATCAGAATTTCCGCTTTTCCTTTTCTTTTCAAACTCTTCTTTCTCTCTCTTCATCCAAGTAGCTTCTTCTAAAATCTTTGATGTCTCGCAACATTCTTCTTATAAGCTTCCTAGCAAAGATCATACAATCTTTTCATCTCAAAGTAATTAAACTTCGCAATCCTTTATACCCTTGACCTTTAAGATAAGCCATCATAGCATTTACCTTTAGCTTTATTAAGTCTTCTTGGCATAAATCTAACGAGAACAGTGATCAGTAATGGTTCAAAGAGTTTTCAAGATTCAATTCCTCATGCAACTTCTTAGTCGCTTCTACTCTTAGCTTCTCGAGCTTCCCGAGCTTCTATCTTTAACATTTAACTCTTCTTGAATCTTTCTAGTCGCTTGTTCATTCAAAGCATCTTGAGCGACTCTTAAGCGTACTAAAGTTGGTTTCTTCTTCTTAACTTCTATCAAAACACCCTTTCCTTTATCCTTAGGATCAATTGCAGTTGAGAAGTTCTTTGTTGTTCTTCTTCTTGGACTTCTCAAATAGTAACACCACCTCTTGGTTGTGATAAATCTCCAAAATTGTAACAATGAATTCATCATCACTTGCGAATGAATAGGTTTTAGAATAGCCTCCTCCTCTTCTTGTATAAGCTGTTGTAGAAGGACCGACTTCTCTTCAAAATCTAATACTCTTGAGTTATTACCTCTTGTCCGAAAGTACTTTGAAAACCAAGATTTTGTTGTTCAAGACCTTGATCATCGCCAGATTTTGAACTTGAACTTGCTCCTCAAGATCTTGAATGATCTTTTCTTCGACTTTTAGAACTTTCGGGTTCATTCTCTTTAACCATATCTTCTTTCAAGTTCTGCTCTTCTAAATTCCTCCCAAGTTGATGTAAGATGGTTTATGAACCTTTGGTGTTTACTTGTCTTGACCGCTTTTGTGCTTTCTTCTTTGATTTGACCCGACATCTAAATTCCTTAATCAAAGGCCGGATAAAAGTTTTAGCCTTCTAAATTTTAACTTCAATTTCTTTATCCGTTTGGCTTGAACCTGAGTAGTCTTTTGCAACTTAACTATCTCCCTTGTCAAAGCATAATTATCCCAAGATAAACCTTCACGAGGTATAGTATGTGGATCATCACCTTGAATTTGGGAATGTTCTTCTGATTGAGAAACAGGAACAGATCGTTGTGGAGATGGAGAAGGTGATCTTACAACTTCTTCTTGAACCTTAGGGCTTGGGGAAACAATACCTCGTGGAGATGCAATACCTTCGAGAAGCGATTTGCAAATGCAAGACTTTCAGATGCAACTGCGGTGCGGTGCGGTTCAGATGCGATACTTTCACTTGTCAGATCATCTTCAACATCGACTCTAATAACTGAACAACTTCCATCATAGAAGTAGTTAATGGTGTATCTGGACCTCTGAATAAATCACTTCTTCTTGCCATAAAAGTAAAAATCTTGGATTGTTGAACAATAACAAGCAATAAGTCCGTAGGCTTAGGTACATCAGCAAGTTGTTTATTCAGAAAAACTTGTACAAACCTGGGATACATTAACCATTTTGATCCATGATTGATGTGAGAAAGCATGCCATCAAGAATTAGCCTTGAAAAATTAAAAACACGATCTGTAGCCAATCCCACCATAGCAGATGCGATATTAGACCCAAACTGCTCCCAAGAAGTACTTTTAGCACTAATACAATGTAACAACACATGTATTAAAAACTTCCATTGAGGACAAAATAATTGTTTCCGAAAAGTTTGTTCTGTTAAACACCCTTCATAACCAAGATGTCCAAAAGTTTCCCAAATCAACTCCTTATTAAAACGAATAGCCCCATCATCATCATTAAACATCAAATCTTCTCTAATGGAGGCTTCAGAATCTTCACAGCTTCTTCCAACAACTGTAGCCCTAATATAAAATTCTTCATTCTCTATATTATCCTTGCAGAGCCCAAAATTCTTGAATCCAAGGTTCAATAATATCCGCTCCACTAAAAGAGCATAACCGATGGGTGACCCAGAAGATAATCAATAATATCATGAAACGCCTCATTATCTTCGGGCCTTGTCTAAATTGGCCACCATATTGTGCTTTGAAACAAGAGGGTCGATTCGCCATTGGTGAGTATGTAAGCACAATAAGAATTTGAATCGAATAAGAATGAGAGAAATATGGAAATGATGCTAAGGTATGAATATAAGAGGAAAATCGAAAGTAGTTATTTATAGGTGAGATTTGAAAATCATCGCCCAAAATAAAATTACCGATTAGCATTAATTACCCTCAATATAACCTTTGGAACAAGACTTTAATAAGACAAACAAGATTTTCCACGATGCAAGACTTTCCAAGCAAGACTTTCAAGAAAAACAAGATTTGCCAAATTCTTCGTATAAACTAAGTATACACAAATATCCTCCCCTCAAACAATGCATAGGACTATATTAACATCGAATAGTCCTCCCTTAAATGTAGCTCAAGATCTAATATTCTCAAAACACCATCAAAGCCTTATGCGAGTAAGAAACTCCTTGTTTTGATTGTTCCTTTTCCAAGAATCTTTCCTCCATTGGGATCATTCCCAAATGCAACTCTTCCTCCACTAATATTTCTAAAATCGACAGATTTCTTTGTCTCCGTCATACTTCCAGAGCAACCACTATCCACAATTAGATGATATTTAAGCTCCTCTTCGGGTTGCCCCGCACACAAAGAAAAGAGTTAGTGATTTTTAGGAACCCAAGCCATTCTCGACTTGTGTTCCCGCAGGAGTTACAAACTCAAATTCTTTGAGTATGTAATTCCCACTATCTTTCAAATGATGATCCGTAATTATCTTTTGATCTTTAGCATGTGATTTTCAAAACTTTCGATTTTTCAACATAAATTTCTTTTACAAGATTATTAGCTTTTTCTTGTGTCACAAAACATCGATTCACTTTTGTTGAAAGTATTGTGTCCTCTTAGCAAGACTTTCTCTCTTAACCCATTCTGTTTAACACGTGGTTCCTGTGATCTAGATCCCCATGCGGATTGTAATACCTTCTAGGTTGATATTAAGATCTCCTAGGATTCCTATTCCAAGTAGTGTGATCGACCTTGCTTTGATCGAGCAAGACTTTGGAAAGCACTTGTGAGATACCAAGGTTTTGAAAAGGTCTTCTACGATGTGGGTATCTATGATCCGATGTGAAGTTTCGTGATTAACCCTATTTGAATTATTCCAAACTGGTTTGTTCTCTCTAGGTTTCGTTAATGATCCTATCTTTGAAAATTTCCTAAGGTATTCAATGATGTTCACAATCCTTGATTAAATGATTAGGACTAAAACACACAAAACACGCTTTTCACCCATACTCCCAATATGACTTCTTCTATGTCTATGACCAAAACTATTGTGCCTTCTAGGTGAATGATTAAACCTGCTTTTGACCAAAGTTATCCCAAAAGGTTTAGCAAGATCTGCTTTGAAAAGATTTTGCGAGAAGGTATCGCTTGTAGAGCAAGACTTTGAGTTGAAGGTACCGCTTGATTTTGAACATTATTTTCAATAGCTTCTTTGGGTTTTTCGCACCTAGATTGAGCAACAAGCTTCTTCCTAAACTCTAGACTGCCTACTCCAAATCGAGAAACATCAGCCTTATGGGTTGATGACTAATGGGATGTGGGACAACATTATATCCCTTGTCTTTCTTATACTCGGAGGTGGTTCACTTATTGAGCCCTCATTACTAGATGTATCAACATAGTTAATGAGTTCATCATCACTAGTGGTTATGTCCTCAAAATCACCTACATCCCGATCACTAGGTTGGTTTTCTTCTATATTATCAAAGTTCATACCAAAACCTAATCCAGCCTCTAATGTATGCTCTTCTTTGTTTTTCAACATAAGTAACATGGGATGACGATTCATTCCAGTGAGAAACTTTTCTAACAAATCATCTCTTTCCTTAGTTAATTTCTCAATTTCAAGAATTTTACGCTTTAGTTTCCATTCACTAAGTTTTAACGGTAATCCCGTTGTTCATACTTTTCACCAAGCCATTTCATTATTTTCATGTGTTATAATTTTAGCTTCCATAGACTCTAAAGTAATTTGATAACCACCACTTCGGATCTAGCCTTAACACAATTATCTCTTTCAATCACATAATCATAAGTAGTTTTGATAAAAATCATAACAGTTGGAGCATACCTCGTAGATAGGAGACGAGTTGGTGAAGTAGCCACCATTGCAAGAAGAACAGATCATCTTCACTTTCTTTGCTCCAATCAAATCCTCCAAAGCCATCATCGATTCCGTAGCGATGTTCGGGTTCTTCATCAAAAGCGATGCTCGGTCAATGCTTACCATTGAAATACCCAAGTTGTTTTTAATATATCCCAATAATGTATGAAAACAACTAGACAATCAAGGTGAATTCCTTCTAATTAGTTGCATCCAAAAGTTATCTAAAAAATAAAATAAAAATCGTATCATTTTCCTATTTTCTTCCTCCCCATACTTAAGTTTTGCATTGTCCTCAATGTAATAAAATGAACTTCAAAGTAAAGAAAATGGGAAAAAGAAATAGTCAAAAGATACCACGGGATAGAATATGCAATACGCATATTGGGTCATAGGAAAGCATGTGAGTTATCCAACTCCAAATATTTGACCATCAATAAGCATCCGACACATCCATCCTGCAAACAAAACTGCAATACACAATACACAAACAAAACAAAACAATCCAAATGCTACTAAAAACAAAATAAAATAAAGTATGATAATCATCCTAGAGAAATAGTTAAGAGATAGGGATAATATTGTTTAACACATGATAACCATTGTTTTTGAAACCATAAATCAAGAATGATCCACGATCACTCATCGTCCTCGCTCATCTCGTTACCTTCTTCATCATCATACTCATCATCATCATCGCTCTCGGTTACATAGTTCTCATCCGCTATCTCCGAACGAACTCTCCTCTTCTTCTTCTTTCCTCCAACTCCTGATGATGATCCTCCAACTTCATAGCTTGCTCCACCAACTTCGGGTAATCGACCATATACGGGCATTGGATCAGGAAATGGTGCGTATCCAGGATATGGATATGGATAGGGTCCAGGATAAGAAGTGTAGGGGAAAGGATATGGTGGAACATTGGGTGGATTGTAGGGAGGCAACTCGTAATTGGCTCCTTGAGCCATGTGTTGAAAGATAGACATTGTATAATAATTGATGTAATTGTTTCTCAACATCATCGAGTCTCTCCACACATCCCTACACTGAATTTCATCTAAATGTTGGTTCCACTCTCCCCAACCTGAATCAAAACTACTGGACGTACCCGTTTGCATGTTTCCCATCGGTATATTTCCTTGCTGCTGTGGTGGTTGTTGTTGTTGTTGTTGTTGCGGTTCAATCCATACTCCCAAAGTTTTCAATTTCCTATTCAAAGCATTTCCAAAACCAATTGCGCTCCACATCTCACTAAACTTTGGCTCTCCACACTTAGCCAACTCACTACTATTGAAATACCCAAGATTTCTTGCCAACCTCATCACAAAATGTCCTCCACAAATGTTGCTATTATTTTTGATTCCGGGGCTCTCCTAGACAAATACTCGGCTATCTGCCAAACCGCATTACCGTCCTTAGATTCTTCCAATAACATCATAACCCATAAGTCCGGTTTCGACATTTGTCCTGCTTCATACCTATTAAACGCCCGGTCACTATCAACTTGTGAAGTATCCTCATTAACGGATTACGATGGTTGCGGATTCCTCCTTGCACAAGAAGGATCTCCCACTTGATTCCAATAAGTGGGCACACTAGGGTAGTCTTTTCAAACCTCAAAGCCTCGAAAAGTGAGCTTGAAATAATCGATGCTTAACCTCATGTGGTTCATACAAGCCAAGAGCAACAGCGAAATCCGGCAAAGTGTAAGCATGATCCCGTCCACAAAGCCTAAACCAAACACAAACTTCTTCCATCAAGTTCCAAACATTCACCTTTCTCTCAAAATACATGGTTGAAAAGAACTTCATACACCATTCTCGATAGACCTCTTCGTTAAAGCTAAATGCTCTTTCCCATGACAAATCATCGATAGACCTCTTCGTTAAAGCTAAATGCTCTTCGTTAAAGCTAAATGCTCTTTCCCATGACAAATCATCGTCCCGAGCTTGAACTACCTACAAGAATTCTCTGTAGAAATCATAAATATAAGTCAATATAAGAGTGTTAGAACAAACGGGAAGGTCCATGGAAGCCTCTAAGGTCCACTTCAAAATTTCAAAAAAAATCCAATACAGAACCTGGAACCGGATTCGGTTGCAGGGTAACCGAATCGGTTACACCTAATGACCAAATCCAACCCATCGGTTACTCATTCTGCATAAGGCTTTTGCCTTCTAATCCATCACCCACTCGATTTTTCTAAATCCAATCCACTCCTAGACTGCATTCTAACATCATCAATGATTTTTACATCCTCAAATTACTCTAAATTCGCTTTCCAAACCTCAAATCATCACACATTCATCAACTTAGAACTCAACAAATAAGACCTCAATTCTTTAATCAATTGTTCTAATCAACAATGTGGCATCTATTACCCATTAAAAACGCATCATCTACCACTAGGAATCACCAATTGCATTTTAACTTGATTCAATGGCATAACCTAATTAAAATCAAAAAATTCAATCATCTAATACTCATTCCATGTTGAAAAATCACTATAATTCTTTTTGCAATGCATTCCTATATCAATTACCCACTTAATCCTAAAATATTACAACTTAATTCGAATTATATCAAAAACCCCCAAATTAGTGACCTAATTTGCAATTCGAATCAAATGCTCTAATTAAACCTCAATTGAGTTAATTGAATGCAGATGCTTACTTGTTTGGGTGCCATGATGATCTTCCACAACTTAAACAACCTTCAATTAGCTAATATTGGTCGAATTTTGTGTTAGGAATTAGAAAATTCCATAGTAAAGAGTCGGTCACCCCAAATATTATCTAGCATAAGTTAGCTCATAGACATATCGTTAGTTACGTTATTTATCATGTTTATTAGTTAGTTATTAGTTTAGTTTAGCGTAGTGTAACACCGTGGAGGAAGGACGGGTCTTTACCCACTGTATGCCTGATCCACAGGCCGATAGGAGGTCGGGTAAGTTGTAAGTATAAATACCCCTTCCATCCATGGAAGGGGTGGTGCTTTTCATTTAATCTAATATTCCCTTTGTGTAAACCTCTAGCAAGAACACCCTCTCTCTCTCTACTAACTCTCTAACTATGGCAAACATGTATTTTGATCATCCAAGACCACCCGAATCATCAACCCAATAATATATCGATCCTACAATTGGTACCAGAGACAGGTTGTTGTGTTTTGATGATTTATTATGGCTCGAATACTTGTTTTTCACTGATTTCGTACCAATCTTTATGTCGGAAAAACATTTTTCCTACTTCCTTGTGATATCAGTTTTTAACTTGTTTTGTGTATCATGTTTGGTTAAACAAATTTGTCAAGTGGTCAAATATCTAGTTTGTCTTTTGTCCAAACTGGTGTTACTGGTCTTGTGTCCTTATCTTGTTAGTCATTTATTTGTGCAAAACTGTCAATATGGTATTTGTGGTCTAAATGGGTCCTGGTAACTCTTCATGGTCAAAACAGGTCAAAAAGAATGCTTTTTTATGTCAGTTTTCTGGGTTGGTATGAATATGGTCGGAAAAAGTCGGAAAACTCATCGGAAAAGTCATATTTCATGCTAGCGACTTGTCACTAACTGCACGGATTCAATGTATCTTTCTTAGCGACTTGTGTTTACAAGTCGTAGCGAGTCGACCTAGCGAGTTGGGTTAGCGAGTTGGGTCGTGTATGATAAGCTCTAGCGACTTGACTATTGAGTCAATTGTCGTAGCGACTTGGTTTGAAAAATTGGGTAGCGACTTGTTTCAAAATTTGGCTAGCGACTTGACTCAAAAGGGTTAGCGACTTGACTCCATATGGCGACTTGACAGAAAGGATGAAGAAGAGTGACCTTTTGACCAAACCAAATACCACATGAATCTCTCATGACCTCAGGTTGTATACCTTCATCAGTCCCACATCTTACAAGCATCAAACACTATACAAACAAGATCTCAAAGTATATCAAGGTGTTGTTGAAATTATCATTAATTCAACTCAGGTTTATTTCAAACCCCTCGACTCTCTTCATCACAGATCTACTTATAAAAAGTTTTCTAAGCATTTGAAGGAAGAGTAAGGTCTCAGTTAATCTATTCGTAGCATTCAAGATGCATCAACTCACAAATGATTCGATCTTCATTGACTTACATCCTTTTATGTACGAATCTCAAAGGAGTCAAAAACAACATGTGTTTAAAACCATTCAAGAGTTTCGACTTTTGTGTTAGTGTCAAAGAAAATGAAAAGGATCAAAATCGACTCAATACCACAAGATCTCAGTTCTCTTTGTGTCTCGTAACGAACCTTTTTCAGTTCCAAACAACATCAAAGAATCTCTTCATAGATCTAATCTCAAAAGGACTAAATGAAATGTACTATGAATCTCGATTTCAATTTTCGAGGTACTCGTATGTACATCAAGACCAATGGCCATTAACACGAAATTGATATCCATCATCGATCCTTGTTCAAGGTTCAACTTATTAATTATCTGAATCATGAAAAGAATTTAACTACGGATGTTAACTCTTTTTCATGTGTTCGAATTGATTAATCAAAACATAAGGGCTTAATTGTTAATGAATCTTACCTTCAACCATGTTGGTGTGGTCTCTCATACTCTAACCATCCCTGTGGCGAGTCTTTGGCAGTGAGAGGTGTACATTTAAATGTTGATATAGCAGATTTGAATGAATGTCTTGATCTATTGCTCTTGAAATATTCTGTGAATGGAACGTTTTTATGATAGGGGCGGATGTGTTGAGTGTATTTAGGGTAGTAGAATGTGTTATCAAGTGGAGTTATATAGTCCGAATTTTAGGGTATGCATTTGATTGGATCTGACTTAACAATGGTCCATGTGGTTGCATACTGAATATGTTGAGCCGAATGATGGTCGTGAATATGTTGGGCCGAATGATGGTCGTGAATATGTTGGGCCGAATGAGTGTTATGGAACATTTTGGTCGTGATTTTTGTGGTTGTATACCATTGTTTTTGTATGCAGTTTTGGCTCTTATGGTTAAATACTGAATCCGGATTCGTAAATGGACATTGCATCAAATATATTGGATCATGTTGTTATATGTGGGTAGTTATATTCAAATGTGATATTGGATATATCTATGGACCGGGCCTTCATTGGATATTGCTACATGTTCTTGAATTTGGATTTATGGTTTATCGTAATTTACGGGCTTGAGTAGTATATTTGATGATTTAGATTTGGTTGATGGACATGATGGACTTCTCAAATTTGGATCACAAATACGATATGACAATGAGATTTGTGAGAATGAGAGTTGATGATGAGATTTGTTGTGTTATGAGGTTTGGTACTTTGGTTTAGACATTTCTTTTTCACAAAGAATTTTATGTCACGACTTGAAGTGTTTATTGGAAAATGTTGACTACGGGGTTGTTTGGACGGTATCTCTTATTTGGAATTGAAGAGAAATTTTCCTAGCACGTTTACTTATTTCGTCTTCTTTCTTTCTACCCTTCGCGAAGATGACTTGTTTGGGCGTTTATTGAGTGTGATAAAGACTTGGCTATTTAGTTACGGCTGTGATTCTTTCTCAACCCACAACGTAACTATCACTTCGGTGTCTCACGCAATTGAGGATACATCAAGAGGTTTTGTACATTGGGTACACCGTTTCTTCTTCACAAGGATTAGTACAAGTTTAAGTAACATATCTGGGGAATTTTACTTCATGATCGAGTTTGGCATATCGGGTTTACTTCACCATATGGTCACCATAACAGTCGACAAAATTCGTGAATGGTGTGTCTACCAAAGTGATTAATGGTTGTTGATGTTGGTGAATGAACCGTTGATGAACCGCTGTATGTTCCCCTAAAACAGATATTCACCGAAACCAAAGTTGTCATAACATATTCAAGCTGACATTGTTTGCGGTTTTGTCTTGATTTTGTAAAATCCGCGAAAGAACCTATTTCTCGGTTTGAATCATAAACTTATAAAATCCGTGACAATGGAAACATCCGGTAATAGTAAAGTGCATTTCGGATCTATCTTACGGTTTATTCTTAGTCTTGTAAAATCCATGAAAGAAACTATTTCTCGGTTTAGACCATAGAATTGTAAAATCACAGAATGATGGAACCATCTTGGAGAAGAAAAATGTAATTCGGATCTTCCGATGCGGTACTCATTTACTCAAGAAGGATAAAAGGTGTGCTTCATAAATTGGATGTGTGTTGGATATTCGTCATGGCGGTTTGGTTATTACAATGTTTTACGGGGTTATGTGCTTCTAACCATGGTCGGGATGAAAACCATTATCAAAGTTCACTTCAAAAGTCAAAGGAGGCTAGTATTGAGCTTTTAACCGAAGATGTGACAACGAGTTAATTCACTATTATTTATTTGAAGTTGAAGTGAATTATCACGGTAGTGTACTTAGTATCAAGGTATCGGGATGGATGGATGAAGATTCTTCATGATCCTTGTTCAAGCTTATTTCCAAAACGAAGACTTGGAAATCTAGTTATTTTTAGAGTCTATTTTTCTGGGGAATTGGGCTCTTTTACCACAAAATAACTATCACTTTAAGGAGTTACGTTGTAGTGCTCGATGTCACATTCAATTGTGGATTTTCAAGAGGTAATGTACGTCTATTACTTGATGGTTGGTTGGTTGAAGAGTATAGAGTACTTAAGAGATTCAATGGAGCATGAATTCTCAGACTTTGCTCTTTGTTACATATGTGCAAGTTTAAGTCACGAGTTGGGTTAGTTTACTTGGTCAAATTCATCATATTAGGTTTTCTCATCACCGTCACGACAAAAGCCTCTTGAATGATAATGGGGATGATTACATGTTTTGCCTAAAGAGTCGAAAAGAGAGATTATGACGTATGAACACTTGCCATGCCTCGTACTCTAAAGAAAAGAAATGTACGCGTTTGGTCGCATTATCTTCCAAGAAGAGAAATCTTCTTATGACGTATGAACACAACAGTTCATGCCTCGTACTCTAAAGAAAAGAAAAGTGTGCGTGTCGATGCGCTTTATCTTCAAAAGAAGAGAAATCTTCTTATGACGTATGAACACAGCAGATTCATGCCTCGTTCGCTAAAGAAAGAAAGGTGTGCGTGTCAATGCACTTTATCTTAAGAAGAGAAATCTTCTTATTATGACCATTCTCATCAACATGCTTCATACTTTTTCCATGCGCTTGGTCATCAAGTGAACAGACTCATGATTGTTTTCGATTCCACTTTCTCAACTATAATGACGATGGTGACATCTGTGCTAATTTTATGGGAAGAAGTGTGAATAGACTACATTTGGATGTTGTTCACTTGTTTAATCAAGAATGGCATCTTCGTATGCAATTCTTGAGGGGAGAAAAAGTGTGATATTTCGCATGGTTGATTGACTTATGAGAATATATGGTCATCGACTCTAACTCATGTAAGAACCGAGCTTCTTCTTATCGGATCATCTTTACATGGAGTTTCTTCTAAGAGCCGTTGGTTGACATCTTCACTGGATTGATGAGTTTATCGACAAAGTGCTTCCAGTTAATGCTTCACGTATACATCAACATGATGATTCCGAACAATATCTCATTCTTGTTTGATGTGATTGGTAGTTTGGTGTTACCATCTTATGTGTTCGTTCTGCCTGATTGCTAATTTCCTTGATGAACATCTTTACATTCTTGTTTGATTGGGAGAGATCTTAGTTAAGGGGACTTGCAAGATGTAAGTTAATTGGGATGCTTTTGGTGATGTTCTTAATTTTTAGTGAGTTGAAGATGTTAACTATATATTCCCAACCGGACAATCTTGAAGAAGGTCGAGTCTGATCATTCTACATTTTACGCTACATGTTAGAAGACTAAAGGCGTGTTGCATTTAACGATCTAAAGACTTCTTCTTAATCTGGTCATATCAAGCGAGAATGTCGGTTTAGGGAGAGCACTAATTTGGGAGAGTGAAAAGTCATATTTAATCCCAATTAGACTTGCTCACATTCCTTGAAAGAAGTTGATTCTCACAGATATATTTGTGCTAATAGTGTTCTTCTCAAAAGATTTCAAGTATTTGGGCTTACAAAGAGTTCTTTGATTACAAGTGTCAAAACCAGAAGGGGAAGGACACAAGCATCTAAGCGAGTAAACTTGATGAACTTAATACTTCTAAGTAATTGAAGATATCCGGGAAGACAAATGTTATTACCGTAGAAACTCAAGGTTTGACTCATGGCGAGTAAACTTGATGAACTTAATTCTTCTAAGTGATTGAAGATATCCCGGAAAACAAATGTCATGACCGAGAGAAACTCAAGGTCTTACTCATCAAGGCGTTTAGTGTTCTTATTCCAACTATGTGGGGAAGATATGGAAGAGTTAGTTTACGAAGATGAAAGAGGTACACAAGTGTATGATGATTTTGATGTTATCACAATCATCGTGGAGAGAGATTGTGTACATTGGGATGCTCAACTGCTTTTACTTGAGGGCTTAATCGGTGATTCGTAGATATAATCACTTATTCCGGAGTTGAAGATCCGATGATAGTCCTCCGCAGAGATAATCGGTGATTGGCCCGCCTCTTCAATGTTATCGGTTATTCTCTCTTTGGGCATTCGGGTGCTTCGGGTTCTTGAGCTTCATACACTTTCTTGTGGGAGAGAAAAGTATACATCGGGGTTATTCTTTGGCTATTGGACTTAATCGCTACTTGATGGTATAAGTTTCTTTGTCTTGGTGTGTATTCGGGTTCGTGAGCTCTAGTCTAAGAGACCGACCGCATCAATTCATCTACTTGGGAAAGTGTTCTCTTGACAACTCGTTGGGGATGCATTGCTTGACTTGATGGTAATGAAATTTGAGAAGAGTTATTTATGTGTGGGATGATACGTTGTTGTTCTTGTTGATGATATAACCTCGAGCGAAGAATCACGGTGATTATTCTTGAAAGGAGCATGGGATTCATAATAATGGTGTGCTTCTTTGTGCACCGCTAAGGCAAGCTTGAAATAGAGCTTGAATCTGCTCACTAAAGGACTTTCGGTTTGGGGGAAGTCGCCAAAGTCTCTCTTCGATGGTTCAATTTCTTTCTTCTATGCAAGAGCCTCGAAGCTTTGGTGGTGAATGTTTAAGAGTTGATGACTTCTATCTTCTACGACGTCTTTTCGATATCTTTATCTCTACTCGTATCATCATCTTCTTTAACTATATCATCTTCTCTATCTTTGTATATATTTATTAAAACCAAATACAAAATATAAAACTAGCAAAACAAAATACAAAATATAAAGCCCACAAAAGAAAATAGAAAAATATAAAACCATCAAAACCCATAAAAATCGAAAATTTGAAAAATACCAAAAATATGTTTTCTAAGACATGTCTTCCGTATCGATAACATCTGGGTCTTAGAAATGTCATTCAATAATGGCACGGACCATAGATGAAGTTCGAGCGGAGGTGTAAATATTCTTTTCCAAAACATGTCTAAAAATATGGCTTACTAGCTTACTTGATTGTAACCCGGCTAAAATGGCTTGCATTACTTTTTCAGAACCCGTGCTTAAAACTAAGGTTTGCTATTATTTGAATAGCAACCCATTTTTCAAAGAAGGAAAGTGCTACGCTTAAACGATATTTCATATATTTCGTGCACTTATCCTTAAAACAAAATGAGGAAAGCATGTCGAAGGATCATTGTTCCTACTCAAATATTTTCTTTCTAAAATTCTTCGAAAAATATTTGTTTTAATCAATTGGTGGAAAATGAGTTGCTTGAAAACAATCGGTTTGAACTTTTATAAAATTGAAACTCAATCAATGACTTCAACGCTTTTAAACCGCTCAAAATAAGTCATTGATTGAGGGGAGAATGTTTTCAAATCTATATCATCTAACAAGCTTTCTTAATTATCCTCACGTGCTTAATTAAAATGATATTTGCACGTGTCAAGGACTAGGAATTTAGGATATGATTGCTAGGTTTAGATGATTAAAGTTTGATGAACACATAATTCCATGCTTTATATGATCGATTGACATGTTGAATTGACTTTTATTAGTCGATTGTTTTTGGGTGATGTCGACCACCATATATCATATGTGTGTTCACTAACGTATGCGGGTATATTGGTATATAAGAATGTTCGATCCGGATCCCACTATTGATGATGATTGGATGCGAAAGGAAAGGGTAACTATATCTTGGGTTGACAAATGAAGAAACTAAGCTTAATTTGACTTCTATGGAGAGTTGGCATGATGCAACGTAAGAGGTCTCACTTGCATCGTGAGATGGTTTTCTTCATCGACAAATGAAGAAACGAGCTTAATTTGACCTCGATTGGCATTAAAATGCAACGTAAGAAGAAGTCTCACTGCATCTGCAGACGGTTTTTCTTCCAAGCCCTACAGCAACAACAGAAGCAACTTCCATACCACCTAACGTATCTTTGTGCAGGACACCATTTCTAAAACTTTGATTAAAATTGTTTTGAAAATGGAAAATATTTGTTTTGAAAATAAATTGGACTTAATTTTGAAAATCACCGGACTTTATTTTATCAAAACTTAAGTCACTCAATCAACGAATTCGGTTATCGATTGAGGGGGAGAGTGATTTTATTTAAAGTATTTTCAAACAATATATCTTCAAAAGAGTCCGTGTGTACGTTAAAATGTGGTGATCTAAAGATTTAATGTTATGTCATGGTATGATTTTCTTTAAAACTCAAAGATCTTACAAAATGAAATTTTTTCGTTCTTGTTTGATTGTGAAATTGTTTTATTTTACTAAAAGATCTCTTAAAACAATCATACCGACACTAACAATCTTTAATGTCTTAAAATGGTCCTTATCATCATTTTCAAAATAAAATCTTGCCACGTCTTTCCCAAAATTTTCTAAATGATTTAAATATTTTGGGATCACAAATCTCAAATGGTTTGAAATTTTTGATCGCGGAGAGATCGTGATTTAAATCTCAATCTGCTTTAATGGAATTGGTTTTAGTCCTTCAAAGGCACTCCGCCTCCATGTGCCAAACGATTTCAAATACACAATGCACATGTTGAGAAGGAGGATTTATCCAAAAAACCAGATGAGTATTTAAACAAGGCCACATTTTCTCCCATATTTTCTAAACCAAATTAAATCACTTGGGATCCAAAATCTCAAAGGGTTTGATATTTTTGATCGGGGGAGAATTTGTGATTTAATAATGAAATTTGATAAAAGGTGATTGATAACGCTCAAATTGTGCATGTTTTTAGTAGCGTTATCCGTGCTTTTATGTGTGTTATTTGGTTATAATCATATGCTTTTGTTGCTTAATCGTATCAAAGTGCGTTTGCTAGTTCATTTGTAGCCAAGTACAGGAAAGTGGAGAAAAAGACGGAAAAAGAAGTAAAATACGAAGATTTCTCCATGTACGAAGAATTCCCGACCAAAGCAAGACTTGTGGAGTATATTCGAGAAGATAAAGTCATCAAGTTAGTGGTCCAAAGACTCAAGAATAAAGTTCAAGAAGGAAAACGAGAAAGAAATGAAGAAAAGAAGCTTAAACGAAGAAATATTGGAAGCCTCGTTGTTCCCGACACACCTTCACCATTTTGGCCATAACTTTTGCATACGGACTCCGTTTGACCCCCGTTTGCGCCACGAAAGCTAAGAGAAATATCTACAACTTTAGTGTTTATGACTTTTATGATTTTTGCTCCAACCGATCGGTCGAGTCCATAACCGGATCCGGTTGGAGAATGGTCGAAGACCAACCGATTGGTTGGAGCCCAACCGATTCGGTTGGAGGGCTGTTCAGCCATTTCTTCATTGTTAAGACTCAAACGTGTTCCAAACGATTCTAGTCCCTTCCTACATGTATTCTAGTCCTTCTAAGCTCCTTGGCCTCCAAGAAATGCATTGAATACCCTAGGCCTTGGTTCAGTATAAATAGAACCCATTTGGCACCTCATTTCATCATCCTTCTCCATCTTTCTCATCCCTTTCATCCACCACTCCATCTCTAGGTGTGAAATTCAAGCCTCCACCCTTAAGGACGAATTTCCACCTAAAACAACATCCCTCTCTCAACTTACCTTCCCCAAAGGTGTGAAATTCAAGCCTCCACCCTTAAGGACGAATTTCCACCTATAGAGCAAACCATAACTTGAGAGAACACAACCACTCTCAATGTAACACCCCGACCCGACAAGGGTAAAGATATCACAATACGGTTTCATATCAGAACTTTAATTACTATACAATAGCGGAAGCCTTACAAAAACTTACAAAAGATAATATAAATAACTTATATTCAAAATAAATCTAAGATCTCTATGGTCAAAATCTTGCTCTCAGCTCTACTCTCAAACCCGATCAGCTATCCCATAAGCTCATCTTGAATGCTTAATACTGCTGCAGAAAAGAAAAATGCGGTGAGCTTACAAAGCCCAAAGGAGCGGATATAACGAAACAAAAGCTAAAACAAAACAAATATACGAATAACGAAAATAAAATGAAATAATGACGAAGGATCTTTTAGGATTCTGCGGAAACACAGACATACAGAAAATCCAAACAAACACACAACAGTTTAGACATCACATAGCACATTAATGACATAAACACAAACACATCAGAACAACCAAACACATAACATATCGAATAACAGATTACGTATAAGCCAAACGGAAAGTCTCAAAACTAACGGAAACAGTTCTTAGATAATAACATGGCATTCATACAAATCAATTAATCAATCATTTAATACACTTAATGCAATATTGTAGCAGCGGAAATGGCAGACAAGTCATGGCAGACAATATAGCTAAACCAGTTCTCATATCAAATCCTAACCTTAGCGAGTTTTAACATGGCGGTCACATATGCGCATGATAATTAACCTTCAAAACACTCAATTATACACTAGCACATTCATCTTGCGAGATCAACACATTCACGTAACGATAACAAATCATAATATCGGATATACAAATCGGTAACAATCTTATCCTATTATGGCAATTAATAATCACTTCAACAAATCGTCATAAGCACATTCACTAACATATCATATCGAAATATCTTTCTTCTTCAAAAGGTAACATCGGAAAATATATGGAGTAGCTAGCTCCTGAATTTTGTGAAGCGCGATTGCACACGACATCATTCACCGGATAACATATCGGATAACGGATCGATCTAGGATGCATCCATCGCCCTTCCTACATATTCAAAATATGCTTCACCATCCGTAGGCGTGGCGAACATCACTCTCGCCTAGAGTCATATCGAGGTGCATCAACGATACGGACATGGAACCCCATGACTAGTGAAATATTTGGTTATTATCAACCAACTTAAGTCAAACAGATTTTCGGATATGGCATAGATCATAGTCACGCACAAGGTCACGAATCATATCGGATAGTTCATATCATAAGGTTCATATTCGAGATAGTCGAAATCATAAGTTCATATCATAGTGGCATATCATATATTCATAAGCGAAGTTCATAACCGAGGTTCATAATCATAAGTTCAAAATCCAATATAGCGAGATTCAACAAATGTATATATCAAAGTCTTCCTAACATAAGTTCACATCGGATAATGCATAGTTCACTAGAACATAAATTCGTATAAGTAATGATCAACATTCGAAAAGGGTTCATAGCAATGGCATCGAAATCCTAATAAACATAAGAGATATGACGAAGAAGGAAAACATGAGGGACCTTTCTTTGAAAAGGTCGAATATCTGACGATAACACAAGTGTCTTAAAGTAAGATGAATATCCGTACCTTAAAGCAAATGAGAAGAAAAGCAAACGAATGAACGAATACGAAGATGTAACGTCGCTTCTCCTCCAACGAATCTACACGGATTATGATTTATTTAATACTTATTAGTATAACGGATTAATCTCATTAATTCTTTTAGAGTTGTCAGACTATTCTCATTTTTAGTGACGGACAGAATTTCAATGTTTTAGAGTCTTAATCATTAATTAGCCGAACTTATGGGTTGCAAAAGACAAACGGTAAACTTAAGGGTTTTAATATGATAATTATCTTATTTAAGAGCTTATATGATCATCTTTCAAAGTATAGGGTTTACAAATGTCAATAACGGGTTTTAAGACTCTCTTTCACAATAGTTTACATAATCTATAACTTACATGAAATAACGAAATTACACACTTTAGCTTTTAACCCCAATCACTCCCTATTTAGGTTCTAGGGTTTCCTTACTTTTAATATTACTTAATACGCACTTAATTTACACGTTACCTCTTTTAATGATTTCCACTTTGACCTAGAACGTATATGGAAACAACCGAAGTTACCTCAAAACTCATGCATGTCCTTACGTAATTCATTTACACACGTTGACCCATAATTACTCAGAAATACATATTACACCTTTAACACCTTTAAGTATATGACCTAACCTTATATTATCAGATTTTACACTTTTTGCCCAAAGGTTTTAGAATTTACAAAACATACCCTTTTAAGTTAAATACAATTCAAATGGCCCTCTAAATATCCAAAATTACACGTTTAACCCCCACACTTATTTTATACGTTTAGTACATGTATTTTACTGTTTTACAAAAATAACCTTTAAGTTTCAATATTTACAAAACTAACCCAAACCTTTTATTTAGAACCGAATATGCATTATTCAAGTACAAGCCCTAAACCTAGGTATAACCCATCATTAATCCATCATTACCACTGCATTAATGAACCTTAATGATAACAAGAAAACCCTAGTTTTCATAAACCCTAATCGTCCCTTCTTTAAATACTTTCCTTTTTATGCGTTACCAAGTAATAAACCCCAAACAAATTACACAAGCTTCGAATCCTTGGACATGTATTTTATTCAGGTTGTATATCATATAAGAACTCCCAGAAAAATCAGATCATGGTCCCAAAGTTTATCATAGGCTCGTTCGCTATTTTATACGTTTTTTAGGGTTTTAGTTCTAAATAATTCCATACGACATATTAAACATGCATGGCTAATTTTTATGTGTTCCATATGACTTATAGGACTGAAATCAACATTAGGAACTTACCTTTAATGAGCTTGGATCGTTAAAACAAAAGAAGCACAAAACCCTTCTCGCCGAAACCCTAATCCACTCAAAAACTCACCACGACTAAAACAGCAACTTAGGAACTTGAACACTATTTTTCCCACCTTCTTTACCTTCAAACTTGTCCAAGAAAAATGGCCTTAAGCTCTGGAAACTGGAAGTCGAATTGTTTAGGGTTTTTAGGTCGGTTTGTGGTGAATCGCTAGTTAGGGTTTTTTATAAACCGTATATGGCGTATATATAGGATTTATGATTTTTCTTGTGGGCTTTATAATGTATTGGACTTAAAATAAATGGACTCTTAGTTTTATAAATTTATATTGGGCTTTTATTAATTAAATTCTTTTATAAAACAAATAAATATATTCGGCTTTATGAATAAAATACAAAACGAATTTAATAAAATTAGAAACTATAAAAATTACCTTTTACAAAGTGTTTAATATTTATTTGGATCATGTGTGATATTCCTTAATAATTTTCTGAATTTACATAGCTTATTTGGTATTCCTTAAATTAGTTATTCATACTTTTTGATTATGAGGGTATTTTGGTCTTTCTGTGAGTTTTAGAAATTCAGGTATTACACTCAATACCTTCACCAAAGGTGTGAAATTCAAGCCTCCACCCTTAAGGACGAATTTCCACCAACTATCCTATCCCAACTTGTGTGAAATTCAAGCCTCCACCCTTAGGGCAATTTCCACCAATTACACCAACTTATCTTCCCAAAGACCACAAACCTCCGCCAAATTCGTGTAGTGTGCTCAAGGGTTGTTGAAGGCGTTTGGACATCATTTTCGGCTTGGTAGAACTATTGTAGTTGATTGGAGGCTCGAAGGAGTGCTATAATCCTTCATCTTTGCCTATTGTAATTCATACTTTGGGTAAACCTTGTTACTTTTCTATTTAAAGATGTTTGTTATTGATATGATTATTGAGATTTTGTGTTTGATTGGAATAATGTTGAATGTCTTGATACTTGCTTGTTCTTATATGCTTTTCTTGTTGGTTTGATCCGTGACAATCATAACCATCAACTTGTTACTTGTTCTTATAATGCTTTTCTTGTTGGTTTGATCCGTGACAATCATAACCATCAATTTGTTACTTGTTACTTGCTTAAACAAACAAACAACACTTGTAGTGCAACCAAGTCTCTTGGGACGACCTTGATTTACCATATACTATACTACAACTTGACTAGGGTATACTTGCCCGAATGTGTTCCTAGTTAACCGGTAATTCATGTTTACAAATTTAAAACCTCGTGGAAGCACATCAAGTTTTTGGCGCCGCTGCCGGGGATTTGGTTTTTGTTCTTAGGTGTTTGTTTGTTTGCTTGTTTGTTTGAATGCTAAATTGCTCTTGCTCATGAATGATTGTTTCTTTGCTCTTGTTTGATTGCTCTTGATGTTTGCTCATGAAGATTGCTTGAATGCTTGTCTTTTTCCAAAATCTCTAATTTCTCATAATTGCTCAAATGATCTTTGCATCAAAATCATGTTTTTGATGTTGGGATTTCGTTTCATGTGTTCTAAAAATGCTCATTTCAAAGATTTCTTTCTAAGTGTGTTCAAAAGTTCTTGCGAAAAAACCACCAAAACCACCCAGATCACTCCAACCGGATCGGTTGGAAGCCTCGTACTTAATAAAACCACTACAACCGATCGGTCACTACCCGTAACCGGATCCGTTGTGTGTTAAAAAAAAAAAAAAAAAAAAAAATCCATTTTGTTTGTTTCTTGTTTCGTAAGTTTTATGTTTTATATGTTATATGATCTCTTGCATGTCTCTATGTTATTTGTTTTTGTTATTTTTGTTTATATTAGTTTCGTATTAATTTTGAATAAGATTATCTTGTTTTAGATTCTCTTGTTTGATTTGCCTTACGTAATTAATTGTGTTTGCTTGCGTCTATGTGATTGTTATTTTCTGTAATCGTGCTTTTATTTGTTTATGCGTATTTTGTTTTAAGTGTTGTTTTATGTTCGTGATAGTTAATATGTGTTTATGTGTTTTAATTACTTGTGTTTAGTTTTATGTTCGTAACCTTTTGTGTCCTTATTTTATTTTATCAATAAATGGTTTGAAATAAAACTTGTTAAAAAAAAAAAAAAATTAGAAAGTTTCCTCCAACCGATCGGTCATCGCCGTAACCGGTTCGGTTGGAAGGTTGGTCTCATTTGGTTCATCCCAACCGATCGGTCACTCCCGTAACCGGATCGGTTGGACTAATCTGTTAAAAAATAATTAAAAAAAAAAAAAAAAAAAAAAAAAAAGAAAAAGTCGGTTTTGGTTTTGTTTTTTTGTGTTTGTGTTTAGATAAAATAAGTTTAAATGTCTTTTGTTTTTGCAAGAGTATCATTTCTTTTATTTGGTTTTTCCATTTTAAATTTTGTTAATTTGGTACATTGTGAATAAATAAGTACATGTGTTTTTAAAATAAAGTGTTTTGAACTTTGTGGGTATGTTCTCTGGAAACCCTCACGAGACTACAACTCGTCCACTCGGGCCACCGAGGGGTTTAAAGGCTTGTTGCATACGCTAAATGCAACCGTGATGCCTACGAAAATGAGTTTTAGAATTTTACATGTTTTTGTAGTTTAGTTTATTTTTGCAGATTGAATAAACTCTTGGAGGAAGGATTGGTTGGATCGTGAACCTTACACTCTTGATTGGACATGTTTGGATGAGAAATCGATTGATCTCACACGCTTATGCTAGCCTTTGCTTAGCATCTTATCATATGGAGTTCGATCGTGATTTCTTCGGCCCGGGAAGGTTTCGTTTCACTTAGACTTATTATTTAAAATTTTCCCTATTTTACATGCTTTAGTTTTAGCAATTGCTTTATTTTGTTTCTTTGTTATTTTTCCTTTGTTTGTTTTGTTTGGTAAATTATTTTAATAAATTGATTTTTAAGTCCTCAAAGTAAGGCTCACCCATTGTAAACAAACCGTGTGAGAGGTATAAGGCGGTCTCCCGATTCCCTAAAGTTGGGTTTTAATATGCTTGTGACGACCTTCTCCGCTTCTTTGTGCGTTTCAATGGAGCTACCGAGAACTCGTGGGACAAGAATAAGTCATGTTTGGTTTTAAAAAAAAAAAAAAAAAAAAAAAAAAAAAAATTAGAAAAATAATAATAAAAAAAGAAAAAAAAGTCGTAACTAGATTTAAGTTTTTTGTGTGCTTAACTTAAGTGTGGGAAATATTATTGTGAAAGCGAAACTAGTTTTAATTTCCAAAATTTTGGGCGGTTTTTAAAATTTTGTGAACTTGTTTGCCCTTGTGATCTAGTTGTTTTCACGCGTATAGGATAATATATTAGAATAACTGGATCAACCCACTGGTGAAATCGGTAATTTTGAAAAACTTGAGATGTGTCCCGATTAATATTGCAATCCATTCTGGGATCGATGACATTTGCTAGCACATATTATAGCCCTTTCTACTAAATTGTGAGGATTTGAGCCTATCATATATAACATACATCTTTTATGCTTGGATCTTTTTCCTTGTGTGTACCGGTGATTTTATTTATTCTAGAACTTGTACTTGTAAATCATTACCAGACCGCAGTAAGATCACATTCGTGTGATATAAGTGTATTCGTGTGATAAAGAGGCAACCTTAGGATAAAACCAAATGGCCTTCCATTTACATCCAATGATATATTAGCTAACCACATTGGTTAGTTAACCACCCACATGGACCCATTTGTTAGCGCTCATCTTTAGCGCTAGATACCCTTAGTTACACCCTCCGAGCCATCCCATTCTTTTTGTTACATCCAGAAAAATACAAAAATATTTTACACTTTAAATCTTAGCCTACCCCTTGTCAATGTCTAAATGGTTGGTTGCTAGTTGATTGGTATGTTTGGATTGTTTTTGATGATTATGAGTTAGCCGCACTTTGCCATTCGTGTGTGCCATTCCGACAAAGATGAAGATTGATCACCTTTATATTTTGTATTTTTGTGTTGAAAAAAAAATGTGAAAAAAAAAAAAAATAAGTCATCGAAAAAAAATGAATGAAAAAAATATATGATGACAATTATAGCCAATGTGCTATATTATTATGAAGATGAAGGAAGATGAAGTATGTTTGAGATATCGATTAGCCAATGTGCTAAGACGTGATATATATATATTTGATGATCGATATGTGAAAAGAAGTTAGTAATCGTAATCATTTTCGGTTTGGATTGTTTGGTGACTAGCAACATGGG
Source organism: Chrysanthemum lavandulifolium (assembly GCA_022545495.1). Taxonomy (NCBI): domain Eukaryota; kingdom Viridiplantae; phylum Streptophyta; class Magnoliopsida; order Asterales; family Asteraceae; genus Chrysanthemum; species Chrysanthemum lavandulifolium. The sequence goes on from CM040242.1 coordinate 241,154,432, forward strand.
TATTAGACTTGACTTTATCTTTATTTTCTTTTAACACCAATTTCATAAACAATCCCATGCCTTATCCATACCCTTTAATTAACCTAAGCCTATCATTATAACCCGAATAAAAGCCCTCTTTAGATATTTACACTTGGTGCTTACGCCACGTCGGTGGAGTTTTGTTTCTTGTACAAGCCTATGGTAATATTTAGATCATGACTGAGCAATATGAGTGTACTATTCCTTAATACTATCCATCACTAAATAAATTGAGTGTTGAGTGAATTATACATCCATTCCTTTTTTCGTGAGGTGCTTAGCCAGGTTGTCAAGCGAGAAAATCCATGGGGGTATTGTCAAACATCTCGATTTTTCACCTCTTGAAGCTTAAACGATGAATCTTATCTCGTACTTGTACTTGGTAGATTTGCATCACATTTTCTAATCATTTCATGCACCATGTGGGATTTATTTTCTTAATTTCTAGATTTGCTTGAGGCAAGCAAAACCTTAAGTGTGGGGAGTTTGCGCTCATTTTTCGCTTATTTTGTGTTTGTAAAAAAAAAAAAAAAAGCCATAAAACCCAAAATATTTTTGCTTATTTTTGCTTATTTTATTTTTCTTTTCGCTTTGTCATTTCGGTTTGTAGTTTATTTTCTTTTCTTAGATTTGCTTGAGGGCAAGCAAAGTTTAAGTGTGGGAATTTGATAACGCTCAAATTGTGCATATTTTAGTAGCGTTATCCGTGCTTTTATGTGTGTTATTTGGTTATAATCATATGCTTTTGTTGCTTAATCGTATCAAAGTCGTTTGCTAGTTAATTTGTAGCCAAGTACAGGAAAGTGGAGAAAAGATGAAAAAAAGTAAAATACGAAGATTTCTTCATGTCGAAGAATTCCACCAAAGCAAGACTTGTGGGTATATTCGAGAAGATAAAGTCATCAAGTTAGTGGTCCAAAGACTCAAGAATAAAGTTCAAGAAGGAAAACGAAAGAAATGAAGAAAAGAAGCTTAAACGAAGAAATATTGGAAGCCTCGTTGTTCCCGACACACCTTCACCATTTTGGCCATAACTTTTGCATACGGACTCCGTTTGACCCCGTTCATGACCACGGAAAGCTAAGAGAAAGATCTACAACTTTCGTGCTTATGACTTTTATGATTTTGCTCCAACCGATCGGTCGAGTCCCGCAACCGGATCCGGTTGGAGAATGGTCAGAAGACCAACCGATTCGGTTGGAGCCCAACCGGATTCGGTTGGAGGGCCTGTTTCAGCCATTTCTTCATTGTTAAGACTCCAAACGTGTTCCAAACGATTCTAGTCCCTTCCTACATGTATTCTAGTCCCTTCTAAGCTCCTTGGCCTCCAAGAAATGCATTGAATACCCTAGGCCTTGGTTCAAGTATAAATAGAACCCATTTGGCACCTCATTTCATCATCCCTTCTCCATCTTTCTCATCCCTTTCATCCACCACTCCATCTCTAGGTGTGAAATTCAAGCCTCCACCCTTAAGGACAATTTCCACCTAAAACAACATCCTCTCTCAACTTACCTTCCCAAAGGTGTGAAATTCAAGCCTCCACCCTTAAGGACGAATTTCCACCTAGGGAGCAAACCATAACTTGAGAGAACACAACCACTCTCAATACCTTCACCAAAGGTGTGAAATTCAAGCCTCCACCCTTGAGGACGAATTTCCACCAACTATCCTATCCCAACTTGTGTGAAATTCAAGCCTCCACCCTTAAGGACGAATTTCCACCAATTACACCAACTTATCTTCCCAAAAGACCACAAACCTCTGCCAAATTCGTGTAGTGTGCTCAAGGGTTGTTGAAGGCGTTTGGACATCATTTTCGACTTGGTAGAACTATTGTAGTTGATTGGAGGCTCGAAGGAGTGCTATAATCCTTCATCTTTGCCTATTGTAATTCATACTTTGGGTAAACCTTGTTACTTTTCTATTTAAAGATGTTTGTTATTGATATGATTATTGAGATTTTGTGTTTGATTGGAATAATGTTGAATGTCTTGATACTTGCTTGTTCTTATATGCTTTTCTTGTTGGTTTGATCCGTGACAATCATAACCATCAACTTGTTACTTGTTCTTATAATGCTTTTCTTGTTGGTTTGATCCGTGACAATCATAACCATCAATTTGTTACTTGTTACTTGCTTAAACAAACAAACAACACTTGTAGTGCAACCAAGTCTCTTGGGACGACCTTGATTTACCATATACTATACTACAACTTGACTAGGGTATACTTGCCCGAATGTGTTCCTAGTTAACCGGTAATTCATGTTTACAAATTTAAAACCTCGTGGAAGCACATCAGTGATCGTTTTGATTCAATTGTGCAGGCTGCTCTCTCGTATGTGCTAAACGCTTTGAATCTCGAAGCATATATTGAGGGGAGCATTTTAAAGAAAATAAACTATCGAGGTACAAAACTTTTATATTTTAACATAATGTACCTTGATTGAGTTTTCAAATGGTTTCTTAAATGGCTTTTGTAATCGTGGATGTGCTTCAAAGAACTCTTGCCTCTATGTGATAAAATGATTTCAAATATTTTATGCACATATTGAGGAGAATTTACCAAAGAAAATCAAATGGCTTTTTCCATGGAAATTGTGATTAAGAAATTATTTCAAAGAACTCTTGCCTCCATGTGCTAAACAATTTCAAAATCATATGCACATGTTGAGGGGGAGCATTTTCTAAATGATCAAAACTATTAAGGTAAAAATGCTTTGATCTCGTATCACAAGTACCTTGATTGTTTTTCCAAATGATTTTTCAATTGGTTTCAAGAAGAAAAGAACAATACCAAAAGACCGACCAATTTACTTTATGCATGGTGTTATAAGGATGGTTAGGTTAGGTATTCGTTCCCACGATCCGCTGAACCGGAGGGATCTACCGAGGATAATCCACTAGATAGTGTAGAGTCCTTAGGTATAATGAAAAAGGAGAAAATGAGAAATGGGAAGAGTGCGGATGAGGCAGAGCTAGTCTTGGAATAAACCCAACAAGGTTCGAGTTATGAAGTCTCGGTAAGCAATCAAGGGTTGAAGAATGAAAAGAAAAGAAATGAGAAAAGGGTGATAAGAAATAGCCTCCAATAATTCAACCTTAGGCGTACACGGGTTCAATACATTTTCTCTTGGTGGTTACTAAGGTAACACCGTATTGAAGACAAGACATCATGGACCAAAGGACGACCGCACTAAACTTCCCAAGCTACTCAAGTTCCTCTTAAAGGGCTTGTTTCATTCTCACGGGAACCGACATAATCTATCGACTTTCTCTTAGAGATTGTTGATATTGAAGAAGAGACCCTCTCCTAGTCTCCCAGACAGAACCAAAATGCACGATTGAGTCTAGAGCCAAGAGATCATCCTCGATATCTCATTAGGACACATAATTAATGAAGACTTGTTTGTTTCACACAATGTGGAAAGTAAGAATATATTAAGAGTCCCACGCATTATCCTTGTGGTATTGCCAGAACATCCGAGTGATATGAAAATATTCACAATGAAGATGGAAATCCTTCTAGAGCCAACATCAAACAAGCTCTTGGTAGGTGACATGTGAGATCTTGCAAAAGATCAATCTTGTGACAACTGGATAGAAACGATGGGGCGATTCGATCTTGAATCAACCTTGGTCCAGGAATGGAATTGACGTATACTTTTGGAAAAACCGTTCGATGTGCAAATTTTTTCTTTTCTCTAGCGCATCGAATGTGTACTCATGTTTTCAAAAACAAAAAGTATCTCTGATTGTAAAAATACTTTTGGAAAAACCGTTCGATGTGCAAATCTTCTTTTCTCTAGCACTTCGAATGTGTACTCTTTTCAAATACAAAAAGTATTTATGATTGAAAATTGATCTTTCTCATAAAACCTTCGTCGTATTGCAAAACTCTTTCTTCAAGCAATCGCGATTGTTTTCAAATCAATTTTCATCAATCGGTGAATCTCAATTATTTGTTCACTCACCCTTGTTGTCTTCTTTGAGGCGTTCCGGTTTGAGAACGGCTAGAACAATCGCGAAACCACGTCAAGGAGATTCTTAGGAATCCTACGATCACAGCAAGACTTGTATCGATCAGCGGGGAACCGTGGGCCATGTACCTCAATTCAACGAAAGTGGTCAAAGACACTTTCGTGTGTTTTATTGCTAATCGTTGTTTGCGGTACATTTGGATGGTTGCGGTGATCGAATTGAGAGTCAATCCAAAGCCGCATGCTCACAAAGCATCCACACTTAATTTGAAGAAATCATGGTGGTGCATATCTACATAACCGGCTCGATATTTCATACTATGCTTCGCTTCATCGCAAATATCATGAACCGAAGAAGGCTTCCGCTACTCGATGGAAAGATGTCATGATTCAAAGTGTGAGCATGTCGGTCCAAAAGTCACAACTTCACATGATGGCAACACAATAAAGGGTGATCCGAGATTTCTCGTGGTGATGATCTCAAAGAAAGCTCGAAGATCATCAAAGATGTGGATCGATTAAAGGCCTCCACTAAAAGTACAAATCTATGCGGACTTTGAAGTTGCACCGCTTATGCACAAAGATTATGGAATTGAAGAATTGAAGTCTCACGAGCTCAAGAACAAAGTCAAGAATAGAATGCTAGGATTGAAATGTAAAACATGGGGTGACCTCCTTAGGGGAGATTGTTAGGAATTAGAAAATTCCATAGTAAAGAGTCGGTCACCCCAAATATTATCTAGCATAAGTTAGCTCGTAGACATATCGTTAGTTACGTTATTTATCATGTTTATTAGTTAGTTATTAGTTTAGTTTAGCATAGTGTAACACCGTGGAGGAAGGACGGTCTTTACCCATGTATGCACGATCCAGGGCCGATAGGAGGTCGGGTAAGTTGTAGTATAAATACCCTTCCATCCATGGAAGGGTGGTGTTCTCATTTAATCTAATATTCCCTTTGTGTAAACCTCTAGCAAGAACACCTCTCTCTACTAACTCTCTAACTATGGCAAACATGTATTTTGATCATCCAAGACCACCGAATCATCAACACAATAATATATCGATCCTACAATTTGCAAAACCCCAGCTGGAGGATTAGTGTGTGTGTGTGTGTTTTTCTGGAAAAAGTGAATTTTTGGTATATATACTTGTATGCAACCGGTTCAGTCATGGGCACAACCGTTTCAGTTTGCATTTTTGCCAAATTTTGCATTTTTCTCGTTACTTAGGCATTTTACCTTCCAAGCAACAATTATTTACTCAAAAATCCTATTAAAGATACACACAACATTCATCCACCATTCGGAAATTTCAACAATCATCTAATCTCAAAACTCAAATCATCATACTTAAAAACTCAAACTAAAACTCAAAATCATAATGCATTAACCAAATAACCTCAACATAATAATAAATATAAAACTGAAATGAAAAACAAGAAATCCTAAATGCATAAAATTAAAAAGAAGTTCATGAAGTTCAAGCAAATAATTGCTTGTTTATTATGGTGCCTCGGTTCTCCTTAGAATTCCTCGAAATACTCATGCCTTAAGATGTCCTCACTTAGAAATTTCCCGGTCAATTCACGGTATGTTTCATAAGTTTTGAACTTCCTTATGAATCTTCTCCCATCCGGACATAGTATATCGAATTTGACGTGCCATTCTCCATCCTCATTTTGTCTCTTGTAAATGCCCGACCCCTCGGGTCTCCATTCCAAATTCTTGAGTTGAACCGGTAAAGAACCTAAGAAATCGGTTAGCTTCTTGTAAACAAGGATGTTTTTGAATGGATTGTAAAATGCTTCCACCGCTAGTGCACGTTCCATCTCATCCTCAATATCAAAGTATGGTGGAGCTAATGGTCCATACATCGGGTTTCCTTGGACATCACGTCCTATTTCAAAACAAGTCAAGTCATCGTCCGCTTCCATCAATTCTAAATCTTCCATGAATTCCAAAATTGGTCCCCTTGGTTTGGGATAATAGGTTTGTTTTGAGATCCCATCATCGATAGTCATTGTACCTCTACCCATGTCCATGATTGCACCACATGTGCGTAGGAATGGTCTTCCTAATAGAAGTGGTAAACTTTTATCAACCGGAATGTCTAGGACTAGAAAATCAACCAAGTATGGTTGGTAACCAATTTGAACTCTTATGTTTTTCACCTCCCCCATTGCTTTTGCTTGGGAATTATCCATCATGGTAAGTTTCGAATGATTTGGTTGCGGCTTACTAAGACTCAACGTCTTAAACAATGGATAAGGCATAACATTAACACTTGAACCCTTATCGGCTAAGGCATAAACCGGTGTAGTCCCATTCACTTTAATTGGCAAAACAAAATTTCCGGATCTTTCTCCTTACGTGGCATACCTCTAAACAAAATCCTATCTCTATCCTCCTCCGATAGATCTTTATCCTCCAATCTTGCTCTTGCTAGCATCACGCATCTAGTTTCTTCTTGAGAGAACATAATCTTGTAGTACCTCAATCACCGGCTTTTTCTCATTTAGTTCAAGAAACTTTTGTTCAAGGTTTTCCAAAATAGCTTCTTTTTGTTCGTCGGTTAAAGTTTTGAAAGTGTTTGTAGTTGGTGATGAAGGTGTGTAATCATTTTTTTTGGTGGATGTGGTAGGAGTTAATTTGTTGGATGAGGTTTTCTTCCTATTTGCCTTCTCCATCTTTACGACTTCCACATCTTCCTTTTCCATATTAGCACATAACTCCACAAGCATCTCGTTCACTCCTGTTCCTTCTTCCAAATCGGTGATATTGATCCTCATTTCTCCCAAAGCAAAATCAACTTGGCACTTGGTTGTTAAAAGAAAATCTCGCCCAAAACATACTTTGGGTTCATCAGCGTTCCCTTCTTCCAAGACAACAAAATCTGTTTCAAAAATGTGACCATGAATGTTAACCTTAAGATTCTTAACCATTCTTTTTCCATATGCTTCGTAATCCAAACGTACATGACCAATTTGATCAAGAACTTTCTCCACAATGTAATTTTCACCATAAGCCATGTTAAGTTGCGCGTCCCAAGCACTCACCCATTCTACACTACAAGGTGTACCGAACCTCATAAGTGGCGAATCATACTCCGTTAAAGGTGCTTGTGTGAATACCACAACTCTTCCCTTCTTAGGAAGTTGAACTTTGTTTTCACCCGTTTCTTCCATACTAACCGTATCAATTCCCAAATCTTTCTTACTTCCTTCTAAGATACCTCCAATCTTCTCTAATGAACTTCAAGTGTCTTTGAACATCTCATCCAAGTTACGAAGGTATTCCGAAATTCCGCTTAAACTATCCATAATAACTAGCTAAACAAGACAAACAAAACCAAAAACAAAAATCCAAATCATAAGCGTTAGAGTTAGTAAAAACAAAAGCAAACTATAAAAACATATACTACGCAAGTAAAGACACTTAACAAAACTGAAAACATAAGTTAACACTAAAAATCTAAAAAAGTATAAAATTTTTACCGAGAGCTCCAACCGGATCGGTTGGCTCACCAACCGAATCGGTTGGTGGTAAACTACTTAACCCAAATGTCTAACCGGATCCGGTTGCGGGTTGCAACCGATCGGTTAGATCGATAACAAAATATATATATATATATATATATATATATATATATATATATATATATATATATATATATATATAAAGCGAAAATTAATTAAAATTAAAAAACTATTAAGTGTACTAAAAACTCTTAATTAATTGAGACATGAAAACTATATTAACTACTCATTAAAACTACTCATTAAGATTACTAAAACCATAAAACTGAAAATTAACTATATCTAATCATAAGAATTAAGACAAGAATTAATCTAAAAATAAATAACTAAAATAAAGAAAAACTAAAAATCTAAGAAAACATAAACAACCAAAGACATAATCTATAAAAATAAAAAAATGACAAGAATTAATCTAAAAACTATAACACAAATCACTGAATAAACTTAAACTATGAAATCAAAATGCAAAAATAAATCCGAGAGCACTAACCGGATTCGGTTGCAGGAGCAACCGAATCGGTTAGCTTCTGACCAATTTTTTTTTTTTTTTTTTTTTTTTTTACGAAATCCAATATAAAACTACCAATTTTACAGAAAATGAACAAAATCAAATTGCTTAAATCAAAAATCAAAATCAAAATCCCCAGCAGCGACGCCAAAAACTTGATGTGCTTCCCGTGTGCAAGTTTTAAAAATTTATAAACATGAGTTAACCGTCAAATACTATAAACACATACGAGCAAGTATACTCGTTCGCGATAGCAAAGGTGGGTAAGTCGAGATCGTCCCAAGGGATTTTGTGTTCGAATTTTTCTTCTTAAAAAGATTTAAAAGAAGAAAGAATTGTCAAGGCTTCCTCAAAAGTGATGTTATAGTGAAATTCAACAATTAGAAATATATATACTTGTGCGTAGTCTATAGGAAATCATAGGTAATGTTCATGAAGGCTTGGTGTAAACTCTTGATGTGATGCACAAATCATAAGCAAATGATTTCCATCCATGGTTTATGTTTGTAAAAATCATTCTAAGAACAAAAACATATAGGTAATCCTTTCGATCCTTATCCTAATGATTATCCTTTAGAAAATCCATTTGTTTGTAAAATGTTCTTATTAAACTCGTTCTTACGAATCTTTCGACCTTTCGTGATGAAAATATTTCTAGTCTTGTTTTAATAAGTAAACATGGTGGTTGTCAATCACCATATCCCCATACTAGTTTGTCACTCAACTTTTTAGAATAAAACACAAGAGAAATCCTTTCGGTCCTTTTTCTTAAAACATGTTTTACCGACAAATCAAACCAAGACTAGTATTTTTCCAACAAACTCATTTAAACAAGATCATATATACATGCATCACATAAGAGGACACTAGTATGATTTCCTACATCCCAACACACAAGTATATCCAAAACTACTCCATGATAATAATAACAAAACACAAGAAATAACAAAGTAATTCCAATAACTCAAGAGAATAGAAATCCATAACAAAGTTCATAGAATACCTAAACGTTTGCGATTACAAGAACTAGAATTCGTGGCTTATAGCAACCACACGCCTCCAATCACCTAGCTTAACCGTATAACTCCAAATAACCAAAACAATGGATGAGAATTGCTCTCTCCAACCTCCTGGACGTTTTATAGTGAATACTAAACTTTTGGGATGAATAAAATGGTTGGTAATAGTTTTGGTGTAAACTATTACACTTTGGGTTGTGTCACACCTAGTAAACTAAGACTAGGTTCAATATATAGCCAAAGAAACTTGTCTAATCGGCCAAAACGTTCCCAACAAGTTAATATCAAGAAATGATCGGCCTCCAATGATTATGGGAGTTAAGGCAACATTAAATGCAACTTTGTGTAGCTGCAGTCCATGCAACGGATCGGTTGCCGTTTTGACTCATTATCGATCGGATCAGGTTACGGTCACGGTGAGCAGTGGTGTTGCTTTCTTGACTTTCGTTGACTTTCTTGATTCGTGCCTCACTCTTTGCTCTCGCTGATGATTTCCAAGGCAAAACTTGATCTTTCCTTGCTGTAGATACTTAGAAATCATTGAGTCCAAAAGCTTCCTTGCTCGACTTCCTTCCTTGGGAATCCTCCAAATGTGCATAAAAACTTCATTTGTGATACCTAGCTACATATACATACACAATACGCATCTTTTGCACTTTTGCAACAGTTATGAGTAAATATAGCCGATTATCATGTACAATGTAGGATCGATATATTTATTGTGTTGATGATTCGGGTGGTCTTGGATGATCAAAATACATGTTTGCCATTAGAGAGAGAAGTAGAGAGTTGGGTGTTTTCTTGCTAGAGACTTGGTATACAAAAGTATGGAATGTTAGATTGAAAAGCTCCACCCCTTCCATGGATGGAAGGGGTATTTATACTTACAACTTATACGTCCTCTGACGGATGTGGATCGAGCATACGGTGGGTAAAGACCGTCCTTCCTCCACGGTGTTACACTAAACTATACTACGCTACAAACTAACTAATAAACGCTAAATAACGTAAATAACTACAAGTATACGAGCTAACTTATGCTAGATAATATTTGGGGTGACCGACTCTTCACTATGGAATTTTCTAATTCCTAACAATCTTTCCCTAAGGGAGGTCACCCCATGTTTTACATTTCAAATCCTAGCATTCTATTCTTGACTTTGTTCTTGAGCTCGTAGACTTCAATTCTTCAATTCCGCAATCTTTGTGCATTAGTAGCGATTCTTTAAGGTCCAATAACTTAGTACTTTAAGTTGAGGCCTTTAATCGATCCACATCTTTGATGATCTTGAGCTTTCTTTGAGATCATCGGCCGCGATAAATCTCGGATCACCCTTTATTGTGTTGCCATCATGTGAAGTTGTGACTTTCGGACCGACATGCTCACACTTTTGAATCATGACATCTTTCCATCGAGTAGCGGAAGCCTTCTTGGTTCATGATATTTGCGGCGTGAACGAGCGTAGCATAGTATGAAATATCGAGCCGGTTATGTAGATATGCACCACATGATTTCTTCAAATTAAGTGTGGATCTTGTGAGCATGCGGCTTTGGATTGACTCCTCAATTACGATCACCGCAACCGTCAAATGTACCGCAAACAATAGTTAGCAATAAAGCGCACGAAAGTGTCTTTGATCACTTCGTTGAATTGAGGTACACGCCCACGGCTCCCGTTGATCGATAAAATCGCACTGTGATCGGTAGGATTCCTAAGAATCTCCTTGATGCGGGTTTCACGGTTGTTCTAGCCGTTCTCAAACCGAACGTCTCAAAGAAGATAACACGGAGTGAGTGAACCAATAATTGAGATTCACCGATTGATGAAAATTGATTTGAAAACAATCGCGTATTGCTTAGAATAAAGAGTTTTGCAATCTGACGAAGGTTTTATGAGAAAGATCAATTTTCAATCAAAACACTTTTGTATTTGAAAATAGTACACAATCTACGTGCTAGCGAAAAGAAGAGATTCGCACATCGAGCGGTTTTTCTAAAAGTATTTTTTCAATAAGAGATACTTTTGTGTTTGAAAACATGAATACACATTCGACGTGCTAGAGAAAAGAAGGTTTGCGATCGAGCGGTTTTCCAAAAGTATTCGTCAATTCCAATCTCGGACCAAGGTTGATTCAAGATTGAATCTCCCATCGTTTCTATCCAGTTGTCACAAGTTTGATCTTACGAGAAGATCTCACATGTCACCCACCAAGAGCTTGTTTGATGTTGGCTCTGAAGGATTTCCATCTTCATTGTGAATACTTTACATATCACTCGGATGTTCCGCAATACCACAAGGATAATCGTGGGACTCTCAATATCTACTTACTTTCCACATTGTGTGAAACAAGCAAGTCTTCATTAATTTAGTGTCCTAATGAGATATTGTGGATGATCTCTTGGCTCTAGACTCAATTGTGCATATTTGGTTCTGTGTGTTGAGACTAGGAGAGGGTCTCCTTCTTCAATATCAACAATCTCTAAGAAAGTCGATAGATTATGTCGGTTCCCGTGAGAATGAAACAAGCCCTTTTAAGAGGAACTTGAGTGGCTTGGGAAGTTTAGTGCAGTCGTCCACTTTGGGTCCATGACGTCTTGTCTTCAATACCAGTGTTACCTTAGTAACAACCAAGAGCATATGTATTGAACCGGTTTACGCCTAAGGCTTGAATTGATGGAGGGCTATTTCTTTTCACCCTTTTCACATTCATTTCTTTTCATTCTTCAACCCTTCATTGCTTACCGAGACTTCATAACTAGAATCTTGTTGGGTTTGTTCGATTACTAGCTGTCGTCTCGATCCGCACTCTTCCCATATTCTCATTTTCTCCTTTTTCAATATTCCTAAGGACTCTACACTATCTAGTGGATTGTCCTCGGAAGATCCTCCGGTTTTAGCGGATCGTGGAACAAATACCTAACCTCACCATCCTTATAACTCCATGCATAAAGTAAAATGGTCGGTCTTTTGGTACAGTTCATTCTTCCTTGAAACCAATTGAAAAATCATTTGGAAAAACAATCAAGGTACTTGTGATGCGAGATCAAAGCATTTTGTACCCTAATAGTTTTGATCATTTAGAAAATGCTCCCCCTCAACATGTGCATATGATTTTGAAATTGTTTAGCACATGGAGGCAAGAGTTCTTTGAAATAATTTCTTTGAAATAATTTCTTGATCACAATTCCATGGAAAAGCCATTTGATTTTTTTGGTAAATTCTCCCCTCAATATGTGCATAGGATATTTGAAATCATTTTTATCACATAGAGGCAAGAGTTCTTTTGAAGCACATCCACGATTACAAAAGCCATTTAAGAAACCATTTGAAAACTCAATCAAGGTACATTATGTTAAAACATAAAAGCTTTTGTACCTCGATAGTTTATTTTCTTTTAAAATGCTCCCCTCAATATATGCTTCGAGATTCGACGTTTAGCACATCTGAGAAGCGACTGCACAATTGAATCAAAGCGATCACCGATGAGTGTGTAAATACTCATCATTTTGGTCAAATCTGAGCTGCAAAACATTTAAAATGCTCGAAATGCATCAAAATATCTGAAAATATCTCAAAATTGCATTTTATATGTTTCGGATGCAAAATGTTTAAAATTAGATGAAAAATGAGCTAAGTTTGCATAATTGGCGTTTCAGGTCCCAGACTTTCAAATCTTGACAAAATCGGTCCACGAGCATTTGTTTTGAAATAAAAGTCAACCCAAGTCCTTTCAAAATCAAAATTTATCAAAATGATCCTTGGGTAAAAGTTTGGAGAATTTACAAGTTTGGTCCTTCAAGTTTCAAAATTGGCAAAAATAGTCCTTGGAAGTTTAAAAATATCTTTAATGGTCCTTGTACTATTGAAACTTTTCATAATTAATCCCTTGGCATAACTTTGCAAAATTGGCAGATTTGGTCCTTTAGTTTTTGGTGAATCGCAAGTTTGGTCCTTATGTATTAATAAACAAAACACCCTTGGACCTTGGCCCCCTGTCAAAACAGCCTTGAGCCCTGCCAACTTGACCCTTGACCCCCCCTTTTTTGAACCCCCGTCCACTAATAATACACCCGGTCAAAATCTTGGTCAAACTCCCCTTTTCCCTCCAACACTTCACCTCCTCCACCTGCTCTGCAAAATCCAGACATACCTCACCTCCAGCTCACATACTCCACACCTTATCACTCCACCTCACCCAACAATCCAAGAGTCATTAAATGCTTCTTGTAGATTGCACTCAATCCCCCTCCCCTGGCAAATATCAATTTCCCGCCAAAAAGCCATCAATGGCTAAAAACCACTCCAGTGATCCAATGGTCCAGAAAAGAGGTGGGAAAAGCTAAGAGGACAAGTGGGGGTACTTCTGCTATAAAAAAGGAGGAAGAGAAGCTAGTTAGAGTAGTAGTTTTAGTTTTAAATTTCTCATGTATGTCGTTTTTAATTTCCATGTCATATTTAAGCTTTAAATTGTACCTTTTTATCTTCCTTGTACTCATTTAAGTCATCTCAATCAGTGTAACTTAATTTTAAGTGATCATTCAAAGTTTGATTAAATTTTCTGTTTTTCTATTTCCTGTAATCAAGCCTATTTTAAAAGTGCTAAGTATCAAGCTTCAAATAGCTTTATTACAACTCAAATAAGCTTATCTAAGCTATCAATAGCTTTGATAAGCTTATAACTCAATACAACAAATTTGGTATCCGGTCAACGAAAGTCAACGTGGGAAATTTTGATTAAGCAATTATGGAAATGGAATTTGGTTGATACTGAAATGGTTTTGGATTGGACTTGGTATAGAATAGTAGTGTTTGGTTTGGGTATAAGTCGCATAATAATTGGACTCATGTGAGTAATCTTAAGTTTCAATTCTATCTTATTACGCTTGATGCATTAATGCATTTACTTTAATGCTTGTTTATAATTGTTGTTTATGCATTTGTTAGCTTTGATTTAGTTATTAGATCATGTTTGAATTCTGTCATGGATTAGATATTAAAATAGAGTAGATTGCATTTAAGTTCCTTAAAATGTTGTTTGGATTAGACCTTCATTTGGAGTTTTAGAGTTCATTAGTGGTTAGAATTGTTAAGGATAGTCTCATTTAGTTTTATAGAACTCATATTAGTCTTTAAAGTGCATCTGTGCTCAACTAAAGTCAAAATTGCATAAAATCCTATCTAGTTTTCAAATATGTGAAAATCAGTTAGTGTGATTTTGCATTTAGGCTTAGAAACCATAGAAATAGCTTGCATTAGTCTTAGTTTATCATAATACATCATTATCGGTTCACAAATTAAGCTCAAATTTCATTTTAGTCAAAATATCATTTCGTATAAAAAGTCAAAGTTGGAAAATCGGTTGTACCCAACTTGGTTGATTTTCATGGCTTCAACTTTGGTTCAATTCAAGTGAAATTTTGGGCTTAACAACTTCATTGGTCAAGAGCTTAAATCGATTTTGTGTAATTTTAGTAATTTTCTATAAGCTCCTAATCGACTTGTCAAATGGGTAAAGTGCCTGTCTTACACTCGACATACTGCGAGTGTGCACAGCAACTTGCAACCTTTGCATAGGGTTAAATTTACATAGTTGGGGTCCGAAATTGGTCCAAGTGTTCTTTGCTTGGTAATCTTGAGGACCTCGCCTCGTTTTCGATTTGGGATAGTAGATAAGCTGTTTCAGTAGCTTAAAGTGGATAGGTTAGAGCTGTTTGGCTGGTTAGCTTATTTCAAATCAAATCATTGTAGTTTGCAATTCAGAGGTTAAGCTTAGTTACTTTAGGTGCACTTAAGATGATTTTAGCTTAATCTAGCTTCTGCTTTCATTTGGTGGTCTTTTGTGCTTATTTGCTTAATTTGAGTGCTTATTTATAAGCACATTTCTCTACAGCTTCATAATCTTGCACACTAGTATATGTTTTTATATTTTTCATAGATTTAGAATATTATTTTAGACTTTTTCTGAATTTTTCATAATTTTTCATCACTGTTTAGTATTTTTCCTTATTTAAAACAGTTTTTAGGATTTTTTAATTAGCCTTTATTACAAATAAATCAGAAAATCTTCAAAAAAATAAGTTTTCAATTTTCATAGATTAAGATAAATATAAAAAGCAAAAAAATAATTTTTCCAGATTTTTCTTAGTTAAATTTGTAATTTTTAGCCATTTAATTAGTTTTAAATAGTTTTTAAATCATAGAAATTAGAATATAAATCAGAAAAATACAAAATTAGTTTTGAAAAATTCTCTTTAGTTATTTTAGATTTTTGAAAAATAGTTTCACAATTTTCCTCTGTAATTTCATAATTTTTAGTATTTTAATTAAGTTTTAAAGTTTAAAACTAGTTTTTAATTTAAATTTATAAAAGAAAAATCAAGAAAAACCAATTTTAAAAAATAGTGATAGCATTTATTTAATATAATCTAGCTTTTTAATTTTCTTTAATTTGCATTTAAGCCCCTGTAAGTTACAAACTTTCTTTAGGTATAATTATTCATAATCCACAAACCTTTTCCTGCTTCAAATATCACCCGATCACTATCGTTTGGTTATTCATCATTGACTCGTTGGGACTTAACGACTGGGAAACACTAAACTCTCCGGACTTAATTGCATTGGTTTGCATCGTCTGCTTTTATTACGGTTGACCATTCACAAGTGGTTGACTTGCGTGATAAACCCGACCGTTTGGGAGCCAATCAAATTTTAAGCGCCACGCTTGGGGGTGAGCTAATTATCTTACGTTTAGCGATTAGTGATTTGAATATTCACTCCTTGTTCATACCATCTATATATATATTTATACTTTCTTATAAAAATCCAAAAATCCAAAAACATCTTAAAACATATAAAACACAAAATATTTTTCTTTTGTTTCTACATATATATAAAAACATAAAAACCAAAAAGATTCTTCTTTCTCCATTTCATAATTCTCTTGTTTCCTCGAGTTACGTCTAGTGCATGCGCTTTCGTTCTTCTAGATCATTGAGTCCTTTTCGTGATCTAGCAGAAATTCCTAGAAGACGTTCTCATAGGCGTCTTGCCCAAATAGTCGAACCCGAGATTCGTACTATTCCAAACAACAATATGGCGAACGAGCGAACTATGGCGGAAATGCTCCGAGCACCCACCGAGGGTTATGGAGATGCCATCATTTTACCAACAATCAATTCGATCACTTTGAATTAAAGACACATTTGATCACACTTGTGTCTACGAATCAATTCCACAGGTTTGATCGAGAAGACCCGTATGCACACATCCGTTGGTTTAACAAGTTGACCTCAACAATCAATTTCAAAGATGTACCACAAAAGTGATCAAGTTGATGCTATTTCCATTCTCCTTTGGAGGGACATTCGGATTTGGTCGAAAAAGAATCCCTCGATCCATCGAAACTTGGGAGGATCTTGTTCAAAAGTTTGTCAATTATTTCTTTCCTCCATCAAAGCGACTAATCTTAAAAATGAAATTTATGGATTTCGTCAAAATTTCGATGAAAACTTTGAGAGGCATGGGAGAGATTCAAAGATCTCTCGAAATGCCCCATCATGAATTCACAGAGCTTCAACAAGTTAATATCTTTTATAATGGGTTGAGCAGTAGCGATCAAGATTCTTTGAACGCAGCCGCGGTGGCAATATCTTGAATCGTAAGCCTAAAGATGTGATTGAGATTTGCGAGCAAAATCGAAAGTTCCTATTTCTAACAAAGTCAATATTCCGAACACTCGCTTCTTCATCCAAGAACTCTTACGAGTTAGCCGCTCCGTTAACCGCTCTAACGGACGTCATCCGTTATATGATGAAAGAGGTAAAGGAAATCAAAAGCGAAATTCATAAGCGGAACCAATCAAAGCCGTGAACAAGGTGTGTGAAACTTGTAGTGGTCCACACGCGTATTATGATTGTCAAGCAACCGATGCTTCTTTTTACCAAGCTCCGTAGCTTCGTAAACCACAATCAATACCGACCACAAGTGATCCTTACTACCGTGCACCTAGCGGTATGACACCACCGGTTTTCCTCCCTGCAAAACCATGGCAATCAAAATCGCTTTGTTCAATCAAGGACAAAACTTTAATAACTCTCAAAATTTCAATCGAGCCGGAACAATTTCAACCAACCATATCAAGCTCCAATCGGCAAAGTTATCAACAACCTTCTCAAGCTCCCTACCAAATGACTTCATGAAAATTAATCGAGTCAAGCATCGTTCAATGCAAACTCGGATCAATAACATGAGAGTTGAGCTAAAAAGGAAATTGATACCACAATGTCTCGGCGGACAAATGAGTTGAAGAATATGATGGCGGTTTCATGAACATGAATATGAACAAAGCTTCGTCATCTTCGGAGGACTCCCAACAATCTGCCCAAATCCAAATGCCGAGTTAAAAGCCGTTACCACTCGTAGTGGTAAGACACACAATGGACCTTCGACTCCAATGCCTCCTCCACCGGGAGCAATGAGTCAAGTTACCAAGGATACAACGGACAAGGTGCATTTCTCAAGCCCACGGTACCGCACACGTCCCACCTTCGGTAGTCAAGCTTTAAGTCCGAACCCGAGTTCCGAAGACAAATTCGAGCGAAATGACTTCCATCCGGCTCAAAAGTCTAGTCAGCTTCCTTACCCATCAAGATTGCATGATGAGAAGCTCAAAGACAAAACCAAAGAGCAAATGGAAAAAATTTTCCAAATTTTCAATGAACTACACTTTGATATAAGCTTCGTTGATGCTCTCGTTCTAATGCCCAAATTTGCATCCACGCTTAAAGGCTTACTGAGCAACAAAGATAAGTTATCTGAGATGGCTAAAACCCTCTCAATGAGCAATGCTCGTGGTCCTTCTCAAAGCTTCCCAAAAGCTTGAAGACCCGTGCATGTTTTAATCCGTGTGATTTCTTGGGGATGGTTCAATGTTCCGCCTTGGCGATCTTGGCGCAAGCATTAACCTCATGCCACTCTCGGTATGGAAACTCTCTTCCTAAACTTACATCCACTTGTATGACACTCGAGCTAGCGGACCAGATCATAACTCGTCCACTGGGATAGCCGAGGATGTCGTGATGAAAGTAGGAAAGGTTCACTTTCCTCTTGACTTTGTTGTAGTAGACTTTGATGCGGATCCTAGAGTTCCCTCATCTTAGGAGAGCTTTCTTGAGCGAGTCATGCTCTAATTGATGTATTTTTGAAGAGTTGACCATACGGGTTGACAACGAAGAACTCACGTTTAATATCAACCAAAACTCCAAACCTCTATCCAAACAAAGTGTTGCCACAATTGATCAAAATCGAAAGAATCAATGCAACACTCTCAAATTTCACAGTTAAGAGGAGTCACCAAAACGTCTTTGAGCTAAAAGCTTTGAAAATCAACCACGGTTCAAACAAATGGTTTGAAAGTTGTACCGTGGAAGTCAAGAGTGTTCTTGATGATGATGATCTAGAATCGGAGACTTTATCGAAAGTGGTGGAAATTGCTAGCTCTAAGAGCACACCACTTGTCCCACCTCAGGAATCAATTTATCGTGTCGAGTTTGTTAACTCGTGGATGAAACCAAACTCTCTTGGTTTCATCCGGATTGGATGATGATATTTGTGACCCAATGGGAGACATTCTTCCCATTGAAGAATTGCTCAAAATGATCCATCATCTCCTAGTCTTATTTCCGACTCTTCCATCCCTTCTCTCACTCCGGATGAGGAAGATGACAACTTTGGAATGAAGTCGATGCCTTTACGAGTGATGAGTCAATTCCAACAGAATTGATAATACTTACTTTGATTCGGAGGGGACATCCTTTTACGGAAAATCATTGATTGAAGAACTGTTTCCAACCCTCCCTACCGAAATTCATTGACAATCACCATATAAGCTTCAAGTTTAAGCTTAAAAATGTCAAAATGGTGATTTGCTTCTTCGATGAGGAATGGACATGCATTCTCATGCACATCTTTATTCCATTCTTCACGGATGGTGTGGTTGCTCTTTCCTTTTCTCTTTCGGGAATGAGGACACCATCTTTGACCCGTATCACCCTTTATAGTTTCTACTATTAACAATACAGCGGTTGTATCTCGTCGGTGTGGAACTTTCGATGTTCATATGTTTATTAACACCGTGAGCGAAAGTCCGATCGAGATTGGTTTTCACGTTGCTTTCCCATGAACCAATGAATGCGGGGATCGAGTCAAGCTAGCGACTCGGAAAAAAAAGAGAGCACACCATATGGGTTTCACCCATATTTCGACTTCTTTCTACTTTCTACCACCCTAGTGTGGGGAGTTGCCCATTGTTGTATTAAAAAAATAATAAAAAAATAAAAAAAATCTCTTTCAAATAATGGCCGTAGTATTTTCCTTTTCGTTCTATGTTTCGGCATAACCGCGGTACTTTGAATATTGAGGGCAATATTCATTTCTAGTGTGGGGAATTCTCGAATTTTATCATGTAATTATACCACCCAATTCCCCATTTTGGCCAAATTTTTTTGGAGTAAGTGTTTTGCACTTACTCGATTCTGATTATCGATCCGCCATGTCTAATAAACAAAAGTTGGCTAATCCGAGAGCAAACGGCTCTTGGTAAAGATATCTCAAATCCGTTGACGACTTGCAATTTGCCTAAAATTGTATGGTGTTATTTCACCATATCTTTAATTAGTGAAGAGTTGGCTAGCCCGCAAGTTTATGGCTTGTGGTAAAGGCGATTGGAAAACCATAATTGGTAATCGACTCACCAAAGATATTTTATCTAAGAGTTGGCTAGTCCGTATAAGCGGCTTCGGTAAAGACAAATCAAATCCGTTGGAGTCGGTGATTTGCTCAAAATCATTTGGTTATCATTGTACCAAGGTTCTTACTTGAATCAAACATTTGGCTACTCGAGTAATGACTTTTGGTAAAGAGATTCAAATCCATTAAGTTTTCATAAAAGATTGCTAGGGACTAGCAATAGTTTAGTGTGGGGATTGATGAGTGTGTAAATACTCATCATTTTTGGTCAATCTGAGCGCAAAACATTTAAAACGCTCGAAATGCATCAAAATCTTGAAAATATCTCAAAATTGCATTTATATATTTCGGATGCAAAATGTTTAAAATTAGATGAAAATGAGCTAAGTTTGCATAATTGGCGGTTTCAGGTCCCGACTTTCAAATCTTGACAAAATCGGTCCACGAGCATTTGTTTTGAAATAAAAGTCAACCCAAGTCCTTTCAAAATCAAATTTTATCAAAAATGATCCTTGGGTAAAAAGTTTGGAGAATTTACAAGTTTGGTCCTTCAAATTTCAAAATTGGCAAAAATAGTCCTTGGAAGTTTAAAAATATCTTTAATGGTCCTTGTACTATTGAAACTTTTCATAATTGGTCCCTTGGCATAACTTTGCAAAATTGGCAGATTTGGTCCCTTAGTTTTTGGTGAATCGCAAGTTTGGTCCTTATGTATTAATAAACAAAACACCCTTGGACCTTGGCCCCTCACAAAATTGACCTTGAGCCCCGCCAACTTGACCCTTGACCCCCTTTTTGAACCCCGTCCTAATAATACACCGGTCAAAATCTTGGTCAAACTCCCTTTTCCTCCAACACTTCACCTCCTCCACTTTTGCAAAATCCGGACATACCTCACTCCAAATCGCATACTCCACACTTATCACTCCACTCACCCAACAATCCAAGAGTCATTAAATGCTTCTTGTAGATTGCAATCAATCCCCTCCTTGCAAATATCAATTTCCGCCAAAAGCCATCAATGGCTAAAAACCACTCTAGTGATCCAATGGTCCAGAAAAGAGGTGGGAAAAGCTCAGAGGACAAGTGGGGTATACGCTATAAAAAGGAGGAAGAGAAGCTAGTTAGAGTAGTAGTTTAGTTTTAAATTTCTCATGTATGTCGTTTTAATTTCCATGTCATATTTAAGCTTTAAATTGTACCTTTTATCTTCCTTGTACTCATTTAAGTCATCTCAATCGGTGTAACTTAATTTTAAGTGATCATTCAAAGTTTGATTAAATTTTACGTTTTTCTATTTCACGTAATCAAGCCTATTTTAAAAGTGCTAAGTATCGAGCTTCAAATAGCTTTATTACAACTCAAATAAGCTTATCTAAGCTATCAATAGCTTTTGATAAGCTTATAACTCAAATACAACAAATTTGGTATCCGGTCAACGAAAGTCAACTGGGAAATTTTGGTTAAGCAATTATGGAAATGGAATTTGGTTGATCTGAGTTGGTTTTGGATTGGACTTGGTATAGAATAGTAGTGTTTGGTTTGGGTATAAGTCGCATAATAGCTTTGGACTCATGTGAGTAATCTTAAGTTTCAATTCTATCTTATTCGCCTTGATGCATTAATCATTTACTTTAATCATTGTTTATAATTGTTGTTTATGCATTTGTTAGCTTTGATTTAGTTATTAGATCATGTTTGAATTCTGCCATGGATTAGATATTAAAATAGAGTAGATTGCATTTAAGTTCCTTAAAATGTTGTTTGGATTAGACCTTCATTTGGAGTTTTAGAGTTCATTAGTGGTTAGAATTGTTAAGGATAGTCTCATTTAGTTTTATAGAACTCATATTAGTCTTTAAAGTGCATCTGTGCTCAACTAAAGTCAAAATTGCATAAAATCCTATCTAGTTTTCAAATATGTGAAAATCAGTTAGTGTGATTTTGCATTTAGGCTTAGAAACCATAGAAATAGCTTGCATTAGTCTTAGTTTATCATAATACATCATTATCAGTTCACAAATTAAGCTCAAATTTCATTTTAGTCAAAATATCATTTCTGTATAAAAAGTCAAAAGTTGGAAAATCTGATTTGTACCCAACTTGGTTGATTTTTCATGGCTTCAACTTTGGTTCAATTCAAGTGAAATTTTGGGCTTAACAACTTCAGTTGGTCAAGAGCTTAAATCTGATTTTTGTGTAATTTTAGTAATTTTCTATAAGCTCCTAATCAGCTTGTCAAATGGGGCAAAAGTGCCCTGTGCACACACTCAACATACACTGAGTGTGCACAGGCAACTTGCAGCCTTTGCATAGGGTTAAATTTACATAGTTGGGGTCTGAAAATTGGTCCGAGTGTTCTTTGCTTGGTAATCTTGAGGACCTCAGTTCTGGTTTTCAGTTTGGGATAGTAGATAAAATTTGTTTGAGCTTAAAGTGGATAGGTTAAATTTGTTTGGTTAGCTTATTTCAAATCAAATCATTGTAGTTTGCAATTCGAGAGGTTAAGCTTAGTTACTTTAGGTGCACTTAAGATGATTTTAGCTTAATCTAACTTCGCTTTCATTTGGTGGTCTTTTGTGCTTATTTGCTTAATTTGAGTGCTTATTTATAAGCACATTTCTCTACAGCTTCATAATCTTGCACACTAGTATATGTTTTTATATTTTTCATAGATTTAGAATATTATTTTAGACTTTTCCTGAATTTTTCATAATTTTTCATCACTGTTTAGTATTTTTCCTTATTTAAAACAGTTTTTAGGATTTTTTTAATTAGCCTTTATTACAAATAAATCAGAAAATCTTCAAAAATAAGTTTTCAATTTTCATAGATTAAGATAAATATAAAAGCAAAAAAATAATTTTTCAGATTTTCTTAGTTAAATTTGTAATTTTAGCCATTTAATTAGTTTTAAATAGTTTTTAAATCATAGAAATTAGAATATAAATCGAGAAAAATACAAAATTAGTTTTGAAAAATTCTCTTTAGTTATTTTAGATTTTTGAAAAATAGTTTTACAATTTTCCTCTTTAATTTCATAATTTTTAGTATTTTAATTAAGTTTTAAAGTTTAAAATTAGTTTTTAATTTAAATTTATAAAAGAAAAATCAAGAAAAACCAATTTTAAAAAATAGTGATAGCGTTTATTTAATATAATCTAGCTTTTTAATTTTATTTAATTTGTATTTAAGCCCCTGTAAGTTACAAACTTTCTCTTTAGGTATAATTATTCATAATCCATGAAACCTTTTCCTGCTTCAAATATCACCCGATCACTATCGTTTGGTTATTGATGCATTTCGTTGGGACTTAACGACACGAAACACTAAACTCTCTGGACTTAATTGCATTGGTTTGGATCGTCGGCTTTTATTACGGTTGACCATTCACAAGTGGTTGACTTGCGTGATAAACGACCGTTTGGGAGCCAATCAATCACCTTTTATCAAATTTCATTATTAAATCACAAATTCTCCCCCGATCAAAAATATCGAACCCTTTGAGATTTTGGATCCCAAGTGATTTAATTCGGTTTAGAAAACATGAGAGAAAATGTGGCCTTGTTTAAATACTCATCTGGTCTTTGGATAAATCCTCCTCCTCAACATGTGCATTGTGTATTTGAAATCGTTTGGCACATGGAGGCAAGAGTGCCTTTGAAGGACTAAAATCAATTCCATTTAAAACATATTTGAGATTTAAATCACGATCTCTCCCGCGATCAAAAATTTCAAACCATTTGAGATTTGTGATCCCAAAAGATTTAAATCATTTAGAAAATTTTGGGAAAGGCGTGGCAAGATTTGATTTTGAAAATGACAGATAAGGACCATTTTAAGACATTAAAGATTGTTAGTGTCGGTATGATTGTTTTAAGAGATCTTTAAGTAAAATAAAACAGTTTCACAATCAAACAAGAACATAAAAATTTCATTTTGATGGATCTTTGAGTTTTAAAGAAAATCATACCATGACATAACATTAAATCTTTAGATCACCACATAATTTCGTACAAGCGGACTTCGATGAAATATTGTTTGAAAATATTTTATTTTAAATCACTCTCCCCTCAATCGATGACCAAGTCGATAATTGGTGACTAAGGTTTTGATAAAAAGAAGTCGGTGATTTTCAAAATTTAGTACAATATATTTTCAAAACAATATTTTCCATTTTAAAACAATTTATTCAAATTTTTCAAAATTGTTTAAAATGATATCTGCTAAAAGATACGTTAGGTGGTTGAGAAGCTTCCGTTGTTGTTCTTTGTAGGGTTTGGAAGAAAACCGTCTGGCGATGCGGTGAGACTTCTTCTTACGTTGCATTTTGAATGCCAACTGGGGTCAAATTAAGCTCGTTTCTTCAATCACTTAGAAGAAAACCATCTGGCGATGCGGTGAGACCTCTTCGTTGCATTTATGCCAACTCTCCATTGAAGTCCAATTAAGCTCCGTTTCTTCATTAGTCAACCCAAGAAATAGTTACCCTTTCCTTCGGCATCCAATCATCTTCATTAGTGGGATCGGGATCGGGAACATTCTTTTATACCAATATACCGCATCGTTAGTGAACACACATACATATATGGTGGTCGACATCACCCAAACAACAATCGACTAATAAAAGTCAATGCAACATATCAATCGGATCATATAGATGTATGGGAATAATGTGTTCATCAAACTCTAATCATCTAATCCTAGCAATCATATCCTAGGCACCTAGTCCTTCAACATAGGTTAACATCATTTTAATTAAGCATATTAGGATAATTAAGAAAGCTCGTTAGATGATGTAGATTTGAAAAACATTATCCCCTCAATCCATGACTCATTTTATGAAAAGTTTAAAGCGGCGAAGTCATTGATTGAGTTTTCAATTTACAAAAACTACGAATCGATTGTTTTAAAGCAACTCATTTACCACCATTTTTGAAAACACCAAATATTTTTACGAAGAATTTTAGGCGGAAAAACATTTGTGTAGGAGCAATGATCCTTGACATACTTTCCTTGTTTTGTTTTTAGGATAAGTGCGAAATATTTTGAAGATAGGTTTAGCGTGACACTTTCCTTCCTTTAAAAGAGCGGGTTGCTATCTCGAAATAATAGCAAGCCATAGTATAAGCACGGGTCACGATCAAGTAACGCAAGCCATTATTTGAAGCGGGTTGCGATGCGAAATAATCGTAAGCCATAGTTTTGTGACATGTTAAGAAAGAAATATTTACACCTCACGTCGAACTTCATCTAAAGTCCGTGCCATTATTGAATGACATTTCTAAGACCGTAGATGTTATCGATACGAGAAGACATGTCTTGGAAAACATATTTTGGTATTTTCAAATTTTCGATTTTATGGATTTTTTTGAGATTTTATATTTTTCTATTTTGTTTCTTTGGTTTTATATTTTGTATTTTGCTTTTGAATAAATATATACAAGGATAGAATAGATGATATAGTTAAAGAAGATGATGATACTGATGCAAGAGATAAGGATATCGAGCGACCCGTTGTAGAAGATAGAAGTCATCATCTCTTAAACATTCACCACCAAAGCTTTCGAGGCTCCTGAATTGAGAGAAATTGAACCATCCGAAAGTGAGACTTTGTCAGCTTCCCCCCAAACCGAAGATCCATTAGATGAGCATATTCGAAGCTTTCTTTCAAGCTTGCCTTAGCCAGGTGCACAGAGAAGTACACCATTATCATAAATCCCGCTGCTCCTTTTAAGAACGATAATCGAGATTCTCCGTTCGGGGTTATATCATCAAGACGAAAAATAAGCAAAGTATCATCCCACGTATAAATAATCTTCTCAAATTTCTTTTCTTTGAAGTCGAAGCGATCCATTCCAAAAGGTGTCAAGAGAACAATTCCCCAGTAGTTGAATTGATGCGATCGGTCTCTTTGTATAATGCTCAAGAACTCTCCCAAATACACATCATGAGGGAATGAAAACACCTTCCATGTTCACATTTTCTTCCACGATGATCGTGTATGAAGCTCAAGAACCCGAAGTACACCAATACCCAAGAGCTCTCGAATACACATCATGAGGGGAATGACAACACCTCCACAATGTTCACATTTTTCTTCCACGATGATCGTGTATAAAGCTCAAGAATCAAGTACACATTCCTACCGAAAGAATAACTAATAACACCTCCTCATGTCATACATTTATCTCCCAGAATATGTCATACTTGTGTACCTCTTTTATCTTTAGAAACTTTCTCTTACATCTCTTCCCCACGAAGTTGGAACAAGAACACTAGAAGCTACTAGATACTGCCGAGTTTCTCTGCGGTCATGACATTTGTCTTCCGGGATAACTTCAATCACTTAGAAGTATTAAGTTCATCATGTGTACTCGTTATGCTTTTATATGCTTGTCTCCTTCCTCCTTTGCTAGTTTAGACACTTCATAATCGACAACATAGTATAAGCCCAAATACTTGAAATCTTTATGAGAAGAACACTTGAACTCTTGTGAGAATCATCTTCTTGAAGACTCTCTCGACTATTTTATCAACCCTTATGTAGACAATTTAGTGACCCTTTGAAGAATAAAACCCGATATACCATACTTGAAACTGAAGTCAACTTCCCACATTTGTATCTTAAGCTTGCACCTAATGATGGAAGAGCGGTGTAGAGAATTTATGCTTCAAGCAAATCTCTAAGTACTCACTACCCAAACAAAGTATGAGACATTAACACCTCTTGCGATTATCCACACCGTCATATCGTGTGACAGAGTAAAACAAAGTAACTCCTAATAGTGATAGTTAACGGTCTTCAACCATCCACCTCATTGCGGTAACTAGATAAACCAAGTCTTCAACTCAAATTCTTAAGCCCGAGCAAGTTATCAAATAAGAACACGCCTTTGTGAAAGTCAACTTCTATCTCAAACAAGTGATAAATGATTAACTCAAGTAATCAACTTGTGTCAAATGTCAATCGTGAAATAGTCAATAACAACGTCTCGAGTCATTTGCTAAGGAATATGAGCAAGTCTAGCGGGGATTGAATCGACTTATAACTCTCTCCCAATTAGTGCTCTCCCTAAACCGACAATCTGTTTGATAGATGCCCAGTTAAGAAGAAGTCTTTAGATCGTTAAATGCAACTCGTCTTTAGTCTTCTAACATGTAGCGAAAAATGTAAACGGGCGTAGACTCGACCTTCTTCAAGATTGTTCGGTTGGGGAATAGATAGTTAACATCTTCAACTCACACCAAAAAGCATCCCACCAAAAGCATCCCAATTAACACATCTTGCAAATCCCTTAACTAAAATCTCTCCCAATCAAACAAGAACGAAAGATGTTCATCAAGGAAATCGGCAATAAGGCCATAGCGAACACACAAGATGGTAGCATGAACTACCAATCACATCAAACAAGAACAAAGAGATTGTTCGGAATCATCATGTTGATGTATACGTGAAGGATTAACCGGAAGCACTTTGTCGATAAACTCATCAATCCGAGTGAAGATGTCAACCAACGGCTCTTAGAAGAGAAAAAAAACTCCATGTGAAGATGACCCGATAAGAAGAAGCTCGGTTTTTACATGAGTTTAGAGCCGTATGACCATTTATATTCTCAAATATCAATAAGAAAATTCACACTTCTTCTCCCCCTCAAGAGTTGCATACGGAGATGCCATTCTTGACTAAATAAGTGAAATCATCCAAAAGTATTCTATTCACACTTCTCCCCCGCAAAATTAGCACATGATGTCGCCATCGTCATTATAGTTGAGCAAGTGGAATAAGAAAACAATCAATGGTAGCCCGGTTCACTTGATGACTGAAGTGCATGGAAAAAGTATGAAGCATGTTGATGAGAATGGTCATTAGTGAGAAGATTTCTCTTCTTCAGAAGATAAAGCGCCTTGAAGCGTACACTTTTCTTTTCTTTGAGGAACGAGGCATGAATTGTTGTGTTCATACGTCATAAGAAGATTTCTCTTCTTTTGAAGATAAAGCGCCTTTGAAGCGCACACTTTTCTTTTCTTTAGAGAGCGAGGCTTGAATGTTGTGTTCAAGCGTCATAAGAAGATTTCTCTTCTTTCAAAGATAATGCGCACTGAAACGTACACATTTCTTTTCTTTAGAGAACGAGGCATGAACTAATGTGTTCATACGTCATAAACCTCTCTCTTTACAATCTCTTGACAAAACATGTAAATGTCACCATTATCATTTAGTAGTAACAGCTGATGGAGATAACCCAATATGATGAATTTGACTCTGAAGTAAATGAACCCGAACTCGTGACTTATACTTGCACATATGTAACAAAGAGCGGTGCCGATTTCCATTAGCATCTCTAAGTACTCTCTATGTACTCTATACTCTTCAACCAACCAACCATCAAGTATAAGACGTACATTACCTCTTGAAGATCCACAATTGAATGTGACACTGAGCACTACAACGTAACTCCTTTAAGTGATAGTTATTTTGAGGTGATAAGAGCCCAATTCCCCCAAGTGGTAAAAGAAGAGGTAAAAGTCACCCAACAATAACTAGATTTCCATGTTTTTGTTTTTGATAATAAGCTCGAACAAGGATCATGAAGAATCTTCATCCAACCATCCCCGAATTTTACAACTCTATGGTTTAAACCGAGAAGTAGTTTCTTTCGCGGGATTTTACAAAACCAAAAATAAACCGTAAGATAGATCCGAAATGCACTTTACTATTACGGGATGTTTCCATTGTCACGGATTTTACAAGTCTATGATTTAAACCGAGAAATAGGTTCTTTCGCAGGATTTTACAAAATCAAGACAAAACCGTAAACAATGTTAGCTTGAATGTGTTATGACTTCTTTGGTTTCGGTGAATATCTGTTTTAGGGGAACATGCAGTGGTTCATCAACGGTTCATTAACCATCCAGTGAACACATTGGTAAACACATCATTCACGCAATCTGTCGGCAATTGCAGTGACCACATGGAGAAGTAAACCCGATATATCAAACTCAAACATGACGTAAAACTCCCCAGATTTGTTACTTAAACTTGTACTAATTCTCGTGAACAAGAAACGGTGTACCCAACGTACAAAACCTCTTGACGTATCCTCAACTGCGTGAGACACTGAAGTGATAGCTAAGTTGTGAGTTAAGCGAGAAGGAATCACAACCGTAACTAAATAGCCAAGTCTTTATCACACTCAATAAACGCCCAAACAAGTCATATTCGCCGAAGGGTAGAAAGAAAGAAGACGAAAATAAGTAAACGCGCCTGGAAAACCTTACTTCAATCTTCAAATAAGAAATACCGAAAAAAAAAACAACCCTGTAGTCAACTTTGTTCAATAATACCAATTCAAGCCGTGACATAGTGTTCTCTGTGAAAATGTATAACCAAAGTATCAATCCGCACATCACGATAAATCTCAACATCAACACAAATCATCAAATCCCATCAACAAGTCTTATCATCAAAGATCAATTTATGACTCGCAACTCATAAATTATCATAAGCCATAAATCCAAATTCACGATTAGGTACTACTCTCCCATGAACGCCCGGTCAAAAGATAAATCCAATATTGCATGACTCGATCCAATTTTGAGAAGCCCATTATCAAAACAAAACAATTGATCCAATTACAAGTTACACATGGTCCAACTCACAACATATATAATAGATCCACTCAATGTTCCAACCTTTTGTCACATAAACTCCATGACCCGATGTTCAAACGAAATAGTATATCAAACACTAAGAGCATGATATTAGATCTTCAAATACTTAGATTCACACCCTGGTCCACTGCTTAATACGAATGAAACCTAAGTCAAGTTGACCAAATCATGAAAACCACTGCTAATATCACTCGTGTATAAAATTCCAATTCATGAAGCTTAACAAAAGCCCAAGATACATGTCAGTCCATTCCAAAATTGTTTCAGTCCAAGAATTTTGAATCAAAACCCGGTCACAATATTTTCCGCCAAAGATATTGATCACGTTACATGCTAATCTTCCAAGCTCGATTAGATGATTCGTGATATGCAAAACTAATCACGTGACAAAACTAATACCATGCATTTCAAAACTTGATATTAAGCAAAACCAACCTTCAATCATGAATAAACAAATCCATATTTGGCCTATCACAACAGCTGACAAAAGCCAAGATATTAGAGTGGAGCATATTAAAGGCCTAGTATGGTTCATATACGGCCCATGAGTAAACCAATCTATATTCGGCCCATCAAGATATTCAAGCAGTTAACACAACTGGTTGCCTTAATTTTCGGATGGTATAAAACACAGCTTACTCACCACTTATCAAACCCTAATATTTCTCTTATACATCCGCCTCTCTCCTAATCTCTCACACCTCAACCCTAAAAACTATCACAAAACAAATCGCCTCCCTTTATCATCTTGTACGTTTCCTCTAAACAGCTTCTCATCAACACCAAAATACATTTAACACAAACCCTAACAAAGAAGTGGACGCCTCCATCATTTACTATGAAACGGTTACAACAAATCTCAGCCACATGGATGGCTTCGAGGTATAATTGACGCCACAGGGATGGGTTCAAATGTTGAGAAGGCATCAAGAACACAGGTAGGTTATCATTCGGTTTAATTTGTTTTTGAGTATTAACCGAACCAAGATAAAGTATTAACAACTTTGTTAACAACTTATCTTTGAATGTTCGAATATCAAAAATAAAACAAGTGAGGCTGGATCTGTGATGATTTCGATTTTCGTGCTTTAGACCTTTGGTCTTGATGTTACCTTAGTGTACCACGAAAATTAGAAACTGAGATTTCTACTTTGTTTTGAGTCGAGAGGTCGAGTTGATGTGAAGTAGGATATAGTTGTATGGTTGTTTGCAAGTGGGTTTCCATATTGGCATCTACTCATGTCTTGCTTGTTCATTTAGTTTTCAGATTTGGATTCTAGACTTGACTGATGATGATAAAAATAACTGAGGTTGAGTTGAGTTTTTTTGGTATTGGTATTTGTTGATTGATGATGGTTATAACCTGATGTCATTTTGAGTCTTGTTGGTATGTAGTCGTGGTCTAACATGTCATTCTTCTTCTACATTTCTGTCTTTGGTACTGTCAAGTCGCTACTCATTTTTAACTTGTTAAACAACTCGCTATCATTTTACATTGCATTCCAAGTCGCTACAAAAGCTTTTGAGTCAAGTCCTTTGACAAGTCGCTATGTCTTTAGATACAAGTCGCTAGCTGAGTTTCAAAGCAAAGTCGCTACTATTTTTCAAAGCAAGTCGCTAATAAATTTTGACACTAAGTCGCTACTCTTAACTCGTTACGACATGTAAATATAAGTCGCTACATCATTTTCAAAACACAAAACGCTAACTTGTTAAAGAACAAGTCGCTAGCAAGGAATATTAAACCAAGTCGCTATATAGAAACTATGAATCTGGACAGTTAATTAACAAGTCGCTATATTTGACAAAGCAGTTTTGTGTATAACTCGCTACCAAGAGTTTATGACCAGCAGCAAAAAAAACCCAGAATATATCATAAAAACTACTTCTTTTTACCCGTTATGACCATAGAAATGTGACTTTGACCACACTGACAACTCGCCAAGAAGAATGACCCAAAAAAAAACTGCATAAACAGCTTTTGTTTTGACCTCTAAAGTGACCACAAATATACTGTTTAGACCAGTTTAATGACCAAGACTTTGACAAATATTGTGTATTGACATATTGAACCAAAACAGAAACCAAGAAACATGTAGTGCACTGTTTGTATCAAAAACAAATTCCGACCCACATAAAGTACCAAAAACAGTTTTAAATCATATAGAAACCACACAAATCAACAAAAACACAACAACCTTGGCTCTTGATACCAATTGTAGGATCGATATATTTATTGTGTTGATGATTCGGGTGGTCTTGGATGATCAAAATACATGTTTGCCATTAGAGAGAAGTAGAGAGTTGGGTGTTTTCTTGCTAGAGACTTGGTATACAAAAGTATGGAATGTTAGATTGAAGCACCACCCTTCCATGGATGGAAGGGTATTTATACTACAACTTATACGTCCTCCCGACGGATGTGGATCGGCATACGATGGGTAAAGACCCGTCCTTCCTCCACGGTGTTACACTAAACTATACTACGCTACAAACTAACTAATAAACTGCTAAATAACGTAAATAACTACAAGTCTACGAGCTAACTTATGCTAGATAATATTTGGGGTGACCGACTCTTCACTATGGAATTTTCTAATTCCTAACATACAAAACCAACAATAACGCTACTAAAAACATGTTCATTTTAGGCGTTATCAAAGGGTTTAAAGAAAAATAACCCAAGCTTTCAAATATCATTGAGATAAATGATGACGATAACTATGATGACCATCGTGACTGCGATTTAATGAAAATATCTTCATAAAAAAGTGTGTTTTAGGTCAAACTAAATAAGGTGACATCATTGATCATAATGCCAAAAGTATTTCATTTTAAAGAAGGAAAACAACAAAATCCATTCTTTGACGGAACTCCAGATTCAGATGATTAAAAATACAATCGATTGTAAAATGAGCATACCCCAAAAAATATAGGAAATAGAAGAGGATAAGGCGAAAGAATTTGAATCAAATTTTCGGACAAAACATACATGTTTCTGCGAAGCATCTTGTTTATGGAAAGCACATATAGCATTCAAAGAATGCCAATAATATTTTGCAAATTCTTTCACCATACCCTCCACCGCTCCCCGATGAGGTGTAATTTTATACACTTTTAAGGGGTCATTTAGCCTGTAATTCCGTATATATTTGATCATTTATTACCCTAAATCGTTTCTATTTGAGTTTTAGGTACTTGGGAAGCAATGCTAGAAAAGGAAGCATTTCGAGATCGATTGGATTAGAAAACGAAGAAAACAACAACATAGGAAAAAACGGTCACGAGAAGAGCCCGTGACGGTTTCACTGCCTAATAGGTGACGCCATAACCGATACGCGATGACCATACAGTGCTCTAGAGGCGGCCTCAAGTTGACGGTGTCAAGACCAATATATGAAGGTTGGCGGCGTCACGACTCCAACGTGACGCCGTCACAACTAAGTCGGTGCAGAAATGAAACCCTAAAAGACGGTGAGCTGACGACGTCACACTTAACAAGTGACACCATCACAAATGTAAATCTATATATATTTCCACATTATTTTCATTAAAAAGTGTGGAACTTGTATGTAACTTGTGGAGGAAGATGCGGAATTTTGCAAAACCACAAAAGTTTTACAATCCTCCTAGGAAGTGTACATAAACGTTGTAGCGTAGTATAGGCAACACACAGGGAATTGATCGTTCTCTGGGGAATAGCGTTGTGAAGGCCGAAGTGTATGACGAATTAGGTCTAAAGGTGAGGGATGATTCTTTTTGTCTTTTTTTATATTTTTTAGAAAACAAGTAAAAATCTCGAGGTTTGAAGAGTTTGGTTTTAATTACTAATTAAACTAATCAAAAGTAAATTAAAGTAATTATGCAGAAAAGTAAAGTGGTAAACTCATATGATATATAAAGGTGTTTACCTAGAATTTCCTTACTCTCTAGTTATCTCTTATTGATTAGTTGAATTGTCACGTCTTTGTTTTAATTAGCGCGTTGTATTCCTTAATATTGGTTGTAGGGTGGTGTCGAATTCCCTAACTCTATGAATATATTGGTCTCGTTAAGAAATCCTAATGTCACCAATCCGCAATTATGCAGTCTCGTTAAGACTTCTTAATGTCAACAATACGCAATTCATAGAATCAATACACCGAATAAAAACAACTAGTGCAATCTAGTGAAGAATCTTTTTAATGCGGATCGCTAATCAAATGGCCAACTCAAAAACACTCCACAGGAAAACACCAAATATGGTTCTTGAATTATAAACGAATGAATATGTTCCATTACAAAGAAATAACCAAGTACTTATAGGAATGTGAGAATCACTTCAAAACAATGAATGATTTTACATTCCTAAGTTAAAGACTCTAAATTGAGTAGGAGTATAATCTCCTAAACAATACTTATTCAAATTGAAAACAAGTCTACCATGAAAAGGAAACAAATAAAAATATTAAAATGTGATATAACCACTCAAATTAGAAATGTGAGTGCATGGTTCTGCATCATCCTCCCCTGCTTCAAAAGGACTCGTCCCCGAGTCCATGTCGTCATCGCTAGTCACTTCATATGGTGACAAATAAGCAACATTGAAGGTTGCAGAAACATTGTAATGACCAAGAAGCTCAAGTTTATAAGCATTGTCGTTAATGCGCTGGAGTACACGGAAAGGGCCATCTGCACGAGGCTTGAGCTAACCGAAACGACCACCCAGAAAACGTTCTTTACGCAAATGAATCCACACAAGATCACCTTCTTTGTATAACACTCATTTTCGATGCTTGTTTGCGTGAATTTAGTACTTCTCATTATGCTTGAGAATTTGATCACGCACTTGCTTATGCAATTCCTTAATCTTTGTTGACTAATCCTCCCCTTCAAAGCTAACTGTCTCGGAAATGGGAAAAGGTGCGAGATCAAGTGGAGTAAATGGGTTGCGTCCATAAACGATCATAAACGGAGTCTTACCAGTTGTGCGATTAAGAGACCTGTTATAAGCAAATTCAGCGTGAGGAAGTGTGATATCCCATTGCTTGGGCTGCTCACCGACAAGGCTACGGAGTAAATTACCCAAGCTGTGATTGGTTACTTCAGTCTATCCATCCGTTTGAGGGTGGTGCAAGCTACTAAACTGCAATTTCGAACCCATGCGTTTCCAAAGAGTACGCCCAAAATGACTCACAAATTTGACATCCCAGTTTGATGTGAGCATTTTTGGAATACCATGAAGCCTTACTATTTCAGAAAAATACAATCTTGCAACTTGGCTTGCATCATATGTCTTAGAGCAGGGAAGAAAATGAGCCATTTTGAAAACCGTCAACAAAGAACTATAATTGAATCCTTCCGCGTTGTGTACAAGGCAAACCCATGACGAAATCAAACTTGCATCCTCCCACGGGTGTGGGAGCAGTAGTAACTGTATAAAGACCGGCATTAGTACTATGGCTCTTAGCGATATAACAAATACGACAACGTGCAATAATGCGAGACACATCTCGCTCCATCTTTGCCCAATAAAATTTTCCACGAATTAAATCAAGTGTTTTGTCCCTTCCAAAATGATCTGCAAGCCCTCCTGCGTGACTTTCTAGAATAATTG
This sequence comes from Chrysanthemum lavandulifolium, assembly GCA_022545495.1. Lineage (NCBI taxonomy): Eukaryota > Viridiplantae > Streptophyta > Magnoliopsida > Asterales > Asteraceae > Chrysanthemum > Chrysanthemum lavandulifolium. The sequence goes on from CM040242.1 coordinate 241,189,519, forward strand.
AATCACGCAACGAACACAAAGGAACACATAAATGCGAACCCTTAAAAAGGTAGCCATCGTGTAAAGAAAAATCATTGAATGGCTGAGAGCCACATTTCTGCCACACATCTCGAAAATTTGGGTCATCTTGGTTCAAAGAATGGAATGAGTCAAAGCCACTAACCTGAATTTGCATTGCTGATAAGAGAACAATACGACGACTAAGGGCGTCAACCACAATATTAGTAGACCCGGCCTTATGCCGAATGACAAATGAGTAAGCTTGTAATGTTTCCACCCACTTGGCATGACGGGGCTTGAGTGTATGTTGCCCGTTGATGAACTTGAGAGCTTCATGATAAGAAAACAGAATGAACTCGTTTGGTAGTAGATAATGACGCCAAAACTCCACGGTTCGCACAATGGCATAGAATTCTCGGTGGTAAGTAGAATACTTGCGACGTGCTTCGTTAAATTTTTCGCTAAAGAAAGCAATAGGCCTATGATTTTGACTCAAGACACCTCCAATACTGAGTCCAGACGCATCACAATCAACTTAGAAGACGTCGTTGAAATTAGGAAGAGCTAAACATAGAGCTTGCGTCACTCGTTGTTTTAATATAGCAAATGCATCTTCCGCCTCTCGGTCCACCAAAATTTCCTCCTTTCATACAATCATCATAGGCGCAATAAGGCTCTGAAGCTTTTAATAAAACGTCGATAAAATGATGCCAACCCATGAAAACATCGAATATCAGTAATGGAAGTGGGGGTAGGCCAACTTAAAATTGCATATACTTTTTGATGATCCATGCGTATACCATCCTGTGAAATTAAATAGCCAAGGAAAGTGACTTCGTGGGATAGAAAATGACACTTCTGCTTGTTTGTGTACAACTTTTGATCACGTAAAACCGTGAAAACTTGTCTAAGATGCCACAAATGTTGATCAATATCCCTGCTAAACACTAAAATATCGTCAAAATAAACCACGACAAAACGACCAATAAATGGTTTAAACACATGATTCATAAGACGCATAAAAGTACTAGGAGCATTCGATAACCCGAATGGCATAACCATCCATTCATATAGTCTGTACCGGGTCTTGAAAGCGGTTTTCCACTCATCTCCAGGCCGCATACGTATTTGATGGTACCCACTTCGTAAGTCAATTTTGGAGAACACCGAGGACCCATGCAACTGGTCCATTAAGTCTTCAAAACGAGGAATTGGGAAACAATATTTAACAGTAATTTTGTTAATAGCCCGACTATCCATACACATCCGATAAGCACCTCCATGTTTTGGAACCAACAAAACAGGCACGGCGCAAGGGCTCATGCTTTCACGTATGAGTCCTTTGGCAAGTAACTCAGTCACTTGTTTATGCAATTCCTCGAACTCTTTTGGGTTCATTCGATAAGCCGCCTTATTAGGGATTGATGAACCTGGTAGGAAATCAATACAATGTTGAATTTCGCGCATCAATGGTAAACCAAGTGGTATGTCATCAGGAAACACATCTTGAAATTCGTCAAGCAACGGTTGGACCTGTTGGGGTATGGTTAACTCAAGTTTGTTTGCTTCTTGTATAACTAAGGCAAAAATAAAGGCATTTGGGTTGAGTTTTGTGAGGCCTTCAAATTCTGATTTTGTAAGAATGAGAGCCTCGGATGATGAAGGACGCGTATCAAGTGGTGCTAAGGTAACATGAACTCCATCTTTTGTGAAGGTATATGTATTGCGAAACCCGTCATGTTTGGCTTTTCTATCGTATTGCCAAGGCCTTCCTAATAATATATGGCACGCGTCCATTGGAATTACCGCACACCACACGTCATATGTATATTTAGTGCCAATTGAAAAATGAACTAAACAACGCTTAGTAACTTTGACAACGTTACCTTTCTTCAGCCATGTGAGTTGATAAGGTGCCAGGTGATTCTCAGCCTCAAGACCTAACTTTTCTACCATGCTGGTGGCCACCATGTTTCACAACTACCGCCATCAATTATCGGGTTACAAACCTTGCCTTCATCTGTACATTTGGTGTGGAAAATGTTGTTTCGAAGCCATGAGTTATCGTCAATTATAGGGGATGCTCCAACATTAAGAACTCGTTGGGTAACTAATGTTTCACCATGATCAGCATATACGATCTCTGTCTCTTCCTCTGTTGTTTCGCCCTCGTTTGCAATATCATATTCATAAGTGGTCATCTACAAAGGTAATTAATTGTTTGTTGGGACATTCCCTTGCGAGACGACCTAACCCCTGGCATTTAAAACATCGAATAACATGCTGATTTAACTGTTGGTTGGATGGATTTGTATAAGTACCGTTGTGTTTCGACCTTGGGAGTGATGGCCTTGGTGCTTTGTGTATTGGACGGTCGAAAAGTGGAAGAAAATTTGTTGGTGCTTAGACGCCCCGAATTTTCTCGTTGTTTTCAACTTTTAAGCGAGTCGACAAACATCGAAGATATGTCCAATCTTGTTGGAGATGCACCACATCGAAATCTCGGTTGAAGGGCACCAAGAAAACGAGCAATAACATGCTCTTCTTCTTCTTCGATTGCACATCGCATTCGTAAACGATCAAATTTGACTATAAGGTCTTCCACATACAAGTTGTTTTGTGTTATATTGTGGTACTCAAGAAAAGCTTCTTAACGATGATTAATAGGAAGGAACTTGCCCTGTAACAGTTTCTTCATCTTGGCCCATGATTCCACCTTTGATTTTCCTTCTTGAAGTCATTATTTTTTCACATGATCCCACCACAACGATGCATATTTACGGAGTTTAATGGCAACAAGTTTTACCTTTAAGTGATCTGGAATATCACGCAAGTCAAAAACCCTCTCAACAGTACTCAACCAATCAATAAACTCATCTGGTTGCGCATTGCCGTGAAAATCAGGGATTTCTATTTTAATTCCCATGTTGCTTAAAGGATCTTCACGACGTTGCCCTTGAATGTTTCGTCGATAAGCGCCGAAGGGATTCTCATCTTCCTCATACCGTGCGTCCGATACACCAAGTTCTGATTCAGTTTCCTCATCACGCTTCTCTTGTTGTAGTTCAAGGTCTCGAACTCGTTGTTGGAGACGTTCAATTTCGATATCACGCGGGGTCTCGCTAATCACCATCGTTGCCTCGGTCGGCGTTTCGACGAGGGGGATTACGAGGACGTCCACGTCCAACCATTTGGGGTACTCTGAGCTCCGATACCAAATGATGTGGATCACAAATCAAATGGCCAACTCAAAAACACTCTACAGGAAAACACCAAATATGGTTCTTGAATTATAAACGAATGAAGATGTTCCAATACAAAGAAATAACCAAGTACTTATAGGAATGTGAGAATCACTTCAAAACAATGAATGATTTTACATTCCTAAGTTAAAGACTCTAAATTGAGTAGGAGTATAATCTCCTGAACAATACTTATTCAAATTGAAAACAAGTCTACCATGAAAAGGAAACAAATAAAACTATTAAAATGTGATTTAACCACTCAAATTAGAAATGTAAGTGCATGGTTCTGCATCACTTTTAGTCGGACCTTCAAGCTTACTCATGATAAAGCCATTTTTCCTACTCCTAACGCGATACAACTAATTAAACAAGAGATGACAATCAATAATCAATAACTAGGTTTCGTTCAATCCTAGGCAAGCACTAGATAATTTAGCCACACATATTAAATAGAAGAGAAGATACACATGTAATCAAACAACACATAGACATATTGAATGATTCAAGAGTAATAACTTGTCATCAACAAAACACGAAGTTCGGGGGCTAAAAACCATTACAAGATCTGTAAAACTCATCACCCAAAGTGTTCATGATAACGCTACACGCGTCGTTCGGGGTCAAAGGAACTTCCTTTTCTTCGAGCAAGTTTTATAACACTCTAGGCAGTGAACCTAATCGTTGTAGTGTAGTATTAGGGTAAGCCACGGGTATTGATATCGTTCTCTAGGAGAATAGGAATGCTAGTGAGAAGTTACTACGCTAAGGTTGGGGTTGAGGAAGATTATTTTTTATCTTTTTATGTTTTTAAGAAATTGAAAAGGTACGAATCTCGGGGTTTGGATTTGGGGGTTGGTATTTCTACCGATTACTCTACTTATCTAATTATCTAATCTAAGGTGTATGTAGTCTATGTCTAATTATTGTGTGCTCGTATGATAGTTTAAATATGTGTTTACTTAGGTTTTATTACTCCTTAATTATCTCCTATTGATGGTTGAATTGTCACGTCCTTATTCTTAATCGCGTTGTGTGTCTAAAGTTTTAGGGTATGCGTTTGTCCCTAACTCTTTAAAACTACCAAAGGGTCTCGTCTACAATATCTCTAGGAATTATAAACTCTAACTCTAAGGTACTCTTTGGATGGTTTAGCCTACAACTACTCTAGGTGTTATAGTCTAAGGTTCACAAAGATTAATCAAGCATTAACTACACAACGAATGACCTATCGCATTACTAGATCATTAACAATTAAGATAAGAGACAACCAATCAATACTCAGTAATTAAGTTTCATATTCCCTAAGCAAACACAAAAGTAAATTAGCTGAACATGGAGAACATGCAAGCATACACACAAGTAATAAAAGACATAATTGAATTAATGAAGTAAAACACTTATCTTGATGTAAGATAGTTTGGAACCCTAAAATACTGTACAAGACAACCTTGGTTCGGTTTAGGTTTTTACTCCAAAAGACTACACACTGAAAACTGAAAAATTCGGATTCTATATATAAGATTACATTCGCGCGGCGTCACCTTATGATTTGTGACGTCGTCGGGTCACCGTCATTAGGGTTTCGTCTTGGCCACGTTAGTCTTGCGACGACGTCACCTTATGCTTGTGACGCCGTCCTCTTCGACCTCGGCGCCGTCGGATCAAATCTAGGCCGTCGAGTGCGACGACCTCTCTTTTAAAGCGACACCGTCACTTGAAAATAAGCAATTTAGCTCTTGTATCGTCACAACATGTGCTCCGGCGGCGCGGGTAACACCCGACGCCGTCCCCTTGTATTCGGTGATCGGTGACTCGATTCTTGACTTTGGCCATTTTCTTTGTATATCCGCGCATTTTCGTCCAAATAAGTGCCATTCCGGCAATTTGCCTTCGAGACCTAAAAGTGAAAAGGAACGATATTAAGTAATAACGGATACAAAAGTGATCAAATAAGGGCTTAAACGACCTCTCAAAAAGGTACATTTTAAAACCTTATCAAATATCCCTACACTTGGTATTTGCTTGTCCTCAAGCAAATGTGCTTTTAGCCAATTAATTTATAAGTTAGGGGTCATGAAGCATTAAAACAATCCACAACACATATAAGCCCCGCAAAAGTTATAACAAGCACGGAAATTACATACTAGCACCTCACATGGGATGTTTGGATACTCACATCTCTCGGGTGTATATGAAATATAACAAGTTAGAAATGGAAGATAAACACTCATTAACCGGTCCTAGTACATAGATTACCATAAGCTTGAGAATAGATCAAACCTCCATCGCTTTGGCGTAAGCACCTAGGAAAGACTATCAAAGAGGTCTTTAAAGGGTTGTAATGTTAGGCTTACGGTAGGGAAACAAAGGGTTTGGTGAGATAGGCTATTTAGTGATGGCAAGTCAAAAATCTCTATGTTACAAGCATACGAAGAATGGCGTTGCTAAGCCAAGACTCGACACTCTAAACTCTGAAATAAACAAACATAAATTTAAATATAGATGTAGGATGCTAGCCCGTATTTTTTTTTTTTTTTTTTTTTTTTTTGAACACTATTTTTTTTTTTTTCTCTTTTTATATTTTTTCGATTTTTTTAATTTTTTTCATTCATACACTTTTACTCTACCATCCTCTACGGTAACATCAAAATGATAGGGATTTATAGGCACATCCCTACACTTGAGTTTTATTACTCTAACACTAATTTGACCCGAATTGAAAAGATCAAAACACTTGGAGTACATTATAACGCAAATAAAGGGAATTTGAATTTAACGTTCCCTTCCGTCATTTCATAAACTTTAACTTTCCCATGAGTCCCAATCGTCCCAAAACGTGTACAAAGGATATGACTCGACTTAGCAACTCATGCAAGCAACTAGATAATTGAACTAAGGGTTTAGTGTGATAACAATAATGCACTAAAAGTGAGTGCATACAAGGTAGGCTAAGGCGATTTGGGTGTACATTTGGGGTGGGGTGTAAACAATGCTCTTCATTGATATTCGGAAAACCGAAACATCACGAGAACCGCGAAAGGATAGGCTACGAGGGGTTAACTAGGGTATCGTGTACTAAAAATGAGTACAACGCAAAGGGTGTGGGGAATTACTCAACCAATGTGGAAGAAGTAATTATATTACGGGTATCAAACAAGGGTTATCCTAATGCCTCTTATCATTTAGTTATTCCTAACTACACAAGTGTAGTCTTACTAGCGATCTCGGGATGCATCACAAAACAAGTTCTAGAATCTATTATACTACCGGTTCACACACTAAGCATTAAAGATGAATGCTTTAATTCCTACTAATCTAAGGGTGATCCTCACATTTTGGGTGGAATTTAGGTGGTAAAGAGTTTTTGTGCTAGTCATATAACTTCCTATCCGTGAGACGCTTTTGTTAAGACTAATGGCCCACTCCTATATGTCATGAAAAATTTTAAATTTGGTGCCAAAATTACCCTAACCGACATTTTCTCATGGTTTATTACACAAATACAATTGGACAAAGCAAATAATCAAGGATAAGCATAGTTTCAAAGTTCTGTTTTATTTTCCTCCCTACATTTAAACCGAACATTGTCCCCAATGTTCCCGAAAGTATCAAAGTTATGATAATAGAAGGTAAAAATGAAAGAAACTAATACTCCCCGATTAGCTCGGTAGGATCCGTGTGTGAAGTAGTGGTTAAATCCTTTCCAAGAAGAATGTATGCGTGAAAAGCTCCTTCCAATCTTATGTATCTTCTTCTTAATAAATTAAACACGCACACTTGAAGAAAACAAATGAAACCTTCGCGTAAAATCGGCGGTAATAATATATATAAGACTCTACTAAACTAGGATATAATGCTTGTGGAATGGATGTTTCTGAATTTACGGAAAATTAAGACACGGAAAATTCCACAAATTCATAAGTAGCTCGAAAACGAGAAAAAAGTAATATGTTGTTTTACTCCTTCCCGACCGTCGGTTGCGATCTGACATTTGGTTATCCCGACAAAAATTGGTGCGATTTTTGGAAAAATTACAAAATTTACATCTTTAGAATGCGGAAAAATTTCGCAAAACATCCATTATGACTCGATACAAGCATTTGACTCGAACAAACACACATATATATCTTTTAATTAATTGAAATTCTCATGTTCACGTTTCTTTTGGCGTGTGTAATCCTCCCTACACTTATCCTTTTGTAAAATACCTTTATATGCAATTAAGGCGAGGTTAAAAACAAAATAAAGCATTTTACAAATTTAAACATGAGAATAAGCAATCAATAAAGATATATGACACTAACAAGTAAACAATTAAGCATGGGTTGCCTCCCACGCGCTTTTCTTTATTTATGAGTCTTGTAGCTAGACTCATAGTCGTGCTATACGTTTTCCTAATCTTAGAGGCCCATTTGATCTCCTTAACCTTCTCTCATCACAAATATAGTCGGGGCCTAGTTCAAGACAAGCGATGTAGTAAACCTTGTTCTTCCAGGTCTACTTCAAATCTTTGGAATGTTATCCACATCTAAATTATCCATACCTCAAACTTCTTGTTTTGTGGGGCATTATATATTTAACACTCGGCTCCATTTGAGAATTCGACAATTCCTTCCTCTCGATCATAAACCATCTTAGACTCCTCTATAAATGGTTTCCCAAGTATCACATCTCCTAAAAACCCATCAATGATGCCCTTAACATTTTCCAAGATCATGAAATCACACCTATATGTGAAGTTGCCTACGAAGACATGCAATCCTTTAACCCTCCCCACATAGTTACTTGCTTTCCTAGGGCGAAAAGGGTCCTTCATAGGTTCTAGCTTTCTGCTCATGATCCAATTGTAATAGAGCCTAGACATTATATTCATGGGTGCCTTATAGTCAATGTAGGTGTGATCCCTATATAAGTATCCAATCATACACGGTATCTTTATGATTTTAGGGTTTCCCTTTCTTATGCGAGGCTCGAAAGGTGGTCTTGGGAAGTTAACCACGTTATAGTGATAGGCGGTTTCCTTCCCTTTAGGGTATGAATCGAAATACTCCCTAAGTTCTTCCTCCTCCTTACTACCCTCCATAATTTCTAACACCTTATAATCTCCATCTTCTAGGTCATCATCCGAATCACTGAGGTCGAATCACTATCTAAAGGGTGAGTAGATTCCTTAAGGGCTTCCTCAAGCATATTTTCAATCATCCTATTTAGTTTCTTAAGCTCTCCAATTTCACTAATGTCTGAGCTCGAAGTTGGTTGGCGGGTGGGTCAGCGGTGGGTAGTTGTTTGGTGGTAAAGTGTTGTTTGGTGGTTTATCACCTTCCATGATGAAAAGTGATGGGATTACTAACAAAGGTCACGAAGAAGGGGATAGATCTGAGGAAGATAAAAATGAGAAACATTTACTTGATAGGAATCAAGCAAAGAAACCTAAGCGAGTGGACTACTAACTAGCTATTCTATTCCCGGCGGCGCCTAAAACTTGATAACGCTACACGCGTGGTTCGGGGTCAAAGGAACTTCCTTTTCTTGAGCAAGTTTTATAACACCCTAGGCGAGTGAACCTAATCGTTGTAGTGTAGTATTAGGGTAAGCCACGGGTATTGATATCGTTCTCTAGGGAATAGGAATGCTAGTGAGAAGTTACTACGCTAAGGTTGGGGTTGAGGAAGATTATTTTTATCTTTTATGTTTTTAGAAATTGAAAAGGTACGAATCTCGGGGTTTAGATTTGGGGGTTGGTATTTCTACCGATTACTCTACTTATCTAATTATCTAATCTAAGGTGTATGTAGTCTATGTCTAATTATTGTGTGCTCGTATGATAGTTTAAAGATGTGTTTACTTAGGTTTTATTACTCCTTAATTATCTCCTATTGATGGTTGAATTGTCACGTCCTTATTCTTAATCGCGTTGTGTGTCTAAAGTCGTAGGGTATGCGTTTGTCCCTAACTCTTTGAAACTACCAAAGGGTCTCGTCTACAATATCTCTAGGAATTATAAACTCTAACTCTAAGGTACTCTTTGGATGGTTTAGCCTACAACTACTCTAGGCATTATAGTCTAAGGTTCACAAAGATTAATCAAGCATTGACTACACAACGAATGACCTATCGCATTACTAGATCATTAACAATTAAGATAAGAGACAACCAATCAATACTCAATAATTAAGTTTCATATTCCTAAGCAAACACAAAAGTAAATTAGCGGGACATGGAGAACATGCAAGCATACACACAAGTAATTAAAGACATAATTGAATTAATGAGGTAAAACACTTATCTTGATGTAAGATAGGGTTTGGAACCCTAAAATCTTGTACAAGACTGACCTTGGTTCGGTTTAGGTTTTACTCAAAAGACTACACATCGAAAACGAAAAATTCGGATTCTATATATAAGATTACATTCGCGACGGCGTCACCTTATGATTTGTGACGACGTCGGTCGCCATCATTAGGGTTTCGTCTTGGCGCGTTAGTCTTGCGGCGGCGTCACCTTATGCTTATTACTGTTGTCCTCTTGACCTCGGCGCGTCGGATCAAATCTAGGCCGTCGAGTGTGACGACCTACTCTTTTAAAGCGACACCGTCACTTGAAAATAAGCAATTTGGCTCTTGTATCGTCACAACATGTGCTCCGGCGTCGTAGGTAACACCCGACGCCCCTATTTCAAGCGATCTGGTGACTCGATTCTTGACTTTGGCCATTTTCTTCGAGATATCCGCGCCTTCGTCCAAATAAGTGCCATTCCGACAATTTGCCTTGAGAGACCTAAAAGTGAAAAGGAACGATATTAAGTAATAACGGATACAAAAGTGATCAAATAAGGGCTTAAACGACCTCCCCAAGATGTTACATTAAATGAAAAATAAATGAAAAGTATATATAGATTTACATTTGTTACAGCGTCACTTTATAGGTGTGACGCCGTTAACTCGCCATGTCCTTAGCTGCATCACCGTTGTGACAACGTCACCTTATGGATTGTGAGGCCGCCAAACACTATTTTCTTGCTTCTGATGCTGTCAGCTCTAGGCCGTCACCATAGCCTGAACCGTCACTTGTAAAATTTATAACTGATCTGGAAACTTGGTTATTCAAGTTATGGCGTCACTTTGTGATTATAAAGCCATCAAGTCCTTTTCCTGACGTTTTTGTGACTTGGTCGTTTTTTTCGTTTTCTTGTCCAAATAAGCGAAACTCTCTCTTTTCCGACATTCGTTTCCAAAGTACCTAAAAATTGAAAAGAAACGATTTAGAGTAATTACTGATCAAATATGTACAAGTTTAGAGGTTAAATGACCCCTTAAAAAATGCATGTTTTTCAACCTCATCAAATATCCCTACACTTAAAATTTGCTTATCCTCAAGCAAATGTGCTTTTATTCGAATCAATTTACAAGTTAGGGGCATTTAGAATTGGTTTAAAAGTAATTATAACACAACTCATTTCATAGTAGTCATAACGAGCACATAAAATATATACTAGCACCTCACAATCAAATATTTGGATTCTCACATCTCTCGGGTGTATAGGTTGTATAACTGATGCGCCCCAGAACAGTCAAGCTAAATCACACAAGCCCGCCACTTGTGAATGGCGGACCGTAACAAGCTTAAAACGGCTCAGAACGAAATCAATGAAGATCGAGGGTATAGGGTCTCCGGTCGTTATGTCCCAAATGAGCTATGCAATGGATCATCAAACGTAAAGTGATCGGGAGATTTGAGCGGAAAAGGAGATTGTGAATTAATTATAACTACGTAAAAGCCAACAAATTAAAAGCGGCTTAAATGCAAATTAAAGGAAATTAAAAGATAAAATCTATTAAATAAACGCTATCACTATATTTAAAATGATGTTTTTGTTTTATGTTTTTATAAAGCGAAATTAAAATCTACGACGTACAAATTAAAAAGTGAAACTAAAGCAATATTAACCCTAAAAATATGAAAATGATATTTTTACAATCCTAATGATAAAAGAAACTTTTTAGAAAAAGAAAATTATTTTTATGACTAATTATCTAATTATTATTAATTAAAAACTATTTTTAACTATTAATAATTAACTAAAATACAAGAAAATAGGAAATAAAGCTAGGAAAATAAAATTATGAAATGGAAAAGTCTAAAATATCAAAATAGAATTTTCAAAACTATTTTTGTATTTTTTTGATTATTTTGGATTTTTTTATGAATTTTAAACTATTAAAAACTAATTAAATTACTAAAAATTACAAAATAAACTATGAAAAATATGGAAAATTACTTTTTTTACTTTTTATATTTATCTAAACCTAATAAAATTGAAAAAATATTTTTTTGGAACTTTTTCTCAATTAAATGCAATTAAAGCTAATTTAAAATGATTAAAAACTGCTTTTAATTAAGAAAAATACTAAACAAGAACTAAAAATTATGAAAACTTCAGGAAATTCTAAAATGACATTCTAGTTCTAGGAAAATACAAAACACAGGGCTTATGTGTAAGAAACGAGAGGCGAGAGTGTAAATGGAGCTAAATTAAGCACTGGCAATAAGCAAATAAGCTCTAAATTAAACCAAGCGACATCGAGGCTAAACTATACTATAACTAATCCTAAGCAACTATTGTAAACTAATCCTAACCTCTAAACAACAATCTACCAATGATTAAGCTTAACGATATTATGCAAAATAATTATCGACCTACACTTTAAGCATAATCGCTTATCAAATAAGCTATCATGAAAACCAAAAGTAGGGTTCTCAAGACCACCTAGCGAGACTATATTTCCAAAATTACGACTAATGAGGATAAGTATTGAAGAAATAGAGATCAAAACAAAATGGCTATGAAGTTAGCGATGCGAAGAAACAAGTTCGACCCTATGTTAAAGCTACCGCAAATGATTATCCAATAAGCCAAACAGAGAACTAAAAGCATGGATCTTAAGACCACCTGGCAGAGAGTGTATATCCAAAATTTCAGCTCAAGAGGACCAGTAATGAAACAGATATTGATCAAAAACAAAAGGACTAAATGGGACTCTAGGCTGCAGAAGCAGAACAGCTATGGAAGAATAAGGACTATAGCAGGCCTAAAAGCACCTAAATAAGCTACCTAAGGCTAATCTAAAAGCTGAACTTACTAATCTTAAGCGAGAATCTATCTAAGGAAAATAGAACTAAGCAATCTCCACCACTACATTAAGCTAACAGGAAGCATACAAAACTGATGACAGCAAACAGATAACAGAAAGAACTAGGGGCAGAACAAGCAATTCTAAAATACAAATTAAGCTAGCAAAAGACCTCTATTGGGCATATGAATTGAATACAAGCAAACTGAAGTGATTAGAGATCTATTAACAAAAACATTAAACCTGATGCAGTCCTGGAGAATAGCAACTGAACATGGCTGTTTGGGACAACAAACATTCAACCTTGAGAGATTTGCTTATAAGATGAAATCACCAACAACTTTGAAACTCTTTAAAACCTTGATCTAGAAATCAATGAAACAGTAATTTGAACTTATATTAACTAATCTTACTGACCAAATCCATTTTAAACTAAAAATTTTCACCAATCCAAACACTCCTTATAACTACTAAAATGCAATTTACTCTTAAACCTTGATGTAATAACTAAAATCTGAATTGAAAATGAACCAATGAACATCAAAATCAACTGTTTAACAATTAAAAGCAGGTTTTAATCTAGAATTCGGTTTGACTTTGATTTGACTTTTGTTGACCCTTATCAAAAAAAATGTTGAAACTTGATTATAAGCTTACAAGAAGCTATTATAAGCTTATATAAGCTTAGATGAGATTAACTTGAACTGCTAAAATCTTTATCAAAAGAGTTTGAAAATAAAAATCTCAACAGCTAACATAAATGATGGATATTGAACATTAATCAAATTGATACTTGAAACAAGTTGAATTACATTTGAAATACTTGAATTTAATACAAAGAAGTTGGAAATTACAACTAAGAACTAATTAAGAGATGGTAAAATACAAGTCGACATTCATTGTTAAAAAACTAAAACTAACTTCCCGCTTGATGCTTCTCCTTGCTTTTATAAGCCCAAAGTGTCTCTCTCTCCGTGCGGACAAATCCCACTCATAAACCCGACCATTGGATGATATGAATTCAATCTTGGCCATTTAAAGGTTTTTGGCGCCAAAACCTTTTTAACATTAGGGAGGAGGGGGGTTGGTATAAGGCATTTAATGCTCCTTTGGAGTTAAGTGTTTGGAGGGGTAGAGTAGGGAAGGTGATGATGGTTGAGTGTTATCGATGGGTTGCAGGATTGTGATGATGGATATGGTGTATCCAAGTGAAGGAGAGAGGAAAGGAGATAGTCAAATTCGTTTGTTGGTAATATAAAAAGAACAGGGGTCCAATGGCGGGGTTCAAAAAGCGATGGCGGTCGAATGGGTTAGTGACAAGGGCGAGTGCAAAAGGTTTTAATTATCAAGGACTTATCTTGCCATTTCTGAAAATACAAGGACTAGAACTGCCAATTCATCAAAGATGTTTCAGGGGCTGAAATTGACAAGTATTAATATTACAAGGACCCAAGTTGCCATTTTCAGATTTTCCAGGGACCATTTCTGCCAATTTTCAAACTTGGAGGACCATTTTTGTAATTTTCTCAAAACTTTTTATATTTTTCACCAAAGGACTAAATTTGACAACTTATGATATAAAAAGGACCTTTGGTGATTTTTCTTTTGAAATTTTGACTCAGGGACTATTTTTGACAATTTTAGAAACTTGGGGACTAAAGCGCAATTTTGCAAATTTGATATGTTTTCATCCGATTTTGATATTTTGCATTTAAACACATAAAACACTCGATTTGTGATATTTTCATCATTTTGATGTGTTTCGAGTGTTTTCGGATGATTTTGCGATTTATATTGTACAAAATGATGAGTATTTACACACTCATCAATCCCCACATCGAGATATTGCTAGTCCTAGCAATGATTTGAAAAACATAATGGATTTTAATCTCTTTACCAAAAGCCATTACTTACGGAGTAGCCAAATGTTTCAGTTCAAGTAAGAACCATGGTACACCGATAACCATGTGATTTTGAGCAAACCACCGACTTTCAACGGATTTGATTTTGTCTTTACCGAAGCCGCACCTTACGGACTAGCCAACTCTTAGATAAATTATCAATATTATCTTTGGTGAGTGATTACCAATTATGGTTTTTCCATCGCCTTTACCACAAGCCATAACCTTGCGGGCTAGCCAACTCTTCACTTTTAGGATATGGTGAGTGAATACCATACAATTTTGGGCAAATTGCAAGCCATATAAGCGGTTTGAGAAATCTTTACCAAGAGCCGTTTGCTCTGGATTAGCTAATCCTTTTGTCTTACGTACATGGCGGATCGATAACGAAATGAGAAAGTGTAAAACACTTACTCCAAAAAATTTTGGCCAAAACGGGAATTAGGCGGTGTAATTATATAATAAAATTCGTGAATTTCCCCACACTTAGAAATGAATATTGCCCTCAATATTCAAAGTACCGCGGTTATGCGAAACAAAAAACGTGAAAGGGAAATACTACGGCCATTATTTGAAATTTTTTTTTTTTTTTTTTTTTTGAAACATGTGGCAACCCCCCACACTGGGGTGGTAGAAAGAGGTAAGAAGACGTAAATATGGGTGAAAACCCATATAGCATGCTATTGTTTTTGATTCCCGAGTCGCTAGCTTGACTCGACCCGCATTCATTGGTTCATGGGAAGCAAAGTGGAAGAAACAATCTCCATCGGACTTTCATTCAAGATGTTTGGATAAACATTGAAGTATGTGAAAGTTCCACACCGATGAGATATACATAGAACCGCTCACAAATGGTACATGAAAATCTTTGGGATCAAAGATAATGTCTTCATTCCCAAAGGAGTGAAGAACAGAGAAGTGATGAATATATGAAGAAAAGAAAGAAAATCATGATAGAAATCATGACTAACTCTTCATCCTCAATAGGAGAATTCATAGTTTCATGAATCTCCTCAGTTAAGCTTGCTTGATCAAGACATATTATGGGTGTGTCTAGATCAAAGTAGAAATTATCATACTCCGGCGGAGATATGATATGAGTGAGTTCATCCGAGAACTCCATGAAGGTGAATGAATCATATTCAGAATTGATATGAGTGGGTTCACTGGCGAACTCCTCAAAAGTAAATGATTCATGATCGGGGAGAGAATTATGAGAATGAGAAGTGGTACTGCCACTAATCTTCTCTCCCATACTATCAAAACAGGGGGCTTTCATTTCCGGAATAGAATCATCGGAAAGAATGTCACTATCCTTAATGGGGATAGGAGATGAAATAGGTTTCTCTTTGAAAGCCTCGATTTTAGAAATGAGAAGACCGACATTCAATAATGTTGCTCAAGAGCTTCATCTTTGATTTCGATGTCGATAAATTCATCATTCTCTTCTTCTAAGCTAACAAGCTCGGAAGGTGAATCTTCCACATAAATGATGTCTCCACAAGATAACGAATCATCATTATCGAATCGGAAAACATCTCAACATGATCTTTTGGAAGACAAGAGGAGGAGGATATCACACATGATCAAGAGTTCCTGTGACTCTCACGGGATTGGGACAAGGTCCTCAACACTAGACTTTATGAATTCGTCCGATTCCTTTTCGTGAACAGTGTCAAGATGCTCGTCCCCATATTCGTAGAGTGAGTGTGAATCTCGGGTGTGATAGCGAGTTGTTTGAGATGGAATCTCAACTGGAATATCAACGGACCGGGGGTTGAGAATATTACTTTTAAAAGGATAAAACCCTCCTCGTCATCGTCATAAAGTCTTGCCTTGAGAAATTGGGAACGCCTTGAGTTGCTTGCTCTAGGATAAATGATTCTTCCCTAGATTTGCGAGCTTCTCGTTCTTGACCAACAATTCTCTATGGTTTTCACCACTCACTTGATTCTTAAAGTTTTGAATCATATCATCAAGTGTTTTCATTGCGGTTTCAAGATCTTGGGAGATTTCTTGAGATAACGGCTCGATGGAGTTTGAACCGTATGGTCTTGTGGAGGTTGAAAATTGTCAAACATGTGAAAGTCATGATTGTTACAAGGAACTGGGTTCCCTATTTGACAATCGAGAAATAAATGGGACCTCCATGTAGACTCTACAACAAGAAACTGTTGAGTCCGAATGGTGAATCATATGGATTTTGGTTATAACCAAAGTTACGAGCATCACCGAAAACTGTTCATAGACAAACGTGTTTCGGATTGACACTCAAATCCTTGGTGAGGACCTCCACAAAATTCACAACAGTGTGTTGATTATATGAAGATAAGTCGGTGTGGGTGGTAATTGGAAAGGTTTGAGGAGTCGTTAAATGAGTTCGTATTAGGATCATAATCAAATGAATTCCTCGAACCACAAAACAAACAACTCCGTTATGGATATCATTACCACATTGTACACACGACACCAACGATGGGGTGAACCATAAAGAGGCTCACCACAACCGACACAAGGAATAAACGATTGCATTTGATAGTTATGAAGAGGAATCGGTTTATTCAAAGAATCAACAAAACCAACATGGTGATCCGGATGACTATCAAGTCTCGAAGAACATTCGAGAAAGATCCGGAGGTGGGACAAGTGGTGTGCTCGAGGCTAGCAATTTCCACCACTTAGTTATGGTCTCCGGTTTGGTTCTTGAGAAGCGTGAAGATTAGGCAAGTCATTCTTGCTAGTCACCGGTGTTTGAACGGGTTCATCGTAATCAATTCTAATTCTCGACCTTTTTCATCGGCTTGAATTTGTTCGATTAGATTACGGGCTCTATCTTCAAAGAAAGTGTCCTCGTAATCCTCGGTGGGTGCTTGGGGTAGCTCCGACGTTTGAACCGGTTTGTCAAGATTAGAATGTATTTCGGGTTGTGGCGGGTGGTCGAAATAACTTTGAAAAGAATTTTGATGGATAATTCGCACAATTGCAAAATTCGCTTGAACTAGGCCCTCCACACCGCTCACACACATTTGTGACGATGATGTTGACGATTTTACATAAGAATTAAACATATAGAGGATTAAGAAGAGAATCAAATGGTTGAGAGGATACGAAGAATAGAATTAAGCGGCAAGAAAAGGGTAAGAGAAATAGAATCGTGAATAAGAGGAATGAGAAGAGTATTTTGGTATTTTGGATAAGAAAATATAAACATATCTGAGATGGATGGTATGAACAAAGAGTGAATATCCAAATCACTAATCTGCTAGGCGTAAGATTATCAAGACTGACTCCCGTGGCAATGCGCCTAAAATTTGATGCGCCTGCAGCAGTCGACTAAATCACAAGCCCGCCACTTGTGAATGGCGGACCGTAACAAACTTAAAAGCGGCTCGAACGAAATCAATGAAGATCGGAGGAGTATAGGGTCTCCCGGTCGTTATGTCCCAATGAGCTATGCAATGGATCATCAAACGTAAAGTGATCGGAGATTTGAGCGGAAAAGGAGATTGTGAATTAATTATAACTACGTAAAAGCCAACAAATTAAAACGGCTTAAATGCAAATTAAAGGAAATTAAAAGATAAAATCTATTAAATAAACGCTATCACTATATTTAAAATGATGTTTTTGTTTTTATGTTTTATAAAGCGAAATTAAAATCTACGCCGACGTACAAATTAAAAAGTGAAACTAAAGCAATATTAACCCTAAAATATGAAAATGATATTTTACAATCCTAATGATAAAAGAAACTTTTAGAAAAAGAAAATTATTTTTATGACTAATTATCTAATTATTATTAATTAAAAACTATTTTAACTATTAATAATTAACTAAAATACAAGAAAATAGGAAATAAAGCTAGGAAAATAAAATTATAAAATGGAAAAGTCTAAAATATCAAAATAGAATTTTCAAAACTATTTTGTATTTTTCTGATTATTTTGGATTTTTATGAATTTTAAACTATTAAAAACTAATTAAATTACTAAAATTACAAAATAAACTATGAAAAATATGGAAAATTACTTTTTACTTTTTATATTTATCTAAACCTAAGAAAATTGAAAAATTATTTTTTGGAACTTTTCTCAATTAAATGCAATTAAAGCTAATTTAAAATGATTAAAAGCTGCTTTTAATTAAGAAAATACTAAACAAAGAACTAAAAACTATGAAAACTTCAGGGAAATTCTAAAATGACATTCTAGTTCTAGGAAAAATACAAAACACAGGGCTTATGTGTAAGAAACTGAGGCAGTAGTGTAAATGGAGCTAAATTAAGCACTTGGCAATAAGCAAATAAGCTCTAAATTAAACCAAACTGATACTGAGGCTAAACTATACTATAACTAATCCTAAGCAACTATTGTAAACTAATCCTAACCTCTAAACAGCAATCTACCAATGATTAAGCTTAACTGATATTATGCAAAATAAGCTATCTGACCCTACACTTTAAGCACTTAACTGCTTATCAAATAAGCTATCATGAAAACCAAAAGTAGGGTTCTCAAGACCACCTAGCAGAGACTATATTTCCAAAATTACAGCTAATGAGGATAAGTATTGAAGAAATAGAGATCAAAACAAAATGGCTATGAAGCTAGCGATGCAAAGAAACAAGTTCGACCCTATGTTAAAGCTACCGCAAATGATTATCCAATAAGCCAAACAGAGAACTAAAAGCATGGATCTTAAGACCACACAGCGGAGAGTGTATATCCAAAATTTCACTCAAGAGGACCGATGATGAAACAGATATTGATCAAAACAAAAGGACTAAATGGGACTCTAGTGCGAGCGAACGACTATGGAAGAATAAGGACTATAGCAGCCTAAAAGCACCTAAATAAGCTACCTAAGGCTAATCTAAAAGCTGAACTTACTAATCTTAAGCGATAATCTATCTAAGGAAAATAGAACTAAGCAATCTCCACCACTACATTAAGCTAACAGGAAGCACACAAAACTGATGACAGCAAACAGATAACAGAAAGAACTAGGGGCAGAACAAGCAATTCTAAAATACAAATTAAGCTAGCAAAAGACCTCTATTGGGCATATGAATTGAATACAAGCAAACTGAAGTGATTAGAGATCTATTAACAAAAACATTAAACCTGATGCAGTCCTGGAGAATAGCAACTGAACATGGCTGTTTGGGACAACAAACATTCAACCTTGACAGATTTGCTTATAAGATGAAATCACCAACAACTTTGAAACTCTTTAAAACCTTGATCTAGAAATCAATGAAACAGTAATTTGAACTTATATTAACTAATCTTCTTGACCAAATCCATTTTAAACTAAAATTTTCACCAATCCAACACTCCTTATAACTACTAAAATGCAATTTACTCTTAAACCTTGATGTAATAACTAAAATCAAATTGAAAATGAACCAATGAACATCAAAATCAACTGCTTAACAATTAAGAAACAGTTTTAATCTAGAATTCGGTTTGACTTTTGATTTGACTTTTGTTGACCCTTATCAAAAAAATGTTGAAACTTGATTATAAGCTTACAAGAAGCTATTATAAGCTTATATAAGCTTAGATGAGATTAACTTGAGCTGCTAAAATCTTTATCAAAAGAGTTTGAAAATAAAAATCTCAACGATTAACATAAATGATGGATATTGAACATTAATCGAAATTGATACTTGAAACAAGTTGAATTACATCAAATACTTGAATTTAATACAAAGAAGTTGGAAATTACAACTAAGAACTAATTAAGAGATGGTAAAATACAAGTCGACATTCATTGTTAAAAAAACTAAAACTAACTTCCCGCTTGATGCTTCTCCTTGCTTTTATAAGCCCAAAGTGTCTCTCTCTCTGTGCGGACAAATCCCACTCATAAACCGACCATTGGATGGCTATGATTCAATCTTGGCCATTTAAAGGTTTTGGCGCCAAAACCTTTTTAACGATTAGGGAGGCGGGGGTTGGTATAAGGCATTTAATGCTCCTTTGGAGTTAAGTGTTTGGAGGGGTAGAGTAGGAAGGTGATGATGGTTGAGTGTTATCGGATGGGTTGCGAGGATTGTGATGATGGATATGGTGTATCCAAGTGAAGGAGAGAGGAAAGGAGATAGTCAAATTCGTTTGTTGGTAATATAAAAGAACGGGGGTCCAATGGCGGGGGTTCAAAAAGCGATGGCGGTCAATGGGTTAGTGACAAGGGCCAGGTGCAAAAGGTTTTAATTATCAAGGACTTATCTTGCCATTTACGAAAATACAAGGACTAGAACGCCAATTCATCAAAGATGTTTGAGGGCTGAAATTGACAAGTATTAATATTACAAGGACCCAAGTTGCCATTTCAGTTTTCCAGGACCATTTCGCCAATTTTCAAACTTGGAGGACCATTTTGTAATTTTCTCAAAACTTTTATATTTTTCACCAAAGGACTAAATTTGACAACTTATGATATAAAAGGACCTTTGGTGATTTTTCTTTTGAAATTTTGACTCGGGGACTATTTTGACAATTTTAGAAACTTGGGGACTAAAGCGCAATTTTGCAAATTTGATATGTTTTTCATCGATTTTGATATTTTTGCATTTAAAACACATAAAACACTGATTTGTGATATTTTCATCATTTTGATGTGTTTGAGTGTTTTCGGATGATTTTCTGCAGTTTATATTGTACAAAATGATGAGTATTTACACACTCATCAATAACCCGTATGGAAACGGGAAAATAAAACACTATCTACCCGTCATAGCACATTGATTACCATAGGCTTGATAAGGGATTAAACCTTCACCGCTTTGGCGTAAGCACCTAGTATAAACTATCAAAGAGGACTTTTAAAGGGTTGTAAAGTTAGGTGTAAGGGTATGGAGAATATGGTTTTATGGATATAGGAATTTTCTTGGTGGCAACCTAATTATCTAAGTCAATCACATATGAAAAGATGGCGTTGATAAGCTAAGACTCGACTCACTAACTTTTTTTGTATTTTCATGACTCTTTCTTGACTTAAAGACAAGCAAAAGGCGGGATGGTGGTCCGTATGTTTTTTCATATAGATATAATTTATTTGCCATACACTCTTGCCCTACCATCTACAAAATAATACATCCATACATAATGGAATTATAGTTGCATCTCTACACTTGATTTTCTAAATAAATAAAACTAACTAATGGCGCGAATTAAGTAGATCAAAACACTTGAAGTACTTATATATAAACGCATATACGGGGTAATAATTATGACTTTCATCCCTATTACTCCACATCAAATAGTACTAAGCGTATGAGTCTCAATCGTCTCAAAGCGTATTTACAAGATATGACTCGACTTAGCAACCATGTAATCAACTAGACAATTAACTAAGGTTTGAACATATATGTTGTAACAATAATGCACGAAGATGAGTGCATAAAAAGAAGGCTAAAGTGATTCGGGTGTAATGTTTGGGGTGAATGTAAACAATGCTCTTCATTAATATTTGGAATCCATCGAAATATCATGAGAACCACAAAAGGATATGCTCGTAGGGGTTAACAGGGGTATCTTGTACTAAAAATGAGTACATAGCAAGGGTGTGGGGTAATTACTTGACCATTGTAGCCAACGTAATTATAATAAACATGTTTAAAACAAGGGTTATCATCATTTAGTCAACCGTAATCACACGAATGCGATTGATAACATCAAATAGTCCCGATATTTTAGTGTTAATTTCCCCAATATGCTCATCATTTATATCGTTTTACTTGAATATATACTCTTATTTGTTAATATTTTATTTTCGTGTTACTAATGAGCATAGGAATAAAGAGATGCGATTTGGAAGGTTATTAAAGAAGATATACAAGAGTATCTTTGGCAGACGGAAGTACAACAGAGTTCCACTCTTCACTTACGCCGTAACTATGATTTACGCTAGAAGACCAAAGTCAGCGCATTTCAAGGTTACGACGTAACTTCTCAACATAGTTACACTGTAGATATATTTCCAAACATAGAAGAATTTTATGGTCAAAATACTTACGTCGTAACCCGGCATAAATATTTAACTATGGATAAGATCGTCTGAGATACGATGGTTATGGTATAACCAATTCATAAGGTTACGCCGTAACTTTGACGAGGCTATAAATACAAGCCCTGATTCTGCATTTTCACATCATCTTCGCAACACAAAACACCAAGGGACGAAAAAGGGCTTCTAAAGGGACGATATTCAGCAACATACAGACCATTTCAAAGGGAGAATTCACGCCATTAGCTACATAAGTTTTAGTATTTCGTATCAAACTTTTGTATTTAATTCGATTATGATTCTAAACATTGAATTCTCTACATTATTTAATATGATCAGCTAAACACCTTTGGTGTTGACCTAGTTATGAAATTGTTATTGCCATGATTTAGTTTTCTCATTTTCACATCACCTTATGTGCATATTTTCTTCGCTTATTCGTGGACACCTTCATTTCGGTAATGTTGATGTTTGGTAGTATCTAGGAAGCTATGAGAATTGACCATAGGACCCTAGACGAATAGATTGCGAGTAAAGGTAAGAGGTTGACTGGGAATCTAAGATTCGAGAGGTCGGGTTTCCTGTTGACCATATGACTACCACTAGTCTTGTGTGCGAATACTTGATCTGGTATGCTAAGTACGTCCCTAAATGTACGATCAAGTGCTTCAAAACACCTTCTGTCATTCATGGGTGCCTCATCCCAAATGATTAGATCAGTTTGTTTGTTGATCCCAGTTGAGCAACTGATCAAGTTGATTGAGCTAGATAAATCTAACACAAACAATAATATAGCAAGTTGTATTTTAAACAATATCACGGAATCTAATGTTTAATGACAAAGAGAATACTTAAATACAATTTGTTTCTCACAAAACACTTCAATATATTATACGAATACTCAGAAGTATTAGGGTTACAAAACTTTGAATTGATCGACTATTAGAATAACTCGTACTCTAAATATAACCTAGGACCTCCTTTTATAGGCTAAGGAGTCCTATTATGTTTACAATAACTTGCTACACAAGATACGTATTATAGAATCTTTTCTATAATTATCTAACCGACTATAGAAAATCTTATAAGCAATACTAACTTATTGTACTGGCAGTTTGTATTTGTTGGATCGATATACTCTAACCAAACTAACTTATATAGCTTGTTAAGGGTTTAATAACCTCGGATAAATCCTAAGTTATTAACAATGAAACACTGAACTATCTCTATTAAGTATGCAGAATTTACTCAACAAAGCTAAGAAGAATTAATCTTTAACTTCAATGATTTTATTAATACTTAGAACCTGCTTGTTATACAGATTCTTTAACAACTCTAAAACTCTAATATCGTATTCTCTAAAAACTCTAATATTGCACGTACATTCGTATCTCTAATACCAATCTAGGGGTCCTTTTAGGCTTAAAGATAACCCTAGTCGGTTTACAATTACAAACCTTGTACGACAAGTAATACTATACTAATCTTAGAACATTCTAGAATTACAAGATAATCCTTAACGATTTTGCATATCGCCCTTTAAGCATCTTGTACTTTGATGAATCGAGCGAGATTTTGACTTTATACATTAGCGATACTTTGACTTCTTGACACTTTGACTCTTGATGCTTTAATACTTGACACTTTGACTTTCTATATCCCAACAATCCTCCCTAACTTGAATTCTACTTGCTTGACTTCAAGTTCCTTTATAAACTTTAACATCTTTGTCTTCAAAGAGAGATTGTGGCTTTATCTTCAAATTTTGTCTTTGTAGATCCTGTGCTTATATTATCATCATCAAAGTAGTCTTTATCGGTAATTCTTTTAAGCAACAATTAACAAGCTCCATCTTTCAACAACTCAAAGAACATATGACAATTTGTACATCGAGTTCGGTTTAAGTTTCATCTATTCTCATCACCTCCGGTGTGTAAACTCTGTGAGAGGTGAATCATTGAAATTTAATGGATTTTGATGTCTCTTTACTAAAGCCATTAACTCTGGAGTAGCCAAATGTTTAGGTGTGTAAGACCATGGTACATTGATAACCATATGATTTTTAGCAAAACATCAGCTATCAACAGATTTGATTTGTCTTTACCAAAAGTTGTACCCTTTTGGACTAGTTAGTTCTTGTAACCATGGTGAACTAATTACCATATAAATGGTTTTTCCACAGCCTTTACCACAAGCCAATTTTCTTGTGGGCTAGCCAACTCTTTACATTACTGATATGGTTAGTTGATTATCATACAACTTATTAGCAAGTTGTCAACTATATAACGGATTTGAGATATCTTTACCAGAGCCGTTTGCTCATGGATTAGCCAGTTCTTTAAACATGGTGAACTGATAACCTATTGTTATAACCATCTCAAAACCATTGTTGCTTTTAACTTTTGTTTCAAAATATTCTTTACTTAACAAAAGTTTTTCTTTCAAAAACATTCTTGATTTATTCTCATAAGCGATACTTTGATTAAAGTCTTGTTTGTCCAGAAGATACTGAATAAAGTACTTACTTTTCAAAAAATTATATATAAGTAAACATTATACCAAGACTTATGCTTCATCATCGCCTATTGTTGTCCATCGATAAACAATTCAATTAACATAAGAGTGCTTTGGGTCTCATTCTCGACCTCCATACCATGATCTAGCATTCTTCTCATAAGATCTGGCATTAATGGATATCTTCTTTCGCCTAGCATATGAATCATAGTTCCATCTTCCGTTCAAAGCATGTACTCGATTCTTCAAAAATCTCCACTTGTAATTTCCCAATTCTCTTGGTTTTGCGAGTTCATCATTGCTTGTTTCCTCGGTTTCAAAAGCAGTTGTCGGATCTCCTAATAATACTAAGCCAATTCCACTTGATGGAATATGTTCAAAGTATTCTTGCACTAGTTGGTATAGTTGAAACATATCTGCTCTATCAATAATATGCAGTATATCCCATAGAAAATTGAATACTCTGAAGCTTTTATCCTCCCTATGGAACATCAAATAATCTCCATCTTTTGACTTTACAACTTCAAAAGTGATTATCTTTGTCTTCTTTACTGCAGCATCTTTGGATTTAAAATTCTCAAAATCGACAACTCTAATGTAATTCCTCAGTTCATCAACTGTATTTGTCCTTAACTCTACATTCTTTGATTTCTGTTAAGCTTCAGTTGTCCTTTTTCCTTTTAAACTTCTTTTGCCAGCATCCTCCTTCTGATTATCATCCTTAAAAGAAATAATACTTTCAACTTGCTTCTGATAAGCTTGTCTAACATTTTCATACAAGTCTTTCATCTCAATGTAATTCAAACACGTAATCCAAAGATACCCTTGACCCTTTAGATATGCCATCATAGCATTTCTTTCTTTAGCCTTATTCATTGGTCTTCTAGGTATAACGACTTGTGTTCTTTCCTTTGGTTGAACAATTTCACATCAAACTTAGCCTGTAGCTCCTAGCGACTTCTTCATTCTTAGCCACTTCAATGGCTCTTAACTCGCTAAAGTTAGCTTTTTTTATTCTTTGTTTCCACCGCCACCTTTACCTTTATCTTTTGGATCTAAAAGCTGGTTGAGAAGCTTGTGGTTGTTCTTCAAGAACTCTGGAATGCTAACACCTCTTGGTCTTGATAAGTTGTGCAATATTTGACTATAGTTTCATCATCACTTGCGGTATGCACTCTTTTGGGTGTAACGACTTCCTCTTCCGTAGAATTGTTGAAGGACCGACTTCTTCATCAAAATTAAGTGTCCTTGGTGTAATCGGCTCTTGTCTATAAGTTCCTTGAAGACCAATACTTTGATCGTGACACCTTGATCATCGATTACTTTGAACACCGCTTCTTTGAACTCCAGTTCTTTCGTGCTCGATGCTTTGAATATTAACATGTGCTTGATGCTTTGAGGTTCATCTTCTTTTCTTTATAAAATTGACATCTTCTTCCAAATTCTCTTGCTCTATATTCCTCCCAATTTGATAGAAGATTCTTGTTGAACCTTTACTGTAGAAGCATTCTTAAAATGCTTTATTTTCTTCTTTTCACCTTGACCCACAATCTGTGATGTTTTACTAAAGGCCGACATGACCTCTTAAGCTTTCTAAATTTGGTCTTCAACTAGGTCGTCGTCAGACTTGAGCCTCGCTTGTTTTCTTTAATCTGACTAGCTCCCTTATTAGAATATAATTATCCAGCACTAAACCTTCGTGGGGTATAGTACCGCATCTCCTTGAGAGGATGATGAGGAAGATTGATAAGAATAAAGATGAGAGGAAAATCGAAAAGTAGTTATTTATAGGTAGGATTTGAAAATCACAACCCATAATAACAAAGTTACCGTTATGTGATTTTACCCTCTTTTGACCGTTGGAGCAAGACGTTGATAAGACAAGCGATGCTTTCACGTGTGCGATGCTTTCAGGCGTTACTTTCAAGCAAGGCTTTCTTATGACAAAACAAAGAAGATTTTCCATTTTCTTCTACAATAGCAAAACTCCAAATAGGCATTGTATTGCCTCCCTTAAGTAAAGCATAGGACCTGCTCTAACTAACTAATCGGTCCTCCCTTAAATGTAGCTTAGTAATTAATCATTCCAATGCTCACCACCAAGTGATTGAATCGTGAAACATCAAATCCTTTGGTGAGTAAATCAGCTACATTATCATCTGTGTGAACCTTGACAACATTAATGAGCCTGTGCTCATAACCATCTCTGATGAAGTAGTGCCTAATCTAAATGTGCTTGGTCTTGGAGTGATAAACATGATTCTTCACAATGCAAATTTTACTCTCATTATCAATGTTGATAGGAGTATTCTTGAAGTTGAACCCATAATCCAAGAGTTGATTCTGCATCCACAAAACTTGTCCATTAACAGTTTACGGCGACCACATATTCTTGATTCAGATGATGTTCTTTGCAATAGTTTGCTTCTTACACCGCCATGAGACTAATCTTCTTCCAAGATACCGGGCATCCTCCAAGGTGGATCTTCTATCATAGTTATTACCGCATAATCACTATCTCAAAAAAGCTTTTAAGTGAAAAGGTGAATCCTTTGGATACCACAACCCTAACTTAGGTTGTTGTTTCAAATAACTAAAAATTCTCTTTCCCGCATTCATATGGGAGACCTTAGGTGAGACTTGATATCCGGCACATAAATGGACAACAAACATGATATCAGTGCGGATGCGGTTTAGTACATAAGGCAACCAATCATAGATCGGTACAACTTGACTTCAACAGTTGACCATCTTCATCCTTGCCCAATGAGTTGATAGACTTGATAGGTGTAGTGGTCGGCTTCATGGCATCAAATTGAACTTCTTAAGAATGTCGAGACATACTTATCTTGACTTATAAAAATTCCTTCCTTTGACTGTATAACTTGAAGCCCCAAAAAGAAAGTTAATTCACCCATAGAACTCATTTGAAATTCATGTTGCATCAGCTGCTCAAACTCCTTCACCATGGACTATTTTGTAGCTCCAAAAATGATATCATCTACATAAACTTGAACCAACATGATATCCTTCTTATCTCTCTTGATAAACAAAGTCTTGTCAATTGCTCGCCTCCTGTAGCCATGTTGCAATAAGAAAGTAGAGAGCCTTTCATACCAAGCTCTAGGTGCTTGATGAAGGCCATAAAGAGCCTTAACTACTTTGTAGACTTTGTTTGGATGTGCAGGATCTTCAAAACCAGGAGGTTGTTTAACATAGACTTCTTCTGTAATCTTGCCATAGAGAAAGGCACTTTTAACATCCATTTGATAAACCTGAAATCCCATATATGATGCAAAAGCAAGGAATATTCGAATAGCTTCAATCCTTGCTACAGGAGCAAATACTTCATCATAATCCACTCCTTCTTCTTGTCTGTATCCTTGTGCAACTAACCTTGCCTTGTTCTTGATGACATTACCTCTTTCATCTCTCTTGACTCTAAAAACCCATCGTGTACCAATTAGTTTCTTTCCATCTGGTAGATCACATAATACCCAAACTTCTTAAAGTTTGAATTGAAGAAGTTCTTCTTGCATAGCTTCAACCCAACTCTCTTTAGTTAATGCTTGAGCTATATTTTTGGGTTCTTCCTGAGAGATAAAGCAGGTGAATAAACATGTTTGATGATCCTTATGATTCAGCCTGTTTTGTTTATACACAAAGCTAAGTAAAGCATTATGTGGCTTAGAGAAGCCTTTAGCCTTGGTTCTTGTCATCACTCCAGAATTAGAGGGTCCAATGATTTGACCAGTAGGATGATCTTTATGAATTCTTAATGTAGGAGTCTTTGGAACTTCCAAATTATCACCCAAATTTGTGAAATCAGCATCTTCATTGGAATATGAGAAAATACCTTCATCTTCAAACTCATCATCAGTATCTTCTAAGCCAGGCATGGTAGGATCATTCAAATCATCCAAAGTGTCATTAACACGTCTTGAAGATACTTTGATCTAAAATCATCATCTAAAGTCTTGTGAGAGAACTCTGCAGTCTTGTTCTTTTTCTTGGCTTCCTCATAAGCTCTTCTTTGATCATCATCATAAGATTGTGCTACTACATCTTGAAAAAGCATCATATTAAGCTTATCTTGAATAGCTTGATCCTCAGCAGACAATGAGGATTTTGGTTCATCAGTACTTTGCTTCGTTTCAACAGGTATGGGTTCTTCATCAGGAACAGCATCAGGTCTAATATTGACTCCATGAACAATGTACTGTAATTCATCTTCCTTGTGATCTACTTGATTTTCTTCTCTAACAGGTACATAATTCATAGAAGGAGTCAAAACCTCAAGATCAAACATCCAATCAGGACCTTTACCCTTCTGATTTTCTTGATCTTCTAGAAATTCAACATGAAGAAAATCTTGAACCTTTTGGTAATCATTATACACTTTAAATCCTTTGCTATTGGTGCAAGACCCAATAAGTATCCTTCTTCCGACTTGCCATCAAACTTGCCCAAATTATCAATTGTGTTGAGAATAGTCGAGGGCATCCAAAAGGTTTCATAAAGAGAATGTTGGGTTTGTTTCCCATCGACAAGTCATAAGGTGTCTTCATCGAGGTTTAGTAATCGATACTCTATTCAATACATAGCAAGCAAGACTTACAACTTTCAAAATTGAATAGGTAATAATGAATCAAGCATTATTTTGGTCGCTTCAATCAAAGTTTTGTTCTTTTTTTCGTAACACCATTCTCATTGTGGTGTTCTTGCAATACTAAACTCCTCTTGATTCCTTTCTTAGCACAAAACTCATCCATAAGCTTGTTCTTGAATTCAGTCCCATTGTCACATCTAATACCTCTTACCTTGAGTCTCAATTGGTTTCAAGGGCTATTATTAGATCATGAATAGCATCAAAGGTGTCATCTTTAAATCCCAAGAAAATACCCAACTAAATCTCATCGCAATCATCATCGTCACAACCAGACAAGACTTCTTCTTGTTGAGACTTGCAATGTAAACAGTCCAAACAAATCCATGTGCAAGAACTCCAAAGGTTCTCTAATAGTTCTTTCCTCAAGCTTCTTTCATGAAGCTTTGTGTTGTTACCCTTCTTGCACGCCAAACATGAGTGATCATTCTTGTAAGTCTTGGAAGGTAAACCTCTAACCAAATTTCTTTTGACCAATTTGTTGATATTCTTGAAATTTACATGGCCCAATATTCTATGCCAGCGATGTGCTTCTTCAAGTGTTGCCTTTGCTACTAAACATGTTGCTCTCCCGTAAGAGTGAAGACTCTTCATATCCAGATCAGTACACATCATTGGTTCTTGGTACTCTCGGTATTACCAAGTTATCATCAACAAGCTTGAACTCGGGGAAAGAATGAGACATTACGTGTTAGTAAATAACACAGTGGTGCTTATCACATATCCGAGAGACCGACAAAGGTTGAACTTGAGCTCCTTCACATATCTAACATTCTCAAATCTATGCTCCCCGCCTTAATAGTTCCTTTGCTCGTAATTCTTCCTCCACTAGCATCATTCCCAAATGCAACTCTTCCTCCACAATAGGATCTAAAATCGTGAAATTTCTTTGTCTCTTGTCATGCTTCCGAGCAACCACTATCCACAATTAGATGATCTTTAAGTTCCTCTTACGGGTTGCCACGCACAAAGATAAAAGAGTTAGTAAATATTAGGAACCCAAGCCATTCTTGACTTGTGTTCCTTTGTGAAGTTACATACTTAAATTCTTTAAGTATGTAATTTCCACTATCTTTAAGCACATAATCAAT
This sequence comes from Chrysanthemum lavandulifolium, assembly GCA_022545495.1. Taxonomy (NCBI): domain Eukaryota; kingdom Viridiplantae; phylum Streptophyta; class Magnoliopsida; order Asterales; family Asteraceae; genus Chrysanthemum; species Chrysanthemum lavandulifolium. Next base: position 241,220,080 of record CM040242.1, read on the forward strand.
TATCTTTGGTTGTTCAAAAACTTGTGTTGGTTTTTCAATAAAAATATCTTTTTTATCCAAGTTCTCTTTATTATTTTCAACAAAAATCTCTGTTTCACTCATACTTGCTGAAAGTACTGTTTGTTCCCCATCAGTACTTTCCTTCTTAACCCATTTGGTTTTAATGTCTGGTGTAGAGTCCGTTGATCTAGCTACTTTCTTTGAGTTGTAACGCCTTCTAGATTGATAGTAATTAGATCTCCTAGGGTTCCTATTCCAAAAAGTGTTTGGTGGCCGAGCGAGACTTTGAGAAAGTCTTGGTTTTGACTTAACAATGCCTTGAAAAGTGTTTGAAGGTCTTGGGGTTTTGTAAAGGTCTTCTCGGTGAGGGTACCTATAGTCTAGTGAGAAGTTGCTATGGTTAACCCTATGTGAATGACTCCAAACTGGTCTAGTCTCCTTGGTTTTGGTTGGCGATTACATTCTTTGGGAATTTGCTTAGGTACTCGAGTGAAAGTCACAAGGCTTAATCAAATGATCGGGGCGAACTAGGGTGGCAATTTCTAACCCGACCTAAAACCGACACGAAAATTAAGGTTCGGGTTGTGCTAAATAGATTTCGGGTCAGGTTTGGGTCGACCTATCTAACCCATTTATTAAACAGGTCAGGTTCGGTTTGAGGATAAAATAAGCGGGCCGACCCGCCAACCCGTTTAAGATTTTTTTTCATAAACTCAAAATTATTTATATTTTATTATGCGGGTTAAATGTGTTATGCAGGTCAACCCAACAACCTGTTTAACTAGTGTAATGTGCCAACTTTTGTGTATAAAAAGGGTTAAATGGGTCAACCCGAAACCCGTTGAACAAATTCAACCTTTTTAACATATTCAACCCGTGTAACCTATTTAACCCGCCAACCCAAGTATATATACGGGTTAAATGGGTTAGGTTCGGGTTATGTCTAAACAGGTTAGGGTTGACATAGCTGACCCGATGATTTAAATGGGTCAGGTTTGGGTTAGGATTTTCTGACCCGCCAACCTGACAACCCGAACCCGCCAACCCGAACCCGACGCGAATTGCCACCCCTAACTGTAACAAACAAAACACAATTTTTGACCTGTAATCCCAAAATTGCTTCCTCTACGTCTATGACCAAAACTATCCTGTCTTTTTGGTGAATGATAAAAACTGTTTTGACCAAAATTATCCCAAAAAGGTTTAGCAGTATTTTGAAAAGGTTTTCTTAAAGGTACTGCTGAAGGTGTAGCAGTACTTTGAGTTGAAGGTACTGCTTGACTCTTAAAATCATCTTCCTTAGGTTGCTCAGCTGTTTCTTTTGAGGTTTCAGTCTTAGATTGACTTTTAAGCTTCTTCCTAAACTCTAAGTTGTCTACTCCAAAACGAGAAACATCTGCCCTAAGGGATTGAAAACTACCAGTGGGATGAGGGACTGCATGATAACCTGTGTCTTTTTTATATTCAGGAGGTGATTGACTTATTGGGTCCTCATTACTGGATGTGTCTACATAGTTAATGAGTTCATCATCACTAGTTGTTATATCCTCAAAATCACATTCATCCTGATCACTAGGTGGGTTTTCTATGCTATTAAAGTCCATACCAAAACCTAGTCCAGTTCTAATGTAAGCTCTTCTCTGTTTTTCAACATAACTAACATGAGAAAGTCCAGATTGTCCCCAATGACAAACTTTTCTATCAATTTATCCCTTTCTTTAGTCATCTTTTCTAGTTCAAAGAACCTTACATCCTAACTTCCATTCACTTAATTTTAACCGGTAATCACATTGTTCATACTTTTACGCCCAAGCCATCTCATTATTTTCATGTGTTATTATTTTAGCTTCCATAGATTTTAAAGTAATTTGATAACCAGCTACCTCAGACCTAGCCCTATTATAATTATCTCTTTCAGTTACATAATCAGTAAGCACCTTTTGATAAAAATCATGACACTTAGAGCATACCTCAGAGATAGGGGTGAACTTGGTGAAGTAGCTACCATGGCAAGCAGAATAGGTTCATCTTCACTCGCCATGCTCCAATCAAAGCTTCCTAGACCATCTCTGGATTCCAAAGCAGCATGTCCAGGTTCCTCATCAAAAGTTGTGCTCCAATCAAACTCTTCCACTGAGTCTTCCACTGCTACCATACAATAGGTTACTGGTTCATCATCAAACTCAGCACCCCAGTCAACCTCTGATAGATTCTCTTGAGCAACCAAAGCTTTTGTTTCATAATGGGATTTCCTTTAGTTCAAGCTTGGGTTTCTCAGTGATTCTGTTTGCCTGATATTTAGCAAACCTGCATTCCCTTGCAAAGTGTCCAGTCTTTTGACAGTTGAAACATTCAATCTTGAACTTGTCATAAGTTATACCCTGCTTAGGCTTGAAGTCAATGCCTCTTCCTGTTTTCTTCATGAACTTCTTGATCCTTGCAGTGATCATAGCAACTTGCCACCTTATATCAATTTCTTCAAGTGCATCCTCTTCAATTTGTGACAAATCCTCTTCATAGGTAACAGGTAAAGTAACTTGCTGAGCAAAGAATGAGCATAAAACTTCATCGAATGGATGGTGCTTGTTGGTGATGATGTGGGGTTGGTCATGGTTGTGATAGAATGAGCGGGATATGCGTGCTTTGGGAAACAGATACTTTGAGTAGGGTAGCGAGACTTTTAGTGAAGCATCCTCTCTTTCAAAAGACACAAAAGCTATCTTGTGAGACTTTGAACTTGTTTGGCCATTCATCTCATGCTCATACACCTTCGGATGCTTGTAGAGATCATCAAAGTCCATAGTGTCCAAACCGGGTTGTCCTCGATCATAGTAGCAATCACATGCCATGTCGATGGCAAACTCCTTAAGAACTTCAGATTGGCATCTTCAACAGATACCTCTTCTTTGTATAACTCTAGCATGCTGAGGAGATTTTGGAACCTGTCATAGGCAACATCAAGACCTTCTCTTTCACCAATAGTGAAAGTTTCAAACTGTTGCTTCAACAGATTTCTGTGCATCTTCTTGGAAGCATCATTACCTCCAAACCTTGTCTTGAGAGCAACCCATAGTTGTTTAGCATCCTTAGCATCATAAAACTTGAGTAGGTGACCATCAGGTATAGCAGACAATAGGATGTTGAGAGCCTTTTCTTGATTCCTTATTGTAGCTGCAGGCAAGACAGCCTTAGGTGGTTTAGGTTGTCCAGGAACATCTATAGGTTCTGGAATAACTTCATTGCCATTGACAATTACATTCCATAGTGCATGGTCTGTAATAGCAATGTACTGCCTCATCTTCATACTCCATAGATCATACTCTCCCTTTTTGATGATTGGTATTCTTAGTGAGGTGATGGATGGTGGTGGTGCAGCTTCAGTCGACATCTTTAGGGTTTGTTGTTAACTAGGTTTTAAGGGTTTCTTCTTAGTCAGAGTTTCCACACAAGCTCTGATACCACTTGTTGGATCGATATACTCTAACCAAACTAACTTATATAGCTTATTAAGGGTTTAATAACCTCGGATAAATCCTAAGTTATTAACAATGAAACACTGAACTATCACTATTAAGTATGCGGAATTTACTTAACAAAGCTAAGAAGAATTAATCTTTAACTTCAACGATTTTATTAATACTTAGAACCTGCTTGTTATATAGATTCTTTAACAAGTCTAAAACTCTAATATCGTATTCTCTAAAAACTCTAATATTGCACGTACATTCGTATCTCTAATACCAATCTAGGGGTCCTTTTATAAGCTTAAGGATAACCCTAGTCGGTTTACAATTACAAACCTTGTACGACAAGTAATACTATACTAATCTTAGAACATTCTAGAATTACAAGATAATCCTTAACGATTTTGCATATCGATCCTTTAAGCATGCGATACTTTGATGAATCGAGCGATGCTGACTTTATACATTAGCGATGCTGACTTCTTCAACACTTTGACTCTTGATGCTTTAATACTTGACACTTTGACTTTCTATATCCCAACAAGATTGTTAGTTATATTTTTCAGATCCACGCTTAAGGCTAGCGAGACTAACCATTAACCTTAGCGATACAAAGCTGTCTTTGCTAAATTCCCAACAATCCTCCCTAAACTTGTGATTTCATTTGCAAATCGACAAGTTTCTTGAATACATCTTTTCTTCATCTTGTTGGGAATTTTGCAAACATCTACTTCCTTGGTTTGCTTGGTCTTTGTGCTTGAATGAAGATCTTGTTCACCAATTCTCTTACCATTTCATTATCCTCTTGATAGTCAACCTTGAAGATAACAACACTATCGATTATCGTCATTACGGCGGATACTCCTTTTCCACGGCATAAACCAATCATGAATACTTGTGTAGACATGATGTACACCGATGAGCTATAAACATCCATGTAGTTCACAGGCTGTTGCATCTTGACTCCATAATCATCATAAGGATCGGGGCTCAAATAATCTTTCCAATTCTACCCAAATTTCCTACTCCTTTTCATCTTGATTTCCTACTCCTTTATCAACTCTAGCGGTACCTTTATGCGAACCAATTTTCACTACTTTCTTTGTAATGGTAGCAGATCAACAACATCCTCTTGTTCTTTTATAACTTTTGTTGGAGCTTCAAGATCAACCTCTTCAAGATCCATTTGGTTATGTTTCTTGCATAATCTCCCATGTCTTGATCTTGATTCCCACTTTCAAAACTTAAAGTCCTCCCCGAGTCTATGCATCTGTTTTCCTCCCTGTTTGTGAAATCCCCAATATCTTGAGGATCATTTGAGCGGTAGAATCCACAATGTTGGCCTTTACGGGATCTTGCGAGCTTTAACCTTGATTTTAGCCTTTTCACATTTTAGACCAGAGTAGAGTAGACTTTGGCATCTGACTTCTTTGTTTCCTTCAAATCTTTCTCCAAAGCCCTACTTTGGTCATTAATCTGTACATGTAGCCGTCAATTTATGAAGTGATTGGTCGCCTCAAGACTTCGGATGTGTTACCTTCGGGAGAGGTTTACCATAAGGCAAAGACTCGGTTTTCTCCTAGTTGGACTAGGAGGATTCTGAAGCCACCCATATTTTCCAATTGGCTTGGGATTCCAAAGGTTGTATCCATCCGGTAGGACTAGAAACATCCACTTTTGCCATGGTTGGGGTCTTAGTGATGTTACCACGCCTGTCTTTGCATCTAAGCTAGACAAAGTAGTGGTAGCCCTTCCATTTGCCAAAGGCGGTCTCATTTACTCACAGGGTGCGAGTAGGAATACTAGGATGAGAGGCCATAGTACCGTCTGGTTTTCTCCTATAGGTGTGTGTAACAACATTAAAGGCGTCGGTAGCATTACTATTCTCGTCAACCTCGCATTCTTACTAGCATTACTATTCCCCTAGAGAACGATATCAATCCCCGAGGCTTACTCCATACTACACTACAACGATTATGTTCACTTCCTAGGAGGTCGAAAAACTTGCTCGTAGAAAAGGAGGTTTTCTCGACCTCGAACGTGCTTTTCTGCGCACATCAATTACCATAAATCATGGGACGCCCTCATGATCTCTGAAACATGTGCAAACACTCTCCAAGCCTATTTTTCTCCCTATAAATAGTTTGGATGAGTCATTACTGATGGTATGTTCATTCAACACTACATTTAACACTTTTAACTTACCTACATTACATAACACATACTTACTCGCACGCCGGAGGTGGTTCGCAGGGTCCAACCCCTCCGCAATCACTTAACGAAGTGTTTTCTATTTCTTATTGCAGATTGGCTATAAGTTTGGCGCAAGCACAACACCCTCATACCCTTCGATCACCATCGCAAGGCATGGTCGTATGATTTATTATACAATCATCGAGCTACAACAACATTAAAGGCGATCAGTAGCTTGTAACATGAATAAGCATCCGTAAAAAAGTACGAATACGACAACAAATATGAGGCACTATAATAGAACAAATTTTACTCACCTGCACGTGCGGAGGAGCGATCGCTTACAGAAGATCTAAAAGTGCTTGGATCAATAGCAGGTCGTTGCATATTAGATACATAAAGCAAGAGTGTCAAAAGCAGGTAAGGTACGAAAATAGAATAAATGTATTAAACCTCTAAAAACACACGATGTCGGAAGTGCTCTATCATAAGGATCTGCTGGTGCAATTATTCGTCGGGTGGGGTTCTGGCGTGAGTATTGTGTGACCATCACCTCTGCGGTCCCCAACTTGTTCATTCACATGACGATCGTGCCCCACCGTATGTGCACCCCAGATGTAGCAACACGAACTGGTGACAGATGTTCAACAAAATTGTAATCAGTTTCTGAATCTTGTACGAAGTGTATAATTGCATCTTCTAACAACCAATCGTGCTGAAACATTTTGGCACCCAGGCTCTGCATCTCAGTGACAGTCACCACGATATCAAACATTAGCGAACCCATTTACAAATCCTGGATTGCAGCACAAAAGTCGACATCAAAATGACTACTAACAAATATAATAAAATAGCATACGTAACTTACTTGCATGTAATGGCAACACGGCGACCATGATCGAAAGTAGCCTCGAATCTTTGTTCGGTGCATAATCGTATCTTCTAACAACCGCTATGCTAAAGCGTGTAACCACAATACAAAGGCATGAGCATATAATTAATAAGTTTGTCATACGATGATAATAACATAAGAAAACACAGCGATCTAACTTGATCGGTGATGAGATCAAGTAGATCATCGGTGATTCTGGGTAAATGTCATCTATCTTTCACTTCCCTTATCGGTATCTTGAGCGGTCATTGTAATGGGTGAAGCACTAAAGCGTTACCGTTGGCCCGAGATGTGGTTCGGGTAATGACCAAGCTGTTTCGATGGCGCACACCGCCTAACACACCTTCGTCAGGCGGACAATAGGCACTAGTGTAAACCTTAGACAAAGGCCTCTTTCCCTTTGCCACTAACCTCGTGAGTCACCGGTATCCTCAAATGTCGGAATCATCATCGCGAACACCATCCGAACCAATAGCGGCGCCAGCGAGGTTCAACCATAGACGTGTATCGGCAATAGTAGCTAAACTCGTATGTTTATGCGGACCCATCCGTTTGTCCCGCACTAACTCCCAACGATACGCATGGAAAATCAAAGTCACAATCATTGAAGACCGAATCAGTGTGCCCACTAACAAAGTTAATTCTACGGGTAGCTGGTTTTTTGGTTCGCATAACTAACGTGGCTAAATATATATTTCTAAGGTTAAAAAGCAACAACTAAAGGGCGACGAATGTACAAACGCAAGTTAGTTATAGCATGCACATAAAGGCAAAGCACGAAAACGAAAAACCAACAAAACAATAGCGAAACACATATATAAATTAACAAACAAATGGTAGTAGCGACAACAAATTAATAGAAGCTTACATTGAAAAAGTGAAAGTACAATAACCTGCATAAACAACAACATGCGGTTTGTACATAGGACTTAAACAACGAAACACATTCAACGAATACCCAAAGAAGATCTAAGCGGATAGCAAACCTCGAAGATAGCACCAACGATACTCGAACCGGCGTTTCCAGATAAATGTGACACGTTTACGTGTTTATCTACGCTTATAAAAGCGACCTCAAGCAGAAAAAAAAAAAAAGAAGAAAAAGAGGGAAAAAAGACAACCCAACAGTAGGCTAACTCGGTAAGGCCAAAGACATCACCAAGAAAAAGGCGGGTGAAGCTATCACAACACAACGGCCTCGTATTAAATGGTGGGTTAGATATATACTAAGGCTAGTCGACGAGGAGTGGTATTCACTCACCTTATGCTACCACCCACACGGTGACTCCATGCCAACTATTCCCACTCACTCGTGAGGTGCACAAATCTAGAGAGCAAGGTGAGCCGTTCACCTTATAAGTTTTATAATTATTTATTTGGTTGTGAGTGTATGTGAGATATTTAGTGGGATATATTTTTATAAAGTGGGTATTTTAATAAAAGCTCATGATAGAATAACTTTGTTTACAAAAAGTGAGTGAAAGTGAGATGAGAGAGAAGTCGACGTGGTGATCTTGAAATGTAAGATGAGTGGGTGACAACTTTGCTATCTAGCTTAAAATTTTCCAAATTCCACTATTCCAAAGTTGGATAAATACCAACCGTTAGATAACTTCAAGATGACCTACAAGTCTACAACCCACTACGATATTGCCAACAAGGTCAAAACCGTCTTTCCACCTTTCCTTTATATAAAGCCCACACCACTATGATTTTCATCTAGGGTTTTCATCTTACATCCTCCTCCAAAAGTTGGAGGTTTCTTCTTTTCTTTTTAACAAAACAAAAAAAATGGGTGAGGAGAGAAAAACAGGGACAGTGAAGTGGTGTAATGACACAAAAGGGTTTGGATTTATAACGCCAAACGATGGAAGTGAAGATCTCTTTGTTCATCGGTCTTCCATTAAAGCGATGGCTTTAGAAGTCTAGGTGATGGTGAGGCTGCTGAGTTTCTTGTTGAGGCCGGATCGATGGTCGGAGCAAAGGCTGGCAGCGTGGCGGGTCCCGATGGTGCCATCATTGTTGGCGACACCGTGGCGGCAGCGAGGCGTGACGGTGATCGTTATGGCAACGGAGGAGGCGGTTATGGAGGCGGCGGTGGAAGGTATGGATGCGGCGGAGGTGGTGACATGTATGGAGGAGGTGGTGGTTATGGCGGCGGTGGCGGTGGTGGCGGGAGGCGGAGGTGGTGGGTGTTTCAAGTGTGGTAGAGTGGTCACATGGCTGGGATTGTACTCGGGGTGGTGGTGGTTATGGAGGTGGCGGCGGTGGTTATGGCGGTGGTGGGCGTGGCGGCGGTGGGCGTGGTGGAGGTGGCGGCGGAGGCGGCTGCTACAACTATGGTGAAGATGGGCATTTGCTAGGGTGTCCTACTAATAGTGGCGGCCGTTAGATGGTTTTACTTTGCTTTCAAGATGCTGCTCTTGATAAAGTGTGTGTTTTCACACACTTTCACTATGTGTTTAAGTTTCTATGATGTTGATGGATTGATGGTTTAACCATTTTGAAAAAAATGTTATTTAGGTTTTGGTTACATGGCTTTTGGTGCAAGATTAGTTTTTTAATGATGGTTATTTACTAGTTATTGACTATTGTTATGGTTTTATATTGGTTTGTATATCTTCAATTTTATGTTGATCTGCATCTAAAAGCATGGATTGAGATGCAATTTTGATTATCAAATTTAGGGTTTTGGACCGTTTGGTGAGGTGTATGTTCTTTTGTTAATACGTCGTTTTGTGGGTATAGTATAGTATGGATATGCTTGGGTGATATTTTGTATTTTTTATTGTAATCCTTTTACGAACATTGTTTTGGTGTGATTGATATAGGCATATTTCATCTATACTTCAAAATGGGTGGGGTTTGATTTGTGAAAGTATGTTAGAATGGGTGTAACGAGGGTGGTGTTCACGTGCGTCTCTTTTTCCATGCGCCATCCTCATGTCACATCTCATATGTTCATGGACCAAACTATTTGGTTGGTATTGCAATTACTATGAGCATTTGGTTAAGGAATTGATTTGCAATTTTATTTATTTATTTATTTATTTTTAAGGATAGTTCAAGTATCGCATTAGGCGGTTGTATTATATTTAAATCTAGCTTTAATAATTTTTTTAATAACTTGTACAATGAGTGTGTAAATAAAAAAAAAATTGTGCAAATCACTTTTTGTTTAAAAAGAAAGTGAGTTGTCGCGGGTTGTTTGTGGGATTTTTGTCTTATGGGCAAAACTAAGAACGGAAAATGATCGCATATCAACAACAAACTAGGATACGAAAAATGACACAATAGCAAAGAGCGACAACGATGTTGAGGTTTTATGTCTTAACTTTTTACAATGTCATGCAACAAAGTGTTTTTTTTTTGCAACATTTTAGTTTGTTGTGGATCCTTAGATTTGTTTTACTTGGATAAAAAATTAAAATAAATCTCTAATTCTTCAAAGATCTAATAAATAAATTCTAGTCGCTCATTTTTTTATGAAAAAAAAAACTCTATTTTTTTTAAGAAGTAAATACATAAATCGTTTCGTTTTCCAAAAAGAATTATACCATCACGACGAAAAGTAAATCACTGTTTATAAAGGGTACTTCTATATACTTTCAACGGTTTTTTTTTACTTTTCTTGTAAGGTTGAAATTTACGCTTGAAAAAATCACATGTGATTTATAAAATCATATGTGATTTGAGAAATCACGTGATTTTCGTCACGATGGTGTATTTTTGTCGATTAACGATTTCTTGTTTGCAAGATATTTTATTTTTAAGAAAAAAAGCAACTTTTTAAATTTTGATTAAAAATAGAATAAAATGAATGAGCAAGATTTGTTAATTGGATCTTTGAAGAATTTTGAATCTTGATTAGCGTTAATAGGTCGTTGGATGGACGGACGGAAGGTTGCCACCAATTGGCGGGTGAAGCTATCACAACGCAACGATGTCGTATTAAATGGTGGGTTAGATATATACTAAGGCTAGTCGTCAAGGAGTGGTATTCACTCACCTTATGCTACCACCCACACGTGAATCCCATGCCAACTATCCCTACTCACTCGTGAGGTGCACAATCGAGAGATAGTAAGGTGAGTCGTTCACTTTATAAATTTTATAATTATTTATTTGGTTTGTGAGATCTTTAGTGGGATATATTTTTATAAAATGTGTATTTTAATGAAAAGTGATGATAAAGTAACCTTGTCCAAAAAAATGAATGAAAGTGAGTGAAAGTGAAATAAAAAAAAAACTAACGTGGTCTTTGAGCGTGACGTAATCTTTGAAGTGTAAGGTTAGTGGGTGGCGACATTGCCATATAGCTTAATATTTTCCAAATTCCCTATTCCAAAGTTGGATAAATACCGACCGTTAGATAACTTCAAGATGACCTACAACCCACTACGATATTCCAACAAGGTCAAAACCGTCTTTCCACCTTTCCTTTATATAAAGCCCACACCACGATTTTCATCTAGGGTTTTCATCTTACATCCTCCTCCAAAAGTTGGAGGTTTCTTCTTTCTTTTAACAAAACAAAAAAAAATGGGTGAGGAGAAACATCTTTACCCTCTCACATCTTTGATTCTTCATCCCAACCCCTCGTAAACCTTTGATTCTTTCTATGTCTTATCCTCACCCTCTTGGTTGTCAATGGTGTGGTGGTCCTTATAATGGTGGCAATTGCCCGGTTGTAGTGGTGGAATCGAAGCAGTGCCTCTATAACGGGATCCCTATTCCTACCATAACACAACGATTTATTCCATCGACTACCACCTTTGTGAGACTCGGAGTTTCTTGTTGTGAGAAGCGTGGTGGTTCACACTCGATTCGATTGTCAATCGGGAAACACGCTTGTCTATGAGCGGGTTCCGATAACAATTATGACTACCACATATAACTCGCGCACCATCGGTTTCTTGTTGTGAGTATTGTGGAGGTCCCCTTAGCTCGATTGTCAAACAAGGAATCCATTTCCTTGTAACAATTCGACTCTTGTATCATAACCAACCTCTACGGTACTAAATGAATCAGCACCACCTCGGCTGAGCCACTTCCTCAAAATCTTCTCCTTGATCTTTTGGACTTAGTGAAAGATTTGAAGGATTGTAAACATTCCCAAGATAATCCAAATCAAAAATCCATGGAAGTTTTGTTAGTCAGAGAGCGGATTGCTAAATTAAATTCCCAAATTGCCTTTGAACAAACTATTAGGGAATCAATTGCAAAAGAAAAGCGACCAAATCTAGCTCTCAATTCCGTTTCATTCCGATGGCGGTGATGATGAAGATACCTGATATTCGTCAATTTTATAACGGTTCTTCAAGTTCATCGATTGAAATTCCTTCCATGAAAAATCGGGGAGAAAAGACTATGATGGAATTACTAGCGGAAGAACAAATGGAAAGTATAAAACATATGTATGCTAGTCCTTCTCAACTCCCTCATTACATTGTTATCACACCCGATATTCCCACTCACTCTCGAGCATGGGGACGAGCATCTTGACACTGCTTCACGAAAAGGAATCGGACCAATTCATAAAGTCTAGTGTTGAGAACCTTGTCCCAATTCAAGAGAATCACAGGAATTCTTGATCATGTGTGATATCCCTCCTCCTCTTGTCTTCCAAATGATCATATTGAGATGTTCTCACGATTACGATGAGGACTATTCTTTATCTTGTGGAGACATAAGTTATATGGGGAATTACCTTGAGCTTGTCGACTTAGGAGAAGAGAATGATGAAGAAATAATCCAAGGCAAGCTCTTAGTCTTACATTATTGAATGTTAATCTTCTCATTTCTAGAATCGAGGCTTTTAATGAAAGCCTCTTCATATCTATCCCCTTGAGGATAGTGAACTTTTGTTCGATGATTCTATTCGGAATTGCAAACATTCCATTTTGATCATATGGGAGAGAAGATTAGTGGTATTACCACTTCATAATTCTCTCCCGATTATGAATCATTCACTGAGGAGTTCCCTGTGAACTCACTCAAATCAATCGAATATGAATCATTCGCCTTTGAGGAGTTCTCCTGAACTCACTCTATCATATCTTCACGAGTATGATAACTTCTACTTTGATCTAGACACACGGGATATGTCTAGACCAATTGAGCTTAAATGATGAAATTCATGCTATTATGAATTCTCCTTCGATGATGATGAGTTAGTCAAGATTTTATCATGATTTTCTTTCTCTTTTCACCTATCCCGTGGCTTCTCTGTTCTTCACTCCTTCGGAATGAGGACACTATTTTGATCGGCATTTTCATTTATCATTTTTGAGCCGGTTCTATCTATATCTCATCGGTGTGGAACTTTCACGTACTTCAATATTTATACAAACATCTTGAATGAAAGTCCGATGGAATTGTCTCTTCCACTTACTTCCCATGAACAAATTAATTCGGGTCGAGTCAAGCTAGCGACTCGGTAATCAAAACGATGAGTGCAACATGGGTTTTCACCCATGTTTCATCTTCTTACCCTTTCTACCACCCTAGTGTGGGGAGATGCCCATGTTGTATATAGATCTAAAAATAATGAAAATTGTAAATATTAAAAAGAGAATAATTGTTGTTTTCTACACTTAGCTAGTAATGTTATCTTTTACGTTCAAGGATTCGCATAATAGCGGACTTTAAATATTGAGGACAATATTCATTTCTAAGTGTGGGAAATTGCGAATTTGATCATAAATGTACCCTTTTAGTCCCTTTTTCCCAAAATGGCCAAATTTTAATTTTTTTTTAGTGGAAGTACTATGTACTAAACACAACAAATGGTAATCGGTCCATATGTCTAACCCACATAAGGATTGGCTAATCCGAGAGCAAACGACTCTTGGTAAAGATATCTCAAATCCGTTTATGGCTTGCAATTTGCCCAAAAATTGTATGGTGTTCATTTCACCATATCTTTAATTAGTGAAAAGTTGGCTAGCCCGCAAGTTTATGGCTTGTGGTAAAGGCGGTTGGAAAACCATAATTGGTGTCGACTCACCAAAGATAATATTGATAATTTATCTAAGAGTTGGCTAGTCCAAGCAAACGACCGGTAAAGACAAATCAAAACCGTTGAAAGGCGGTGATTTGCTCAAAATCATTTGGTTATCATTGTACCAAGGTTCTTACTTGAACTAAAACAATTGGCTACTCGAGTAATGGCTTTTGGTAAAGAGATGAAATCCATTAAGTTTTTAAAAGATTGCTAGGAACTAGCAATAGTTTAGTGGGGATTTGATGTGTCTAAAACACATATATTTTACCTTGTTTAAACCATAAAACACTAAAACACACAAATGACTATATAAATGTTACAAATATCATGAAAATGTGTTTTTATGTGTTACAAATGCAAAAGGATTAAAAGCGATGAAAACAACAAAGTTTACAAAATTGGCGGTTTAGTCCTCGAACTTTCCGATTGTCGAAATGGTCCTAGATAAAATATTTTGAAGAAAAATCAACAATAGTCCCCAGGAATCATGAAATGACAAATTTTACCCTTGAAGTTCAAATTTGCAAAATGGCAAGTTTAGTCCTGACTTTCACGTGAATCTCGTGAGGTGCATAAATGAAGAGATAGTAAGGTGAGTCGTTCACTTTATAAATTTTATAATTATTTATTTGGTTTGTGAGTGTATGTGAGATCTTTAGTGAGATATATTTTTATAAAATGTGTATTTTAATGAAAAGTATGATAAAGTAACCTTGTCAAAAAAAATGAGTGAAAGTGAAATAAAAAAATAAAAAAAACTAACGTGGTGCTGAACTGTGACGTAATGCTGAAGTGTAAGGTTAGTGGGTGACTACATTGCCATATAGCCTAATATTTTCCAAATTCCCCTATTCCAAAGTTGGATAAATACCAGCCGTTAGATAACTTCAAGATGACCTACAACCCACTACGATAATCCCAACAAGGTCAAACCCGCTTTCCACCTTTCCTTTATATAAAGCCCACACCACTGATTTTCATCTAGGGTTTCATCTTACATCCTCCTCCAAAAGTTGAGGTTTCTTCTTTCTTTTAACAAAACAAAAAAATGGGTGAGGAGAGAAAGACAGGGACGGTGAAGTGGTTTAATGACACAAAAGGGTTAGGATTTATAACGCCGACGATGGAATTGAAGATCTCTTTGTTCATCGGTCTTCCATTAAACCGATGGCTTTAGAAGTCTAGGTGATGGTGAGACCGCTGAGTATCTTGTTGAGACTGGATCCGATGGTGAAGCAAAGGCGATGACGCCATTGGTCCGGATAGTGCCAACGTTATTGGCAGCATCCGCTGCGCCGGGCGGCGGCGGCGGTGATCGTTATGGCGGCGGAGGAGGCGGTTATGGAGGAGGCGGCGGTGGAAGGTATGGAGGATGCGGAGGTGGTAACAGGTATGGAGGAGGTGGTGGTGGTTATGGCGGCGGTGGCGGCTATGGTGGTGGCGGCGGAGGTGGTGGGTGTTTCAAGTGTGGTGAGAGTGGTCACATGGCTAGGGATTGTACTCAGGGTGGTGGTGGTTATGGAGGTGGCGGCGGTGGTTATGGCGGTGGTGGGCGTGGCGGTGGAGGTGGTGGAGGTGGTGGAGGTGGTCTACAACTGTGGTGAAGATGGGCATTTTGCTAGGGAGTGTCCTACTAATGGTGGCGGCCGTTAGATGGTTTTACTTTGCTTTCAAGATCACTCTCGATAAAGTGTGTGTGTGTTTTCACACACTTTCACTATGTGTTTTTAAGTTTGATGTTTAAGTTTCTATGATGTTGATGGATTGATGGTTTAACCATTTTGAAAAAAAAATGTTATTTAGGTTTTGATTACATGGCTTTTGGTGCAAGATTAGTGTTTTTAATGATGGTTATTTACTAGTTATTGACTATTGTTATGGTTTTATATTGGTTTGTATATTTTCAAATTTATGTTGATCTCGCATCTAGAAGCATGGATTGAGATGCGCTTTTTGATTATCAAATTTAGGGTTTTGGACCGTTTGGTGAGGTGTATGTTCTTTTGTGTTAGGTCACTAGTTTTACAAACACAAGTAATATAGAAAGAGGTTAAGGCGATTGAACAAGTAAACAAACACACATACGCATAAGAAATAAAGAAAGGTTAGGCGTGAGTATGAATGAAAGAAAACTTGAACAACCAACCCTCAAGTGAGGGTTTACATAAGGTATTTATAGGAGGGAAGCTAGGGCAACACTCCTAGTTCCCTTCCTTTCTTTAATGGGCTTGGGCCTAAGCTCATGGGCCTTCTACATAAGCTTAAGGCTAATAACAAACATAAAGGCCATAATAAAGCTAACTATTACATATTAATTACTAACACTTGATTATGGTTTAGGAGTGATTCCAACAATCTCCCCCTCAAGTGTTGGTGATGAACGGTGAAGGCGTTGATGTAATAGTAGCTCGACGCCTTCGACATTCTTCTTTCTTGTGAGAAGAATTGCCTCGACTCGAACAATCTCCCGGTGTAGAGATAGTTTTCCTTGAGCGGTTATGCTTTGACGTCATCATTAACTTTGTTCTTTGATCATTGTTCTTTGTGGTGAAAGTGATAGTATGTTGTTGTGCGCATCAAGTGCGCTTCGTGTGCGCTTCGCCGCTCCGGTGTCTCCACGTCATTCTTCAACATGCTCACACGCCAATGACGTTGGAATTCAATCTTGATGAAGTTCTCTAAGTCTTTAACTTTGTAGATTCTTTGGTTTGACGAAGAATCATTCGACGGTTGTGTTGCTTTTGAATAGAACTTCCATTAGTGATGGTGTTGGCGTGAGCATGAGAAGAATCAACACGATCATCCCGCCCGGAGCTTCCATAAGAAAACATTTCAAGCGGTTAGTAATAAGGTGTTCCGACTTATAAGTTTGAACTTGAGAGTGTTAATAGCATAGTGTGAAAACACAACTCTAATTCTTACAAAGGCCGTTCGTGAACTGGAGTCCCACAGTGAGATAACGCGATGTATCAAGTACATCTACAGTCAGATGAGTCATTGAGGTACACCGGTGTCACCTCACGATCAGACCGTTTGAGACACACTCCGCGTAATCCACGGGAGTTACCGGTGACTTCTTTGTCGTGGCTGTTTGATGTTGACCTTGGCGTGAGTTTCCATTCAATCACCGAGGATCACGGATGTGAACCTCTCATAAATGTTCTCGACAGATTGCTAAGATCCGTGAAGGACTCGATATGAACCATCGATAATCTTATTTGGTGATCATCAAGTGATAAAATGTCAAGTGTTCCTAAGAGATCTTTTGATGAATCTCGTGGCTCAAGACTCAATAGTGCGTTTTGGTTTTCTGAGCGGAGACTAGGAGAGGGTCTCCTTCTTCAATACCAGCGATCTCTAAGAGAAAGCCAATAGTTTACGTAGGGTTCCACTGTGAGAATGAAACAAGCTTCGTTGAGAGAAACTTGAGTGGCTAAGAAGGTATAGTGCATGCGCCATCGGGTCCATGACGACTTTTAATCTTCAATACCGGTGTCACTAAGTGACAACCAAGAGTATATGAATTAAACCCGGTGTCTACCCTAAGTTGAGTAATTTGGAGGGCTATTTCTTTTCACCCTTTACTTTTCATTTTCTTTTGATTCTTCAACTCCTTCTTTCTCCGATTCTCATTTTCTCCTTTTTCAATCATTCCTAAGGACTTCTAACACTAACTAATGGTAGTGTCCTTGGGTAGATCCTCCGACTCAAGCGGATCATAGGACGTTATTCCTAACCTTAGTCACCTTTTAACTCCATGACTAACCTATGTTGCCATTAAAACCATTGTTTGTGAAAAATCTCTCAAAGGGTTTGTTAATGAAAATCATGTTTGAACCACGGTGAGAGATAGGATTTTGCATAAATACTCCCCTCCACATGTGCTTAAGAGTTTTAATGGTTTAAATGCACGGTGAGAAAGGAGCGCACATTTTGAATTGATCCATCGGAGATAGACAATCCCCGCGAGACACGGTTCGTTGCATAGTTAAAGAGTTACATTGTCGCCTTTTAGGTGACAACTAGCTCTAATAACTACCTTGAAGGTGTAGACAAACCTCGAAGGTTGTCATACCGTCGAGTTCATGTCTACCAAGAGTTTCTCGAATGGTACTTTCTACTTGGACAAGTCCTTTGCGAGACACGTTTACATTACTAGCGAACTAGCTTGAAATTATTACCCGTCGGGACAAGTCTTTTCGAGTTACAAACAGTTTAGTACCGTCAATTCGTTGGTTAAGTCCGAGGTACACGATTGATTTGCATTTTGCACAACATATTTCTTATCATCCAATTTTCTCCCCTCAAAATGGCATATGAAAATGTTATTTTGAAACGGTTGAGAATAAATATGACCATTTTGAGTGTTGCGGGAAGAGTGACCACTATGAACAATTTGTGAACAAAGTTTTAATTCAAATACTCCCCTCAACAAGTGATATAAGCGGTTGAGGTTTTGAAAATCATACGGGAAGTACTTGTCTTTTGAGCAAAACCTTGAAAGATGAAAGGTTTGATAGGTTTTACTCAAAATAAGAAGCTTTCGCTCCTTTTATAAGGATTGTGGCATCGAGGCGCACTACATGGTCCTTTCTTGACAATTACGGGTTGTACAATCGTTATGTGTGCACAAGCCATAGACATATAAAATCACACATCTAAATTTGTAATGAAAGAACCAATTCAAGGGTACCGGAAGTGCAGTGATGTTCCTAGAGTGCGCACAAGGCGTTGAAAGCCGTTATGTTAATCATGGGTCGACCACCAACATAACTCTCCAATCGTTCGAATCGATCCTTTCGAACAACCGTTCATCAATCATGGTGATGATTCGTCTCACATCCCTCCTTTCACGAGAATTCCGGTAGCTTAGAGACCCAATTTTCTAGCGTATATCCTTCAACTCAGACGCCAATCCGTCCCTAACCGACTTCAAAGTATGATCCCGAATTTACGAAGATCACTACACGCCATTAAGCGCTTTGAAGTTCACTGCGGTAAACAACTCGAAAGGTTTGGCCGATGAGCGTATATTGAGATAGGCGATTGATGTCGAGAAGATCAAGCATTGGAGGAGTGAGGTTGACACGCGTCGATAAGATTCAACGACCACCGGATATCTTCTACACGTTCTTTGATCACGATCGTCTAATGAAGATGAGAAGTGACTTGATAAATTCGCGTTGAACTTCAATGAGAATTGTCTCATACGACCACACTTTGGCAAGGTACATGTCTTGATGTTGTTGAGGACAAGTTCTCAAAGTCGACCGGAGAATCCATAGTCCTGCTCATCTTGTCGTTTGACTATGATATTCTTCAAGAAGGTGTAGTCCCACTTAGACTTGAGATCAACGTGTTTGATGGCCACGATGTCCTTAGAATTGTACACCGCGTGTTGAGACTTGAACCGGCGCACAGTAGTAGATTCTTGGCGTTCGGGCCAATGATGAATCCCATACAATGCATCTTGGTCGTATGCTTGCGTTGTCGAAAACAAGCGATTTGCACGTTCCTCGATAGCTATGCGGTTTGAGTAAATAGTCACTGGGAATGGAAGAGTCAACGATGTAGTGTATTTTCGCGAACCATCGATACCGTAAGAGAAAATCCGTGTCTCATTAAAGAAGTATCGGAAGGAATCCGTGGTTCATCCGCTTGCCAATGGTCGGTAGGGGTTTGGTCCAATCGGTGTAGTATGGAGGGTTGTCCCTTTGTGTGAAGTCAATGTTTGCTTCCGAATTGAGCCAATCCATGTTGTTAGACATAGCTCGGCGATGTTCTCAAGATGATATTCGACCTCGGGCGCTTTCGAGTCGTCTTTTAGAAGTTGAAACGCTTCATTCTTGATTCGCTTCAACTCGGTTTCTTCATTTTTTCACATGGAACTTTTCTTGCAAAAGTTTTATGTGCTCCAATGTAGAACCGCTCTACCAAGTCTTGACCTTCATCGTGGTATGGAGTTTGATTGACAAGTGTGGAGAACCATTCAAACTCTTCGGTTTTATCGTCATCTAGCCATGATACGACTTCAGTGAGTCGCCTTTTTTTCTTCTTTTGGAAGGCCTTGATGATGATTCGGTCTCGCACTTGTTTGGGTGAGGTGGGTTGTTGTAGGGGCTCAAGGACCTCTTCATCGTCACCACCCGTATACTCAAAGTAATCACTGCTTTTTGAGTCGGGGTGGTAACTCGGAATCGTCCCGAGGTTTTTCGAAGAACGAGGAGGGACCTTTGTTGAACAGAGTCTTGTGAGGAGGAGGTGGCATCGAAGAGGATTCACCGATCCGCTTCGACGCTTAGGTGCGAGTCTTTGTCCTTATCCTTATCTTCATCGCCTCGGGACGTTTGACTTTTCTACTTCAAATCTACAAGCTTCTTGAAGTTGGTAGTCAAGCAATGCTTGATACAATTTTGCTTCTTCAGAGTTGAACATCGCAGATTGTGGCGACATTTGTGTCACAAGCTTGGCTACCAATTCATTATTCGAGAACACGACCGGATCGGTCGGATTGATTGTGACGGTTAAGGGTGTTGATCGAATAGTTTGCTTGGCGATTTGCATCAGATTTGGATAAAGTTGTCTGGTGAACAACTCCTTTGTGACCTTAGGAACGTACTCTAGAAGGTACTTTTTAGTGTAGCCTTCGATCATTTCGTTCGATTCCTCCCGACGGTGTTGTTTCATGAATTCTGAACAAACTTCCTTTCCTTTTGCATCTTTTCATTCTCGTCATACGAGATGATGTATGTGATCGAAAAAGAAATTCAACTTCTTGTTGAGCACGCCTTGCTTTCGACTTGTTTGATGACTTTGGTAATCCGTTCATGAGCTTGAAATCCAAGATCGAGGTGGTTTCTTCTTGATTTGGATGATGATTTGGTTGATCTCTTTGATGGTGGTGGTGATGAATGAGATGAAGAGTCCGATGATGAGGAGACATGAGGAGGCTCGGGGTCCTTAGGTGGTTCGAAGTTTCCTTCAGAATGTGTGGACTTTCCGTAAGCAACTTGTCATAATCATCATCTTTATCTTTCTCGGACATCTCGGTTTGGGTTCTCAAACTCATATTCGATAGTATCCTCCACAAGCTTTTGTTGTTGCGAAGAGTGGTGGCACGGATCCCTTATCGGGTCGATTAACCGCATCGGGATCTCGGTGAGGAGTCAAGCGGCACCACTTGATCCTCCGGGTCCACCCATTTGATCTTTTGCAAATTCTTGACTTTTGAAGATGACTAACGAATTTAACCGCCTTCTGTAGGATTGATCCAATAGCTCTTCATCATCTTCGAGCTCTCATCATAGGGTACAAGTGCGGAGTCTTCCCTTTCCTTTATCGCCTTTAGGACTTGGAGGTTTTGGTCTCAAAGATTGTCATCCTTAGCGCTTGAGTAGGAAATCTCTTTATCTCGTGTCGGTACCATCGAACTTTCGTCCAAAAGTCGCCTTTATGATTCGGGCTTGGGAATTGGGATGGGAGTAGCTTCCTTAGATGAAACAATCCTCTTTGAAGGAGGGTTCCTCTTGGGAACTTCCTTGACTCTCCGTGCTTACAGCACTTCCAAAGATCGCCTCTTTTGGTTCTCCGAGTAGGTGTCCTCAAGCCTTTTCATCAAGATGGCCAACTTTTCCTTCTTTACGGCCACCCGATACCTTTTATATGTTTCCACTTTTTGATTTCCTTTGTAAGAAAGTGATCGGGCAATTCAAGACTGTTTCTTCAGAGAGCGATTCTTTAATTCGACGGATAGTATGGGCTCATCAAGATGTCATGATTATCCGGGTCATTGAGTCTCATGGGGATATCGGGATGAAGTCCAAGAGCTCTCGGATCAACAATTTGGTGTATCGACATAGGGAATTTTGGAGCCAAGCTTCTTGTGAGACAACATCATATCTTCCCATAGTAGTGCTTCAATTATAATGTCCTTCTTGTTGATCAACGACTGTAAAATTTGCGGTTCCATGAGCTTGGGATGCTCATAGCCACCGTCACGACCGTAGATTGATTTGGTGATGATCATATAGAGTGTCCTCCATGGTTGAGGAATATTCTTCACTCCACGTGAGAGTGCTTAGAAATGAT